>JAQQAC010008880.1:5620498-5825015 GCA_029783875.1 Phataginus tricuspis | reverse complement strand
AAAAAAAAAAACATTCATAATCTAAGAATCCAGAGAACACTAACATTCTGAGGTATAGCCTGTCATTCATAAATAGGTATGTGCAATTTTTGAATCCTACCTTTGTCACTAGCTGTGTCATCTTTTGCAAATTATATAATTTCCCAGAGCCTCAGTTATTTCATTTGTAAAATGGAAAAATAATGCATAAGAATGCTATGAGAATTAAATGGAATCACACACATAAATTTCTTAAAACAATACATAACACATTCTACTCAATGGAGGTTAATTTTTTCGTTATGAATATTATGAATATGCATGTTTTTGTATACATGCATAGGTCACAGGAAAGAAAAGAGGATCATATGATACAAATAGTCCATTAAACAACAAATATATTTATATGTCCACGTTTATCAAGAGAAAGAATTGGCAAACTTTTTTTACAAAATGCCAGGAAGTTCATATTTTAGGCTTTAAGTGTCATATTGTCTACGGCAGCTACTGATCTCTGCAATTGTAGCATGAAAGCATCCATTGACAACACTTACACATATTTGCATAACTGTTTTCCAATAAAACTTTATTTCTAAAAGCCAGTAGTGGGTAAGGTTTGGTCCACAGGCTAATCTTTTACCTGGAACATTGTTTTATGGCTGTAGAATATTTGTAATTTACTTTACCAACATCCAATTCTTGAACAAGAACATTTTTTTCCCAAAAATTTGCTTTCACAAACATTGAGAGTATTTCTTTAGGTAGGTAGATTATTTCTCCACCTTAATTCTTACATATACATGAAAGCTTTTATTATGTTTGCCTTGCCATCCAGAAAATCTATGCCAAAGTACTTTCATACTACAAAGTTTGAGAGGATCACTTTCCTAACACCACCTAAAATGGACATTTGGGGGGCATTTTCTTAGATATTCTAATTTTGCTAAATGACCATTATTTACTTCTTTTAAAATCAAAGTCATAAGTACTGATCATTTTTATTTTAAATTTAAATAATATTTATACACAAAGTACTTCCATTTATTTCTAAGGAGTTTTATTATTATTATTTAAACATCTTCTTATAAACTAAAAATAGAAGAAAAGGGAAAATGATCTGAAACTCTATTTTCCTTTTGATAGCTGGAATGTTTTCTCCTGGAAAGTATGTCTTTTCATTAATCACAAATACTATTCAACACCTACTACATGGTATCTAATGATATCAGCTGAAAGGATGAATACAATTAATTTTAGTGAACATTCTTTTGTAGATATCTTAATACATACATATATACACAAATATACTTTAAGAATATTTGCTCGGATGACTTTTTCCTCCCAGCATATTGTTCCTCTTTGCCACTGAACCTAGCACCTAGAAAACATTGCTGTCCGTGGCCTGTTTAAGTGTATTCATATGCACATACTGACTGCTAAGATTATTTAACAAAACTACGTTTCTATTATATACAATTTCCAGCTTTTCTTTTCCTTTTTAATGTAGCAAAAAAAATGTTAATAAATACTTTTACTCTCCTCACAAATAACACAAAGAGTTCAGAACACTGACTTTATTTAGCTCTTTTCTATTTATTCCCACTACATGCTGATGTTTTACATATCTGTTGTTCATTTAAATTCCCACATATTCATTCACAGTACTGAATCATTATGCTATACACCTGAAACTAATGTAGTGTTATATGTCAATATCTCAATTTAAAATTAAATTAAAAAATCACATATATGCACAACTTTCTTGGATACTTATTCCTTCCTGAATCTTCACAACATTGCCCAGGGGTGGATAGTGGGGATATCTTTATTTCTCATTCTCCCAACATTGTCACTTTGCCCAAACCCAGCAGGCAACATAGACAAAAAAACACTATATGAACACTACCTCTGGAGCCATACCACCCCAGGCATGGATTCACTCTGAAATCTTTGCTTATCAGTTTGTAGAGGACCTCTTATTTGTCTTTTCCCAAGTCTTACTTTCTGTACTCTCTCTTAGAGTCAGCTAAAACTAAAGTACATATTTAAATACCCTAGAAATCAAAGAAGTTTTTTATGCACTGGGACTTCTTTTAACTCTCTGGGTTTTTATTTATATTGGTGTTTTGGTTTAGCAAAGATTAAAATCTTGCCACCTTTTTGGTGACTTTAATAATATGTATAAAATGGCATTTACAAAATGCTTCAAATTCATCTTGATTCTTGCCTTCTCTCTTCTTCTTCTCCCCTTTTATACCCCCTCACCCTTAACTACTAGTTGTTGCTTTAAGTTTAGTAGCATTAGGATCTCATTTATTAGTTTTCCCTTGCAATTAGTTTTCACTTGTATTTCAAGAATATTTACAACTATAAGCTCACAATCACTTCATACTATTCGTTTAGACGTCTTTGAAAATAAAATATTAAATTATGAAAATATTATAATATTCATGAAACAAGTATCAAAATAATTTGTCTAAAAGAATTATATCAGTTTCTTTCATTTTTTAAGAAGTAAATAACACAGGCAAGTTTGGAATCCCTGTTATGACCTTCTTAGGTCTAATTCCTTTCCTCTACTTTCAGAACATCTGCTATCATTACTTTGATATATACCCAGACCATTTTTTTTTTACTTTATGGGTATGTACCCATAGATAATATTTGGCATTGTGTTTTATGAGTATCATACACTACATAACATTCTTTAATCTGTTTCTTTTTCTTTTCTACTCAACATTATTATATGAGCTCTAGCCATGTTGTTAAATATAAATCTTATTTATTCATTTTAATTGCATTAAAATGTTCTGCCACACAATACATCATAAATTATACATTCATTTCCTAATTGATTTGAAATGTTTTCGATTTTTTAATATTATGTGCAACAAGTTTGCACACATGCCAGAATTTTTCTTGGGCATAAACCAAGGAGTGAGATTGCTGGATCATGGTGTATTGCACATTGTCAGCATCTGCAGGAATGCCAGACTGATGCCCCGAGCCCATACACAGTGCTGAGACATCATGTTTCCTGATCCTCACTTCACCTGGCTTAATTTTTGAAAGACTAATGAGTGTGAAGTGTTTTGTTGAGAATTTTTCAAGCTAATTATCTTCAGATTTTTCTCTTCTATGAACATCTAGTCATCATCTACAGTGAGTTTGAGATTTCTAAATTATTTCCTAATTATATATATTTAAAAATTATCTTCAATGGGTCTATATTAAATGGTTCTTGAATCTATATATTTTGTCTTAGTCTGTTTGGGGTACTATAACAAAATAACACAGATCTCTTCCTGGTTCACAGTAGTGCCTTCTTACTGTGTTTTCATATGATGAAAAGGAATAGGGAAATCTGTGGTTTCCTTTATTTATTTTTTTTGATACTATTAATATACAATTACATGAGCAACATTATTGTTACTTGACTCCCCCATTATCAAGTCCCCACCACAAACTCCATTACAATCACTGTCCATCAGTGTAGTACGATGCTATAGAATCACTACTTGCGTTCTCTGTGTTATACTGCCTTCCCCGTGCCCCCACCCTTCTACACTATGTGTGGTAATCGTAATGCTCCTTTTCCCCTTATCCCTCCCTTTTCACCCATCCTCTCCAGTCCCTTTCCCTTTGGTAACTGTTAGTTCATTCTTGGGTTCTGTGATTCTGCTAAAGTTTTGTTCCTACAGTTTTTTTTTGTTGTTGTTCTTATACTCCACAGATGAGTGAAATCATTTGATACTTGTCTTTCTCCACCTGGCTTATTTCACTGAGAATAATACCCTCTAGCTCCATGCATGTTGTTGCAAATGGTAGGATTTGTTTTCTTCTTATGGCTGAATAATATTTGATTGTATATGTACCACCTCTTCTTTATCCATTCATCTACTGATGGACACTTAGGTTGCTTCCATTTCTTGGCTATTGTAAATAGTGCTGTGATAAACATAGGAGTGCATATGTTTTTTCAAACTGGGCTCCTGCATTCTTAGGGTAAATTCCTAGGAGTGGAATTCCTCTGTCAAATGGTATTTGTATTTTGAGTTTTTGAGGAACCTCCATACTGCTTTCAACAACAGTTGAACTATTTTACATTCCCACCAGCAGTGTAGGAGGGTTCCCCTTTCTCCACATCCTCGCCAACTTTTGTTGTTGTTTGTCTTTTGGATGGTGGGCATCCTGACTGGTGTCAGGTGATATCTCATTGCGGTTTTAGTTTGCATTTCTCTGATGATTAGCGATGTGCAGCATCTTTTCATGTGCCTGTTGGTCATCTGAATTTATTCATTGGAGAAGTATCTGTTCATATCCTCTGCCCATTTTATAATTGCCTTATTTGCTTTTTGTTTGTTGAAGTGCGTGAACCCTTTATATATTTTGGATGTCAACCCTTTATTAGATATGTTATTTATGAATATATTTTCCCATACTCTAGGATTCCTTTTCGTTCTGTTGATGGTGTCCTTTGCTGTACAGAAGATTTTCAGCTTGTTATAGTCCCACTTGCTCATTTTGCTTTTGTTTTCCTTGCCCAGGGAGATATGTTCATGAAGAAGTTGCTCATGTTTATGTCCTAGAGATTTCTGCCTATTTTTCTAAGAGTTTTATGTTTTTTTTCTAAGAGTTTTATGGTTTCATGACTTACGTTCAGTTCTTTGATCCATTTCGAATTTACTTTTGTGTATGGGGTTAGACAATAATCCAGTTTCATTCTCTTACATGTAGTGTCCAGTTTTGCCAACACCAGCTGTTGAAGAGGCTGTCATTTTGCATTGTATATCCATGTCTCCTTTATCGTATATTAATTGACCATATATGCTTGGGTTAATATCTGGACTCTCTATTCTGTTCCACTGGTCTGTGGGTCTGTTCTTGTGCCACCACCAAATTGTCTTTATTACTGTGGCTTTGTATTAGAGCATGAGGTTGGGAAGCGAGATCCCCCCTGCTTTATATTCTTCCTTCTCAGGATTGCTTTGGCTATTTGGGGTCTTTTGTGGTTCTATATGAATTTGAGAACTATTTGTTCCAGTTCGTTGCAGAATGCTATTGGTATTTTGGTAGGGATTGCACTGAATCTGTAGATTGCTTTAGGCAGGATGGCTATTTTGACAATATTAATTATTCTTACCCAAGAGCATGGGATGAATTTCTATTTGTTTGTGTCCTCTTTAATTTCTATTGTAGTTTTCAAAGTATAGGTCTTTCACTTCCTTCATTAGATTTATTCCTTGGTATTTTATTCTTTTTGATACAATTGTAAATGGAATTGTTTTCCTGATTTCTCTTTCTGCTAGTTCATTGTTAATGTACAGGAAAGCAACAGAGTTCTGTGCATTAATTTTGTATCCTGCTACTTTGCTGAATTCAGATACTAGTTCTAGTACTTTTGGAGTGGAGTCTTTAGTGTTTTTTATGTAAAATATCATGTCATCTGCAAATAGTGACAGTTTGACTTCTTTCTTACCAATCTTGATGCCCTTTATTCCTTTTTTGTATGATTGCCATGGCTAGGAACTTCAGTACTACGATGAAAAAAAGTGGGGAGAATGGGCATTCTTGTCTTATTCCTGATCTTAGGTGAAAAGCTTTCAGCTTCTCTCTGTTAAGTACGATGCTGGCGGTGGGTTTGTCATATATGGCCGTAATTATGTTGAGGTACTTGCCCTCTATACCCATTTTGTTGAGAGTTTTTATCATGAATGGATGTTTAATTTTGTCGAATGCTTTTTCAGCATCTATGGAGATGATCATATGGTCTTTGTTCTTCTTTTTATTGATGTGGTGATGTTGATGGATTTTTGAATGTTCTAACATTCTTGCATGCCTGAAATGAATCCCACTTGACCATGGTGTATAATCCTTTTGATGTATTTTTTAATTTCATTTGCTAATATTTTGTTGAGTATTTTTGCATCTATGTTCATCAGGGATATTGGTCTGCAATTTTCTTTA
The DNA here is from genome assembly GCA_029783875.1 of Phataginus tricuspis. Classification (NCBI taxonomy): domain Eukaryota; kingdom Metazoa; phylum Chordata; class Mammalia; order Pholidota; family Manidae; genus Phataginus; species Phataginus tricuspis. Next base: position 5,819,069 of record JAQQAC010008880.1, on the reverse strand, counting down.
TTTGTGGTGTCTTTTCCTGGTTTTGGTATTAGAGTGATGCTGGCTTCATAGAATGAGTTTGGAAGTATTCCCTCCTCTTCTATTTTTTGGAAAAATTTAAGGACAATGGGTATTATGTCTTGTCTAAATGTCTGATAAAATTCAGTGGTGAATCCATGTGGCCCGGAGGTTTTGTTCTTGGGTGATTTTGTGATTACTGATTCAATTTCGTTGCTGGTAATTGGTCTGTTTAGATTTTCTGTTTCTTCCTGCATCAGTCTTGGAAGGTTTTCTAGAAAGTTGTCCATTTCTTCTAGGTAATTCAGTTTGTTACCATATAGATTTTCATAGTATTCTCTAATAATTCTTTGCATTTCTGTGGTGTCCGTTGTGATTTTTCCTTTCTCATTTCTGAGTCTGTTAAAGTGTGTAGATTCTCTTTTTCTCTTAAAAAGTCTGGCTAGGGGTTTGTGTATTTTGTTTATTTTCTCAAAGAACCAGCTCTTGGTTTCATTGATTTTTTTCTATAGTTTTATTCTTCTCTATATTATTTATTTCTTCTCTGATCTGTATTATGTCCCTCCTTCTGCTGACTTTGGGCCTTGTTTGTTCTTTTTCCAGTTTCAATAATTGTGACGTTAGACTAGTCATTTGGGATTGTTCTTCCTTCTTCAAATAGGCCTGGATTGCAATATACTTTCCTCTTAGGATTGCCTTTGCTGCATCGCACAGAAGTTGCAACTTTGTTTTGTTGTTGTCATTTGTCTCCATATATTGTTTGATCTCTGTTTTAATTTGGTCATTGATCCATTGATTACTTAGGAGCATGTTGTTAAGCCTCTATGTGTTTGTGAAGCTTTTTGTTTTCTTTGTACAATTTATTACTAGTTTTATTAACTTTATGATCTGAGAAGTTTGTTGGTAGAATTCCAATCTTTTTTAATTTAGTGAGGCTCTTTTTGAGGCCTAGTATGTAGCCTATTCTGGAAAACGTTCCATGTGCACTTGAGAAGAATGTGTATCCTGTTGCTTTGGGGTGTAGAGTTCTGTAGATGTCTGTTAGTCCATCTGTTCTAGTGTGTTGTCCAGTGCCTCTTATTTCCTTATTTCCTTACTTATTTCCTGCCTGGTTGATCTGTCCTTTGGAGTGACTGGAGTGTTAAAGTCTCCTAGAATGAATGCATTGCATGCTATTTCGCCTTTTAATTCTGTTAGTATTTGTTTCACATATATTGTGCTCCTGTGTTGGGTACATAGATATTTATAATAGTTATATCCTCTTGTTGGACTGACCCCTCTATCATTAGTAATGTCCTTCTTTATCTCTTGTTACTTCTTTTGTTTTGAAGTCTATTTTGTCTGATACAAACACTCCAACTCCTGATTTTTTCTCCCTATTGTTTGCATGAAATATATTTTTCTATCCCTTCACTTTTAGTCTGTGTATGTCTTTGGGTTCGAGGTGAGTCTCCTGTAAGCAGCATATAGATGGGTCTTGCTTTTTTATCTATTCTATTACTCTGTGTCTTTGATTGGTGCATTCAGACCACTTACATTTAGGGTGATTATTGATAGATATGTACTTATTGCCATTGCAGGCTTTGGATTCGTGGTTACCAAAGGTTCAAGGGTAGTTTCTTTACTATCTAACTGACTAACTTTAACTCACTTATTACGCTATTATAAACACGGTCTGATGATCCTTTATTTCTCTCCCTTTTTATTCTTCCTCCTCCACTCTTTATATGTTAGCTGTTTTATTCTGTACTCTTTTGTGTTTTCCTTGACTACTTGTGTGTATAGCTGATTTTATTTTTTGCCTTTAGTTAGTATTTGGTTTGTCTGCTTTCTTTGCTGTAATTTTATTTTCTCTGGTGACATCTGTTTAGCCTTAGGAGTATTTCTATCCTGAGCAGTCCCTTTAAAATGCCCTGTAGAGGTCATCTGTGGGAGGCAAATTCCCTCAATTTTAGCTCATCTGGAAATTGTTTAAATCTTCCTTCAAATTTAAATGATAATACTGCTGGATAGAGTATTCTTCGTTCAAGGCCCTTCTGTTTCATTGCATTAAGTATATCATGCCATTCCCTTCTGTCTTGTAAGGTTTCTGTTGAGAAGTCTGATAGCCTGGTGGGTTTTCCTTTGTAGGTGATCTTTTCTCTCTCTCTGGCTGCCTTTAATACCCTGTCCTTGTCTTTGATCTTTGCCATTTTAATTATTATATGTCTTGGTGTTGTCCTCCTTGTGTCCCTTGTGTTGGGAGATCTGTGGGCTTCTATGGACTGCGAGACTATTTCCTTCCACAGCTTGGGGAACTTTTCAGCAATTATTTCTTCAAAGACATTTTCTATCCCTTTTACTCTCTCTTCTTCTGCTGCTACCCCAATAATGTGAATATTGTTCCGTTTGGATTGGTCATACAGTTCTCTTAATATTCTTTCATTCCTAGAGATCCTTTTATGTCTCTCTGCCTCAGCTTCTCTGTATACCTGTTCTCTGTTTTCTATTCCATTAACAGCCTCTTGCACCTCATCCAGTCTTTTCTTAAGTTGTATTGATTGTTTCATTTCTGTTATTTCCCTCTGGACTTCATCCCTTAGCTCTTGCATATTTCTCTGCAGCTCCATAATCATGGTTATGACTTTTATTTTGAATTCTTTTTCAGGAATATTGGTTGTATCTATCTCCCCGGCCCTCTCTCTGGTGTTGTTTGAGTGATTTTGTACTGGACCAGGTTGTTCTGACTTTTCATGGTGATAGAAGTGATTGCCAGCAAGTGGTGCGTGTGTCAGCTGGGGGAACAAAGTCCCTTCCTGCTTGCTGGTTGCCTTGCCCTTCTCCGCTGCCTGTGCTGGTTACCCTCACACAGGGAGCTGTCTCTGGTTAATCCACTTAGCTGCTGTGCATGGGGCAGTCCTTGACATAGCCTAGGGTACTGGCAGGGGTCATAGAGGAGCAGCGTGTGTTCTCCTGCAAGAATGGCACCCCTTCGTGCCTTCCAGACCTTGCACCATCTTACTCTGCCTGTGCCCGGCACCTGCACTTAGGCAGCAGCCTCTGGGTCTGGCCCACTTGTCTGCGTGCTGGGAGAAGACTCTGTGTGGTTGCTGTGGGTGGGGCTGCTCCACAGCTGGTCCACAGCAATGGCGGTTCAGCTGGTTTGCTTGCAGTGCCATCAGGGGTAATGAACAGCAGGCTGCTTATTGCCATGAGGGGCTTCGGAGTTGCATTGCCACCCAGAGCATAAGGGCGCCTGAACTTCCTTAAGATTCCAGCCTGCTGGGCTAGGTGTGCTGGCACAATTTTATCCATCTCTTAAACCCTTGTCCCTTTAAGGCTTTTAAAGCACCCACTTTTCTTTTGTCCCAGGGGAGCCAGCTGTGGGGATCTTTTTGCAGTCTCAGTCTTGGATTTTACTTTTCTGTTTCTCTAATATCCAGTACACCATGCAATGTGTGTCTGTGTTCCCAGTGCAGATGACTAGGGCTGGTTATTTAGCAGTCCTGTGCTTCCACTCCCTCCCCACTGATTCTTTTCCTCCCACTGGTGAGCTGGGGTGGGGGTAGTACTTGAGTCCCGCCAGGTCATGGCTTTGTATCTTACCCTTTTAGTGAGATGCTGAGTTCTCGCAGATGTGGATATAGCCTGGCTGTTGTACTGTATCTTCTGGTCTCTCTTTTAGGAATAGCTGTATTTGCTGTATTTTCAAAATATATATGGTTTTGGGAGGAGATATCCACTACCCTACTCATGCCGCCCTCTTGAGGACCCCCTCTCCCCCATTCTATGTGGATTCTTTGAAGAACATCAGTCTCATTCATGAGGGGTTTATCTTCATAACCTAAGCACCTTCCAAGGGCCCCACTTCCTAATACTATCATACTGGGCATCAGAATTTCAACATATGAATGTGATGGGGAGGCACAAATGTTTATACCATAGCACATGCTTTTGTAATATCATATATTAAAGAGCTGGAAAGTAATGATTCACTGAGTTATATTCATTTTTTTCAATGTCAAATCATTTTATTATACAATAGAAAAGAATAATACTATTAAATTGCCACCCATCATATCAGAAAAGATTTTAATTGTTGAGAAATTCTAGAGCACGAAGTAGCAGATACATGTTTAGCAATTTCTAGTTTACATTTGAATGCTTAAATGTTATCACTGGCAAAAATGTTAACTGTTTTCCCTGAAAGGACAGGTGTATTTTGTTCCTTTTTGAATTTTGCAGGAACGTCTTCCTAATATCCACATATGCCTATTAGTCATTTTTTTCAAGTAAAATTTGTGCTCAATGAAAAAATGGCTCGTTGAGATGGAACAGAATCACGGAAGTTCTTCTCCTCAGTACAAACATTGTACTTCAACAACAGAAAGGTTCTATATGTACTTATTATTCTCACACAGAATATTTAAAAGGCTTGTACTCAGCATTAAGACAGAACAAGATTTTTTGCTGTCTCATAAAGGATCTTCTTAAGGGAAAATATTCATTTTTATTGTAAATTCATTATACTCATGAAAACAATGACAAGTCCAGTTTGGTACTACTGTAGTTTTACCTTTCACAGCTTGAGTATCACCGGTGTATACATCAACATAGAGAAAAAAGGCAAATCACATGTTCACATTGTTATGAAAACAGTTTTAACCTAATGGATCTCCTGAGTGTATCCATGGAACTCCATGGAGTATATTATGAGAATCACTGTCTGTATTAGGTTAAACAACTCCTTGTATTGATACTTCTATAAACATATTGGTTTCCTAGGGAACACCTTCTGAGAAAATTGGTGAGATCCCAGAGAAAAATCTCCAGTTGTAAATTAAATTTCTTCATTTTTTAATTCCTTTCCTTCTTAAAAAATACAGTGTTGATAACTTGAGTCTCTCATTCCAAAAAAAAAAGGCTATTTGCTTACAATTTCTGTTTACTTCTCCCTAAGTACTGAAGGAGATTTAGCAACATAAACAAGACCTGTTCTCAAAAATCTTTAATTTAGGAATCCTACCACCTTGCTCTTTTGATACATATGCCTCCCTTACATTTTTTGGGAAGTTGTATTCCTTTGTTTTCCAAAGTTTGCAAAAGAAAAATACCAAAAGATCTAATAACACTTTGTACATTGGGAGGTCAAATGAAATTCTTTCATAAGACTATTTATGAGTAACTTTTATTTTGATATAGCAAGCTTTTGTTTATAAAAGACTACTTTTATTTTTAAACGGTCATCTACTCATTGTGTTTGCTGGAATGGGAGCTCAGCAATTCTCTGCAGAATTTTGGCCGTATATAGTAGGCATTCACTTCCAACATCTAATTCCCATCACTGGAAACCAAAGCCAGCTCAGGCCCTTGGCTCATGAGACAACTGACATTTCCAACTGTGAAGCAGGTGGCTGAAAATTAAGGTCTACATATTGTTTGGAATTTGTGATACAGAAAGGAAAGAACGCTTTAACAGGTCTTGGACTTTGGTATCCTGAGAATCCATTTCATTGTAATTATTAGATCACAGTCTGCCCTAAGAATGACATTAGATCTAATGTAAACATTAGATCACCGTCTGCCCTAAGAATGACAGGTCCTAAAATAACAGAATTTTTCAGAATTGGGAAAAAGCATAAGCAAAGATGTTAAACAATATTTTCTTTTTAGGTAAGGCAGTGCTTTCAAGGTGGAATTTTGAATATGAAATCTGGCTAATAGATGAATTTACTTCATAGTTTACTGGTGTTACTCCTAGTTAAAATTTTGATAATGTGTTTTACTTTTGTTCTGGAATAAAAAAGCATCATTTTAGAAAATAACCTTTGTAAACTTCATTCTATTTTTTTTCCTTGATTTCTGTAGAGTTGGTTCTTTCATGGTATGGAAAATGTAGTTTGAGTAGTTAGGAGAATCACAAAAGAAAACAAAAATATTTTACTGTTATTTTGCCTAGTGTGTCAGGTCATCAACTCTAGTTTATATGAATTTTAAACATGTACTTCATAACAGTTGATGAAATAACTCTATAAACAGTTCAATAGTCAGTGTCTTCACCACGGATTGGTTGGCAGACAACATGGCTCATTCTCAAAATCTTACTACTACTTGGACAGACCGAAGAATCCACAGGAGTGATAACAGATTGGCTATGGCTGGATGCAGACAGGGAGAAGTCAATGTCTGTGAATTTCACTGTAGTAAAAAAAAAACACACAAGGAAGAGAAACCAGTGTTGCAAGAAAATCAGATCACTTTAGGGCATACTGAATTTGGGATCCTTATGAAATATCCAAGAAGAGCTGTCTAGAAGATGGTTGGAAATGTAGGTCTATTGAATATCTTGCTAGCTGCTCACGCAATGGATATTCCTTCTTTTTCCTAACAGAAGCCAACCTTGATGTGCCCATTAAAACACCCACCCTCCTAGAATCTCTTGCCTGTCTTCCCAGACTGTTTGGTCATGAGACCCAGTTCTGACCAATAAGCTCTAGGCAAACATTTCTAGGTGGAGGATCCAGAGAAGCTAGTGTTCTTCTGATAGCAATGGAAAGGCCCACCCAGCATTTGTCTGCCACTGTTGTCCTTCTTCCTTCTTCCTGCCTAAATAGAAGTTGTGATGCTTAGACAAGATGCAGCCATTTTGTGACTGTGGAAGTTAAAGGCCTTACAGGCAGGCAGACCAGAAAGATGGAAGGATTCTGGCATTGTGAAGCTGTTGTACTGCCCTGGGATGTCTACCATCTGAGAAAAATAAACCCGAATTTACTTAAAAAAAAAACTTACTACTACTGTGAAATCCCATTAGCCATAAAATGGTCCCGTTTAAATAATATTAAGAGCAGTCTAACAAGGCTCTATGCCGAAATCACCATTTTTCCCTTTTAAAAGATGATCTCCAAAAGCTAGTATTAGAAATATTTATGCTTGTGTGTATGAAGCTAAATGTGTGTGTGTTCAAGTCAGAGTCTTCCAGTTGCTTTCTACAGAAGTAGAGACGTGAGATTACCTTACAGTCTCAGAGTGAATCATCTGCATCTTCAAAAGCAATGTTATTCAAATGTAAAGGAAGAGGAGCTGAAAAACCATCAGTGGGTCATGAAATTTACTACCCATATTTTTAATGTGATGTAAAACATTAAAAGACATGGGAGACATCCTTTAAAAATATTTGAAAAACACTTACTCTACAGGACCATTTTAGTATTTATATACAAATAGGAAAAGGTGTTCATTATCCCAGGATTCAGTAGTAATAAAACCTTTTCATTTCTGTCTCTTTTTACTTGCAGAAGTCTAGGAAGGAGGCAGACCTGTAGCATAATGTCATTCTATGTGGGACATAACAGAATCTAAATTCTGTTTCGTAAATTTGGGATAGGATGTGATGATAATGAAGGACAAAAACTAAAATCAATTGAGAACAGTAAGAACATGGACTGGAGATTAGTAAACCAGGTTCAAAAATAAAATTTACAAATCCTAAGAGCTCTTGGGGTAAGTTGAACTTGGCAAAATAGATGTTTGATGTCAGAAGAACTTTTGGCCCCTTCACTCTTATGTATATTCATTTATTCAACAAACATTTATTGAGTGCATTATTTCTGTCATGGTGCTACTCATACTGACGGGTAATGCCTATATAATCCCTGTTTTCAGAGAGCTTATTCTAATATGGGGGATATAAACACTAAGCAACTTAAAAAGCAAGTAGTAACAAATACATAAAGATAAACAAAAGCAGTAAGAACATAGTTGGAGGAATAGGTGTTGTATTCACAGTGTTGCTTAGCCTTTCTAAAGAAGTCATATTTAAAAGTGGCTTAAGGCAAGAATTTGAAATATATGAGATTAAATATGAAAAAAAAATTATTTAGGTAATATTGTTCCTGGTAGAGAACAGTATGTAGATAAAGGCTCTGAGATCACAAGACTAATGAGGGAGGAGAATTAAAATGAGACAAGTGTGGGTAGAACTTAGTGAGAGAGATGAAAATTTCTGGAGATTGATGGAGACCAGACCACATGTATACAAAATGTATTTATTGAGCTTCTTACCAGGAACTATTCTGTGAGGATACAGCAATAAGCCAAAAGACCAAGTTCCTAAGGTTCTTCTTACAGAGATGGATATAAAATAAATAAACAAAATAGTAAGTTGTAACTTCAAGAAGTAATAATTGCATTTAAGGAAGTAAAATAGGTTCTAAAGATGAAGTGTGATGGGGTTCTTCTTAAAATGTATTGTTTGGAGCCAGCCACCCTGAGATTATGTTTAAAGAGAGATATAAACTGAGTTATCCATGAAAATACTATGAGAAGAGATTTCACAACAAGGAGTACAGCAAGTGTAAAGGAAATAAGCTAGATACAGACTCAGTGAGGAGCAACAAGACGACTTGAGTGGCTAGAATCTAAGAGTTAGCCAGGGCCAAATTAGATATGGCCCTAAAGGTCATAGCAAGAACTTGGTTTTTATTTTAAATGTGTCTGGATGCCCTAGATAGTTTTAAGCAGAACAGTGAATAGTGTGATTTATATTTTAGAGTATTACTCAGTTACACAGTTGAGGATGGACTGAAAAGGAGCATATGGTTCAGCCAACAGATGATGGCAGCTTAGACCACAGTGATAGTGTGGAGGTCAGAAAGATAAGTCAAGCTGGGTATGTATCTTAGATGCATGGCAATAAGATCTTTTGTTATGTTAATATTAAATGTGCGAGAGAGAGTAGATGGTACCAAATTTTAGACTTGAGTAACTGGAAGAAAGGAAGATAGCATCACTTAGTTTGGAAAAATGTGGAGAATTTCAGATTTAGGATATTTGTGGCACAGAAAAGTAGTACTGCCTAAACCGGAGGAGATACTCAGTCGTGATGAGGAAATGGTTCAGGAGTTCAGAGAAGAGGAGAGTCTCAGAGATACAAATTTGAAATGTATAGATAGTATTGAATTTCCATGACTGGATAGGAGAAAAGCTCTGGGAGAAATTGGGGGTGATAAGAAGTGTCCACAAAGAAACCTGAGAAGAAGGCCACGTGGTCAGTGGAAAATCAGGAGAGTATCAGGCAAAAGAAGAAAGTCTTTGGAGAAGATAGAATTGATTAGTTAAGTCAAATAAGGTAAGAATTGGAAGTTATTAATTAGATCTTAAAAGCAGAAGTTATTGTTGATAAAGAAAAATTCAATTTTTATTGTTTTAAATTCATGAGTTTTATTACTATGGAACCCTTTGGGAGAAAGTGAAAACAAAGGGCATTCAAATGTTTGCTGACTCATAAGTAAAGACAATCCATTTAACTGTGAATGAGGTAAGAGAAAAAAAAGTAATATAAGCTGTGAATCTATATTATAACTTCCTGTAACAAATATATATACAATCTAAATGAAAAAAAATTGTTTTCACAGGATATATTTTAACAACAGTAATTTCTTGTAACAAGCCTTAACAGTTTCAGAGTTGACATTCACAATCTTGAGAAACTTTAAATTAACCCTCTTAGCATTAACTGAAAGCTCTTTGCCTTCCTTAGCATATAAACTTAGAAACTCAACTCTATAAAGATACAGAAAATATAAACTTAACTTAAAATTTATGGGTAAAAAGGTATGCAATGGTTTACTAAACGTTTTCCTTATCTACTTAAACCAAGTATACAGGCTCAGAAGGACTTTGTCTTCTCCAAGCATCTGTGTCAAGATTTTTCAAATTCTATTCGAGGTTCCTCAAATAAAAAATGTTAACTGAAGTTTGTTGTCTGTGGCTTCAATCGTAATTTCTTATCAAGGATAATGAATATCATAACTTATACAAATATTTTCCCACATTGGGGAATTTACCAAGAGAAGATTCAGTAGAACAGTGTAAGCAAAAGCCTAATTAGAAAGGAATCTAAAGAAATGAGAGAGAGGAGGTAGAGTCAATAATTACACTTTTTGAAGACTTTGGTTTCAATAGGAGCAAGGGAATGTAGAATCAAGGGAATTTTTGTTATTTCATTTTTCTTGAGATGGAAATATGACAACATGTTAATGGATTAATCACATAAAGGTGCATACAGGACAAGGACAGAGTGGCTAAGTGGAACAGTCCTTTCGTAGACAAAACAGGATGGGTTTCAGTGGGCAAGAGTTGGGTTTAACCTTAGCACAGAAGTTTATCTTTGATCAAACAAAACTTTGTAGACAGCACAGGAGTTTGAATTTAATGAACCAAAAACCAGGACCAATTTTAAGAATGGATCGAAAAGTGTGATCTCAGTTTTGGAAAATTAAGTTATGATGTAGCTTTGGTAAGCACAAGTTCCAGAAAGTAACAATCATGGGAGCAGTTGAGAGAGAGAGTGGAAGAAAATGCCACTGAAATGGGGAAATAAAGAAAATGGAAGGGCAGGTGCTGAATGGGTCAGCCACATGGATGTTGATATTGCCAAGAATGTTTTTTTCTAGGTAGGTAGAGCATGTTTATAAGACAAAAGTCTTATAATTATAATTAATGAGTGAAATAACAATGACGATCGGTAGGTGGATATAAAGGCTGAGAGGTTAAGAGAGTGAGTTAACACAGAAACCTCAATCTGATGGGAATGTTTCAAGATGGAGGAGATGGAATGTTATTAAGCACTCCTCTGGCTATGAGGTCAGGGGTTGATCTTTGAAAAACAGTCTAGAGCATAGTGGTGTAAAACAGTTGTAGCCTTGGTGGGTAGATTGGAGCACTTCTGTATTATTGACAGATGTATGAAATAGCAGGAGCATGTGCTCATATATGAAACAGAGTCCAAAGTACTTCCCAATGCCTGATTTTAACAGTTAATAGGCATTGCAGTGAGAATCAAGTTTTGTGATAGGCTGGTCAGACCACCGGTGGATGGGTAAAACTGTGGGAGTCTTTGGGGTGAAAGGAAACCTCAAGAGACACTTCCTTCCTGTTAACAGAGCAAATGCAATCTTTAATTGTTAACTGATCTACAAAAAGGTACATTTCCATGTGAATTTTTATAGCTTTTCAAAACTCTTATGTATAGATAAGTACATACATATTACCTAAAACATCCACAAGGATCAGTAGTCCTTGGTGATTATAAGTCTTGTCAGAACAGAAGCATATCACTGCTGTGCCAAGCAAAATGTTCAAATATTCAACTCATTACCCATCAGGTCATTCATCAACATGCCATTTATTACTTTCATTTTTATCTGTTTATCTTAAATATCCCAATTGTTTTTTTTTTTAATTTTTATCATGCTTAGTTATCAGTTTAAGCCATTTGTTACTAAGAATATCTGTCACTTCTATTTTATTATGAATGTTCTTTCAGTACATCTTGGGGAAAATACATTATGCATATGCTTGCTGGTCTCATTTCTAGGGAATAACTATTTTTTTGCTTTATTTTGACATACATACTCCCCATGCTTCATTTTAGAATATTTTACTATTCTGTAATAATAGAGTAGTTCCAAATTGAACATAACCTCATTATTTACCAAGAATAATATAATTAAATTAAAAAATGACACCTCACCCCCACCCCACTGGAGGAACAATGAATGCTATTACTTTTGCTGGCTTCTAATGTAAGATTTTAAAATTGATTTCAAAGTCAAGTATGGAAAACTGTGAAGTAGATGTAATTTTGTAGCTTCCAAGCTTTGAGAATCAAAACTTTGCTTAGCATCACCTCATTGATAGCAATATAATCAAGAACTACCCTTAGAGTATTGTATTTCCTTTAGGAAGAAGATTTTGCCTCTGCAAACATATAAAGGTTGGTTTTCACATTTTCTTTTCTTTGTGTAATTGTTTAAACTTACCTAACTCTTCTACATGTGAGGGGAAATTTGTTATTGTTCAACAAACATTTGTCAATCACTTGCAGAAGATACAATAAATCCTTTTCATTACACTCCATTTTTACATTAAATCCTCTGGCCTTGAGTATCTAAAGATTAAGAACCCTAGAGAACGTAGATTAGGGTACAGGGATTCAGAAAAACTAGTGCTTGGCCATTCACTTTTCTGAGCCTAATTTGGCAAGTTACCTTTAAATTTTAGAAGGACAGAGCCAAGGCTCTGGTCGTGACTCAAACCCAGATGGGGCTTCTGCTCCTTTCTTGTCAGACATAATTTGTCTCCTAGTTTCCTGCTGTTCTAGTCCTTAGTATCATATTTGATAATATCCAGTCTTCCTCCCTGGTTCACCCATTTGGATGTAATCTATTGTCTTGACAGTTTAGATTCTCAAATTCTCTCGTTTCCCCTATAGTTTGTCTTTGGCAATAACTCAATTGGAACAATACCAACTTCACTCTTGGCTCCTGCACTTGGCAAACTTGAGTTTCCTGCTCTCTATAGATAGCTTTTCTGAAATATGACCCTGGCTTGAGTGCAGACTTTGTGTTTATAATTATTGGAAGAGTTTGCCCTCAGTAAGGTGTTCTCCTGGCAAACTATGCAATAGTTCATCAGACTTCCACAGTTGGGTGTATTCCTCTCCAGTTGAAACTGTCCTTATTTCTAGGCCAGACTCATCAGAATGTGACCAGATGCCTGCCATCTACAAGGTATAAAGAACAACTTTATTCATTTTGTGTGAGTGTGTGTAAACTTAATTCAGAATTTATACACTGATGGACAAAACAGAACTCCTTTTAAAAACTCTAATATAAGTGCACCACACAATTTTATAGTATCTCTCTGCTTCTTTCCTCCACATTCACCCTTTCAACTCTGCAGTTCATGCCATTTTGATGAAACTGTATTCCACAATGCCATTAATGAAAGCTTCTCAGAATATATAACAGATGATTCATAGTTCTTAGATTATCTGACTTCTTGATAGTATTTGCCAACATTGGCCATTCTCTCTGCTATGATCTGAATGTTTCTGTCCCCCCAAATTCATATGTTTAAATCCTAATGTCAGATGTGATGGTACTAGGAGGTGGGGACTTTGGGAGGTGACTAGGTCACGAGGGCTTCACCATCACGAATAGGATTAGTGCCCTTATGAAAGAGCCTCACCAAGCTCCCTAGCACCTCCTGCCATGGGAGAAATACAAGAAGTCTGCAACTAGGAAGAGGGCCCTCACTCAACCATGCTGATACTCTGATCTCAAATGCCCGATCTCCAGAACTGTGAGAACAACTGGTTTGTATAAGCCACCCAAGTCTGTTGTATTTAGTTATAGCAACCCAAACAAACTGAGATGACATCTTTTTTGACAAAAAATATTTTTTCTTCCTCTTTTTTTTTTGAGATTGTGATCACAGTTTCCTAATTTTCTTTCTCTTCCTCTGGCATCTCCTTAAAGGTAACTTTTCCTCTTTCTATTCCTCAGTTATTTGGATTCTTGAGTTCCACTTGAAGTTTTCTTCTGTTCAAATTTTGGAAACACTCTCTGAGTAATCTTACCCATTCCTATGCCTTAAATTACCATAGCTTTGTTAAATGTGCATCTTCTCCCAGACATTCTCCAAAGGAAATCTATATATCCAAATGCATTCTGAACATCACTACTTGAATGTTTACAGGGATCTTTGACTGAACTCATTTTTTCTTCAGATAACCTCAGTAATGACATTACATGCTAGGTGTTCCAAAACAGACCTTCTTTACTGTCTTCACCACTAATAAATCACCAACTGGTGCAAATTGTATTTCCTCAATGCCTGAAATCTACCTCCCTCCCCTTCTTTGATGTTTGTTCACTGCCAAACGTAGGCTCCCATTACATTTTGCCTGAATTACTCCAACAATCTGATAATTGCTTTCCCTTCTAAACAGTAATTTTGTAACCAAGTTGATGTTTCAAAATGAAAATTTTGAAACACTCATTTTCCAACTTAAAAACTTTTGAGTATCTGGTAACCTAAGGATACAGTACTTAATTAGGGAAATAAAGGCCCTTCCTGCACACCTTTTCAGTCTCAACTTGGTAGTCTAACATCCTCCAAATTCCAAAACACTCTATCTTGCTTTCTTGAATATATATATTATCAAATGTGGACTTTCCAACATAATGCACTACCTGGCACTCACTTCTCCTTTTACAACCAGGTATCTTAGACATACACACACACACACACACACACACACACACACACACATGTACACATGCAAGAACTCAGGGGCCTCTCTCCCTCCATCTCACTGTACTGGTTAATATCTACTGACCTTTTGTGTCTCAATTTATATGTGACTTCCCTTGGGAAAACCTTCCTTGATTCATGAGAAGACCCTCCTATGCACTAACAAAGTATTCTCTAATGCCCCTTTCATAGAACTTAGTTAATTATGCTTCTTTTAAATGGTCATCTTCCAACTAGATTGTCAGCTCAGTGAGGGAGGGCACTCTTCCTCTTCACTCTCATAGTTTTGGTTTCTAACTCAGTTACAAACACTTTGAAAGCTTAAAGCTACTTTTTTTTTAAGTAAATGGGGGAATTGATATACTTTTCCAAATAAAAAGATTTACACGAAAGCCCCCAAATATCTTCACTTACTGAGGATAAAAAAGTCCATAAGTTACATTAACCTACATGACACTACATCATCTGGTTCTTGAACTGTTTACCTCTAGGAATTCTTTCCTTTGCTCATTCCCAATGCAGCCGTTTTGTCTTTCTTAAATACACCAGGCGTTGCCTTTATGGTGGCCTTATCTGTTGCTCTTCCCTCTGACTGTAACGCCATTCCCATAGATGTCCACTTAACTTTCTCTCTCAACAACTTTAGATCTCTGCTTATAACTGATCTTCTCAATGAGGCATTTTCTGGTCCACTGTTTAAAATTGCAATTCAATACCATCAAAACCATAGCCAAAACATACGCGATATCCCTGATTTATTTTCCTCCCTAACAATTATAAACCTTTAATGTACTACATATTGCCTGTGTGTCTTATTTTACATATACTCCCACCTCCTTTGAAATGTAAGCTCCATGAGGGAGTGCATTTTGTTTCTTTTTGCTCATTACTGTATCCCAGGTGTCTAGAATATGTTTGCCCTTGTTGAATAAATGAATAAGTTAACAATAAATTAATGTCCCAGTAAAATAAGTAACAAGTTGTTAAAATATATAATTACAGAATAGTTTCAGTCTGTATATAAATATGTTCTTTAATACTTTTCACTTTTAATTAACTACGATTTGTGCTATTTGACTATTTCAGGAAACATCATTTCTCACCATGTGCTAGTTTCTAGTATTTATTGTTTTATGACCATTAGACAATTTTTAATCTACTTTATTTTATCAATAGATCACACTGAAATGCAAGAAATAATTTTATTCATTGCAGTTTACTTAGCATCATGGTAAAATGCATTCTTAGTGAATATCACTATCTGAGAATGATTTGTAGTATTATTCTCTTATTTTTGAAAACCTGGCTTACTTATACATAATTTCCTCTAGTTAAAAGACATTTTGTTAAAATGGTTTTACATAGAAGCAAAATAAATAATTCATGAAGATACTGTATCATGATTTTCCACTTATCGGTCACCAAATTACTTCCACTAAAATTGTCCATTCATGAACTTGTCTATTTTTAATATGATTTGACATGATTATGTCTATTAGTGTTACTAGTAGAATAGAGGTTGATCAGCTTTCTCTTCTTCCTCATAATGAACATATGGAGTTCATCTTTTGTCTGGGATCTGCTATATATCCATAGACCCATCATGGTGGGGCAAAAAGGGCCAAGTATATTTCAGTTGTATGAATCTTGCTCTTTATTTTGTTCCACAAAAGGCAAGCAAATAAAGCAATGTGGTTTCTAAGTCTTTATTGCTTGTATGAATTCAAGTTTACAGCCAATGACACAAAGAACTGTCAACAAAGGATATCCATAGACCCAGTAGCATATATCATCCTTGAGGAACAGTAAGTAATAATGTAGTGTTTCAAAGACTGTGAGTGCTCCAAAGCATCTAATTTAGTCCACCACACTGTTAAATACGCATTTGCAATTTGCAACTCTGGATACCTTTGACTGCTGCAGCCCATGCCACTCTCTTGCCACATCTGCTTAGCTGATGTTGTCATCAACATTCCACTGGAGTCAGTGCAACCTCAGAATGGACTTTTCTGGGTGCAACACAGCAGGTGTGTTCCACTTGACTGCTGCCATACATACATCAATAGATGAAAGATTAATGATTGGATTCCCAGATGGCTTTTAAAATGTGTTTTAAATAAATCTGTCTCTTACCTTTGGCCGTGGCACCTCACAGAAATATAGGTGTTTAATTAGCAGGCATCAAAAGAGTTCTGAATCTCCATAGGCCCATATGAAGGGTACTACTTAAGTCTAATATAGCCTACCTCCTTGCTTTGTATTGAAACATGTAACATGCAAATACCCTCACTAGCCAAAATCATGTTACAGACATGTCCACAAATGTTAACTTTTTGTAATGCAAGAAGTAACTTTGTAGGATTTCTGTCTCCTTGGCAGGGTCTACACAGACAAGCATATTTTTCTTCTCTATTTAGTTCCTTACACTGGAGAAAAATTATGAAATTCAAATTGCAGCACTATACTCTTTTTCTCTAAGTTGATCCAAGGGCCAACTGCATTAAAATCACCCAGGGTGCATCATAAAATTTTAGATTTCTGGAACCTACTCAGTATTTACTGAATCCCTAGAGTTAAAGCCCAAAACCTAACATTTCTACCTGTGCCAGATTATTTTAAGGTATATAGCATTTGGAGAAACTTGTTTAGAAATGCTTACTGGAGACTTTACAACAGGTTTTCCACTAAGTATATAAGTTTACAATTGTAACTTGTTTTTGCTACCATTTCAAGGTACAAGAAAAGGACCTCCAAACAAATCGCTCTTTATTTCAATAAGAAACTGTGCAAATATCATTGTGAAGATTTAAGGGAACATTTTACTAATGAAGGAAGTTATCTCATGACTCCATACAATGTGGTAAATATTATTGATAATTTTTCATAGTCTCCCTTAAGTGTTTCAGTGGCTTCTACTGTTCATTAGTGTTGATTACTGCTACAAAAATCAGTTTCTGCTGCTCAAGTTCATGTGGCACACGATTTGAAAACAGACATGCATATGCATGCACATGTAATAGGTCCTTATATATCTATACATGTACATAAGAAAATTCACACATGCATAAATATGTTGATACCTTTACACATACACACATGCACACATGCATACATACATCTGCACAAATGCATGTGTGAGGATGTGTTCTTTTTCTACATATATATATATATGTATGTATTATACACAGCAGTAAGACCTGGACCTGATTCCAATACGTTTAAGTATGTGGGAGGGGGTCTTCCCACACATAATACCAAGCAATTCTCAAACACCAGCAGGGTGTTGGAGAACTCAACTCAATTCTGATGCTATCTGCCCAAAGACAGCACCATTATTCACCAGGTTAAGGGCTCCGTCCTACAAGACTGCCCTCCACCACCCACTCTAGACATTGGTGCAAGGCCCAGGCAGTTACCTGTGCTTCTGACCTACTGGCTACAGATTGATGATTCCCACAACCTCCCCCTCAGGTTCAATTAATATGCTGGAGAGGCTCACAGAACTCAGGAAAACACTTATGTTTGCCAGTTTAATAAAGGGTAGCATAAAGGATACAAGTTAACAGCCAGATGAAGAGATACATATGGTAAGGTCCAAATAAAGGAGTTTCTATCCTCCTGGAGCTTGGAACCTGGCTCAGTGGCACATGGAGGTGTTCTGGTTCCCCAGGCTTAGAAGCACTCTCTACGACTGAGAAGCAGGAACCAAGAGAGCAGAGAGCAATAAGCTCTTCTCAGGGGTTTTTGTGAGGGCTTCACTGCATTCATGAATGACTAAATTATTGGCATTGGCTGATTCAGCCTCCAGCCCCTACCCCTGGATGGGGTCCCAGAGTCTTTCATTAACATGACAAAACACCCATATCACCTTTAAGACTCTGCAGTGTTTTCAGGAACTGTGGATGAAAACCAATATACCTGGGAAATATATATTTGGTCATATGAATGACAAAATATGTATTTCTTATGACTCATTATATTGTAGAATGTACATGAATGAAAATGTGCACAAAGAAAAAACATTTACACCCCCTTGTACAAATACATGTGTAGGAATATATATGTATATATATATATATATACATATATACTCATATATATACATATATATTCATACACACATTTGTGACACCCATATATTGTACGGGAAACTCTTAAGACTACTATGGAAACCAATGTTTACTTAGCACAGATAGTTTTCTTTCTATAGTAAATTGTGACTCTTCCTTCAAGTCTAGAAGACTTTATAATGCTAGAAATGTCTACTTATACCATAGTTGTTTAGCTAAGACCACTAATAACTTTATAGACTATATATCCTACTTTGAACATGATGATGATAACACTCTAGCACATGTATGAATACTAGGAAGAACAAACCAAGGGGCAGAATAGAATGAGGAAACAAGTCAGTGAACTGGAGGAAATAAACAGTGAGGAAAATAATAATAATGAACATCAAACTGTACAGGCTTAAAACCCAAAGCAGCAAAAAGCTCACAAAGAATTCATGTTAAGTGGAAACTTGGAGAGTGTGGAATTTAACAATTACACATAACTTTGATTTTTTTTTTTGGAATTAGTTCTCTTTACTTTGGATAATGATTTTTGAAATCTGTCATTTTTACAAATATTCCAAAAAGATTCTGTCAAGTCTCCTCATTGAAGCATTTGCTTAATTCATTAAAATAAAAACACTATATCATATTGTGTGAATTTATTTTTCTTTCCCTCTAACTGCTCTCAACCTAGTGTAGAGGTGAAGAAGGAAATGGCTTCCTATTCCATATACTTTTGCTTTATTTTGATGAATTCTTGAAAAGACTTGCATATGTTCCGATGAAAATTTTTAAATCTGAGTACTGAATTTAGGAGATAAAACTCCAGATTTGCTATTCTTCTATAATTTCATAATATGTAAACTTTGGCCAAAAAATTAAGGGCAATCATATATATTAATTAAACTTTACTGTATTGAAAAATGCTATTATTTTAGAAAATTTAAATATTTCTCTATTTACATTAATTTTTACTGTATATTTTAATTAAAAGAAAGCCTACAGACAAGAAATCCTATAGAAAATCTTCAAATAAAAATGAAAAAAACTATTGGTATCAAGGATGATTTTAAATCTACCTCACTAATATAATTTCCTCATTAATATAAACTTGACATATCAGTAGTCTAATTTAGTAAAGGTAGTTGTGGGGTAAATGGAAGTTTGCACCCAGAATTTCCAGAATCTCCTACCTGGCTTTAGTCCATATACATACCAATGGATGTTTACCACAGCAGAGCCTTCAGTAGATCTGGGGCAAGGGGTAGAGAGAAAACAGCCATTCTCTCCTCCTCTCCCTTCCCGGAACCTAATTGGTTTAGTGTTTGCCAGTCACCAGGGATGTCCCCCCACCCATGGAGTTCCTCCTGGAAGGGGCAGGCAGGGAAAGGAAGCATGTGCCATGGCTGGAGGGGACAGACAATGTGGGGCCTGGCTAGCGAACCCAAGCAAACTGTGAGAATTAACCCCTTTAACCCAACCTGCCCTACCCTTTGTCTTAATTCAGTTTCACAGATTCACAGGGAGCTTATTCTGGGTGGGGAACCTCCCTTACTCCTGGAACTACAGTAGTCTAAAAGAAACCAATTCTTGGTAGCTTCATGACACTTTTAAACTGAGGACAGTACTCAGTTACAAATTACTATAAGTGAAATTTCCATTTCTATTTATTTGTTTTCATACATTATATTTTGATATGTATTTTAAGACCTTTCATACAGAGAATTAATTCTCACAATTGATTCGCCATAGATGAATTTTTTCTTTTGTTTTTGTTTTTATTTTTGCCTGCCTTAGACAACAATTTGTCTAGCAAACAGTAACAGTAACAGAATGCTATTTGGTTAATTTTATTTTAAAGGATACAGTAATACCAGATTATAGATTTTCTTCCTTTAATTTTACACTCCTATTATTCTTTGTCATATATTTATCCTAACAGTTATTTATTTTTTGTTAGGCAAAATATATCTGCTAAGCACTAGTAAGTCTTATTTATATTAAGACATCTACATCTAGTAATCTGTCCCAATGCAGAGAATTCCATCCATAGGGAAACTGAGGCTCAGTTAAGCTCTCCCAGGTTAAAAAGTAACTAATTGGAACAGACAGCTTATAAGCAGTCTGATTTGCGGGACTCCTTTTCCGTCTTCTGTTCTTTGAGCATTTCAAAGTGGGATATAAACTCCATAATTCATTGTTATTATTTTGTTTTAAGTTGTCACTTAACATTTTGAAAATATTTTAGATTTACAGTAGGATTGCAAAGACAGTGTGGACAGTTTGCTTATACCTCTCACTTAACTTCCTCTAATGCTAACATCTTGCACAACGACTATACAATTATTGAAACTAAGAAATTAATTTTAATATATTATTAACTAAGCTACAGACTTGTTTCATTGCACCAGTTTTTCCACTAATATCCTTTTCCATTCTGAGATTCAATCCAGGATCCCACAATAAATTTAGTTTTCCTGTCTTCTTAATCTCCTCTAATCAGTGACAGCTCTTTAGTCTTTCCTTATCCTTAATGACCTTATCACTTTCAGAGACTAATGGCCAGGTATGCTGCAGGGTTTCTTTCAATTTGTGTGTGTCTGTTTTCTCATGATTAGATTGAAGTTATGTGTTTTAGTAAAAAAATCCCCCGGAGGTGATGTCCCTCTTCAGCATCAAATTGGAGGATCAGGATACATATATAACATGATTCATTTATTACTTGGTTGAAGTAGTATCCACCAAAACTTTTCACTTATAAATAGTATTTTTCCCTTTATAATTAATAACTATTTGGGGTGATATATTTTGAAGCTATAAAATATTATTGTACCTCAAACATCTGTCCCCTTATTTTAGCATGCATTGATAGATCTTGCCTGAGACAATTACTACAAAGCTCTAATGCTGATATATTTCCCTTATTATTTTCACATTTATTAATTGGAATTCTTCTGTAAAGAAGAGTTGTCCCTTATCCCTATTAAAAACTTAAGTGATAAGAAAAAAATGCTCCCCACATGTTTATTATTTGGGACATTCTCACTCTTTTGTACAGATCCATGTTTCCATACAGAATAGTTTTTCTTCTGCTTGAAAAAAATCCTTTAACATTTCTAACAATGCAGGACTGAAGATAACACATTCTTTCAGCTTTGTTGGTCTAAAGAAGTTTTTATGTGGACTTAATTTATGAAAAATATTTTCACTGAGCAGAGAATTCTGCATTGACAGTTTTATTCTTTCAGCTTTTAATATTTTTCCCATTGCCTTCTGGCTTACATAGTTCCTGGAAAAAAGTATACAGTGATGCTTATCTTTATTCCTTCATACAAAGGGTAAATACTTTAGGTTTTGTTGGATACAGAGTCTCTATTGCATATTCATCTTCATAAAAAAATATAAAACATTCTTAGCTTTCTGGTCATATAAAATCAGGCTACAGACCTGGTTTAGCGCATGGACCATCATGTAATTACCGCTACTTTATATGCCTTTTTCCTCCTCCTCATTATTATTATTTTAATAATTTAATTATGAATTGCTTTGGTTTAGGTTCCTTCTTATTCCTTCTTAGTGTTTATTGAAGTTTTTGAGTCTGTGGGCTTACATTCATCAAATCTGGAAAAAAAATTGGCCATAATTTCTTTAAATATTTTTCTTAAATCTACAGTCTTTATTGGACTCTAATTTCACATATATTACACTACTTAATCTTGCCCTATCTGCTTCTCTTTCTCCGTGTTTCTTTCCAGATTTTATATCTCCCTACTTTATTTTGGATAGTTTTTGATACAATGTTTTTGATATTGTTTTTCTACAAAGTCTTATCTAATACTATTCCTATCCAGTGAATTTTTCATTTCAGACATATTTTTTTTGTCATAAATTCCATTTGGTTATTATATATATTTTCTATTTATCCTCCAACTATGTTCATATTTTCCTTTCAATCTCTGAACATTTTTGTAATTGATTTTATAGTCCTTGTTGAAAAATTACTCCATTCCTGTCATTTTTGAGAATGCTTACATTGATGGATATCTCACTTAGTTACTGGCCTTATTTTCCTGCTTCCTCACACGTGTGTGGCTTTTTTTTTTTAAGAAGATTTAAAACAGTTTTTCCTCTATAGCTAACTTAGCCTTACCACTAAATATTCCATGTTATTAATGAGTCCCCAGGCTGAGTGATTAGGACTTGAATAACACCTTTTTTGTTCTCTTTGGTAACAGTTTGGCTTACAATTCCTTAGTAATTGTACTTTCCTTAGTCTTCTTGCCCTTTGGAGTTTTATTTTTAATGTGTACAGACTGGAATTCCACTAAAAACTCAGAAGACCCTGTGTAGATTACTGAAACTATTTCTCTGTGTAGCTCTCTCATCTCATGTTTTCTACCTTGTAAATTCTAACCATTTCAGCATCTTAAGTACAATCCTCATGCTGTCAACACAGCAAAACTGCTGATTTCTGTTGGGATTTCTCCTCACTGTATTGCATTCTGGAAATTTTCTCCAAGCATAAAGGTACTGTCATTTACTTTTCTAATTCCAATAATAATCCACAATTCCTGATGCTTAACATTTAAAACTGCTTACTTCATGTAAGTTGGCCAGTTTTCTAGTAGTTCATGGGAGAATAGGGTCCCTGTTAAAGGTACTATTGTACCCATGTCCTAATCAGTGGATAGTTTTGAACAGAAGAGTGATGCAATTAACAAAACCTGACCCTTGCTCATCAAAAATGTCTCCTCTCCATGTAAGTCAGTGACATCCAGCACTGCCTGCTTTGTTTAAGCCCAAGTGCTTTTCTGTCACCCTTTCTTTCCCTATTCTTCAGATTACAATTATCATCCAATATTTTACTTCCTTGTGTTAAAGAGAGCTCTGAGTCACTCTGCTCTCTATTTTTCTCACATTCCCTGTGGCAAATACATGCAATATGAAACAAAAGCATATATAAATTGCTGAGTTTTTATAGCATCCCATGAAACTGATAATCTTAACATTTATATATGTGTACTAAGACTGAGCCTGAAAGAACTTAGCCAAAAAGATTTATCACCATCACGTAATGGAATTGTGACTGGAATTCAGTCATCAATATTTATCTGCAGAATGAATGAATTAATTAATGCCTACAGTGATTTATAGGCACTGAAATACTGCGTCTTAGTTACAAACCATAATTTTCTCTGATTTAAAAGAGACCTGATGGAGAGTTCCGGGAAGATGGCGGCTTGAGCAGGGCAGCAGAAATCTCTTCCCAAAACTATATAAATCTATGAAAATATAGCAAATACAACTACTCCTAAAAGACAGACCAGAATTTACAGCACAGCACACAGCCTGCATCGGCACCTGAGAGGACTCGGCACCCCGCGAGGCAGGTAAGATAAGGAGCCGCATGCCGGCGGGACTCGACCACTCCCCCACCCCAGCGCACTGGTGGGAGGAGAGGATTCAGAGCCAGGAGGGAGTGGAAGAACAGACCCACGAAATAACCAGCCCCACTGATCTGCGCCGGGAGCACTGACACACATCGCATGGAGCATCGGATATCGGAGAGGCAGAAGGTGCAGGTTTTGAGCTGGGAATGCGCCCGGGTCCATGCAGCCGGCGCCCCTGGACAAGAGAAAAGCGCGCGCTGTTTTTAGCGGTCTTGGAGAGGCGGGGGGCCCAGGGAGAGAACACAATCGCCCCGGCACACTCAGCCCAGCGGGCTGGGCGTCCTGAGGAATTTCGGACCCCTTGGCTGGCAACTGGGAAAAGGCAGGCGCGCTGAAATTTTACATAGAGAACAACAGCCTCCCATTCGTTCGGCCCCGGCCAGAGCTACCAAGAGCGGCGTGGCTGTGGCTACAGAACAGTGGAGCAACAGCGCCACCTACAGCTTCCTTACAGAATCCACTCTGGGTGGGCATTTTTTTTCTCTTTCTTATCTTCTCTTTTCTATCTCTTCCTTCTCTTTTTTTTTGTTTGTTTGTTTTTGTTTATTGTTTCTTGTTTTTTTTTTAAGTCTTAAAGAGCCCAGCTGACATACATAGCACATTCCAGTGACCACTTCTATCACCATGAAAAGACAGAGGAATATGGTACAGACAAAGATCACCCAGACCCTGATAATACCTGAGAGAGAACCTGAAGGGATAGAAATGCACAATCTTCCTGAAAAAGAATTCAGAATAAAAGTCATAACCATGCTGATGGATCTACAGAGAAATATGCAAGAGCAAAATCTACAAGAAATATGAGGGAG
Source organism: Phataginus tricuspis (assembly GCA_029783875.1). Classification (NCBI taxonomy): domain Eukaryota; kingdom Metazoa; phylum Chordata; class Mammalia; order Pholidota; family Manidae; genus Phataginus; species Phataginus tricuspis. The sequence goes on along the minus strand of JAQQAC010008880.1, from coordinate 5,794,676 downwards.
GAAGTGAGGGAAGTCAGGAAAGACAATGCAGAAATCAGACAAGCCATCGACTGGCCTAGCAGCAGACTGGAAGAGATGCAAGAGACTGTTAATAGAATAGAAATAAGAGAACAGGAATACAGAGAAGCTGAGGCAGAGAGAGATAAAAGGATCTCTAGGAATGAAAAAATAATAAGAGAACTGTGTGACCAAACCAAACGGAACAACATTTGCATTATAGGAATACCAGAGGAAGAAGAGAGAGAAAAAGGGATAGAAAGTGTCTTTGAGAAAATAATTGCTGAAAACATTCCCACGCTGGGGAAGGAAATAGTCTTGCAGTCCATGGAAGCCCACAGATCTCCCAACACAAGGGACCCAAGGAAGACAACACCAAGACACATAATAATTAAAATGGCAAAGATCAAAGATAAGAAAGAGTATTAAAGGCAGCTAGAGAGAGAAAAAAGATCACCTAAAAAGGAAAACCCATCAGACTATCATCAGACTTCTCAACAGAAACCTTACAGGCCAGAAGAGAATGGCATGATATATTTAACGTAATGAAACAGAAGCGCCTTGAACCAAGAATATTGTATCCAGCACGATTATCATTTAAATATGATGGAGGGATTAAACAATTTCCAGACAAACGAAAGTTGAGAGATTTGCATCCCATAAACCACCTCTACAGGACATCTTAAAGGAACTGCTCCAGAGGGAAGCACTCCTAAGGCTAAAAAGATGTCACCAGAGAAAATAAAATCATAGCAAAGAAAGAAGACCATCCAAATACTAAATAAAGGCAAAGAATAAAACACCTAGTATATAAAGAATGGAGGAGAAAGAATACGAAGGGAGAGAAATAAAGAAACATCAAACTGTGTTTACAATGACTTAACAGGAAAGTTAGATTAGATTATTAGATAGTAAAGAAGCAATCCTTGAACCTTTGGTAACCACGAATCTAAAGCCAGCAATGGCAATAAGTACATATCTATCAATAATCACCCTAAATGTAAATAGACTGAATGCACTAATCAAAAGACAGAGAGTAACAGAATAGATAAAAAACCAAGACCCATCTATATGCTGCCTACAAGAAACTCACCTCAAACCCAAAGATATACACAGACTAAAAGTGAAGGGATGGAAAAAGATATTTCATGCAAACAATGAGGAGAAAAAAGCAGGTGTTGCAGTACTGGTGTCAGAAAAATAGAAGGACATTACATAATGATAAAGCTGTCAATCCTACAAGAGGATATAACCATTATAAATATATATGCACCCAATACAGGAGCACAGGCATATGTGAAACAAATAAGAACAGAATTAAAGGAGGAAATAGACAGCAATGCATTCATTTTAGGTGACTTCAACACACCAGTCACTCCAAAGGACAGATCAACCAGAAATAAAATAAGTAAACACACAGAGGCACTGAACACTCCAAAGGACAGATCAACAAGAAAGAAAATAAGTAAAGACACAGAGGCACTGAACAGCACACTAGAACAGAAGGACCTAACAGACATCTTCAGAACTCTACACCCAAAAGCAACAGGATACACATTCTTCTCAAGTGCACATGGAACATTTTCCAGAATAGACCACATACTAGGCCACAAAAAGAACCTCAGTAAATTCAAAAATATTGAAATTCTACCAACCTACTTCTCAGATCATAAAGGTATAAAACTAGAATTAAATTTTGGAAAGAAAACAAAAAGGCTCACAAATACATGGAGAGTTAACAACATTCTCCTAATTAACCAATGGGTTAATGACCAAATCAAAACAGAAATCAAAGAATATATAGAGACAAATGACAATGACAACACAAAGCCACAACTTCGATGGGATGCAGCAAAGGCAGTTCTAAGAGGAAAGTATATTGCAATCCAGGCCTATCTAAAGAAGGAAGAACATTCCCAAATGAATAGTCTAAAGACACAATTACTGAAATTGGAAAAAGTAGAACAAATGAGGCCCAAAGTCACTAGAAGGAGGGACATAATAAAGATGAGAGAAGAAATAAATAAAATTGAGAAGAAAAAAACAATAGAAAAAATCAATGAAACGAAGAGCTGGTTCTTTGAAAAAATAAACAAAATAGATAAACCCCTAGCCAAACTTATTAAGAGAAAAAGAGAACCTACACACATAAACAGAATCAGAAATGAGAAAGGAAAAATAACGACGGACCCTACAGAAATACAAAGAATTATAAGAGAATATTATGAGAATCTATATGCTACCAAGCTGGAAAACCTAGAACAAATGGACAACTTCTTAGAAAAATACAACCTTCCAAGACTGACCAAGCAAGAAACAGAAAAATTAAACAGACCAATCACCAACAATGAAATTGAAGCAGTAATCAAAAAACTACCCAAGAACAAAACCCCCGGACCAGATGGATTCACCTCTGAATTCTACCAGACATATAGAGAAGAAATAACACCCATTCTCCTTAAAGTTTTCCAAAAAATAGAAGAGGAGGGAATACTTCCAAACGCATTCTATGAAGCCAGCATCACTCTAATACCAAAACTGGACAAAGACTTCACCAAAAAAGAAAACTACAGACCAATATCCCTGATGAACGTAGATGCAAAAATACTCAACAAAATATTAGCAAACCGAATTCAAAAATACATCAAGAGAATCATACACCATGATCAAGGGGTATTCATCCCAGGGATGCAAGCATGGTACAACATTCGAAAATCCATCAACATCATCCACCACATCAACAAAAAGAAGAACAAAAACCACATGATCATCTCCATAGATGCTGAAAAAGCATTTGACAAAACTCAGCATCCATTCATGATAAAAACTCTCAACAAAATTGGTATAGATGGCAAGTACCTCAACATCATAAAGGCTGTATATGACAAACCCACAGCTAACATCATACTTAACAGAGAGAAGCTGAAAGCTTTGCATCTAAGATCGGGACAAGACAGGGATGCCCACTCTCTCCACAGTTATTCAACATAGTACTGGAGGTCCTAGCCACGGCAATCAGTCAAAACAAAAAAATACAAGACATCCAGATTGGTAAAGAAGAAATCAAATTGTCACTATTTGCAGATGACATGATATTGTACATAAAAAACCCTAAAGAATCCACTCCAAAACTACAAGAACTAATATCTGAATTCAGCAAAGTTGCAGGATACAAATTAACACACAGAAATTTGTTGCTTTCCTATACACTAACGATGAACTAACAGAAAGAGAAATCAGAAAAACAATTCCATTCACAATTGCATCAAAAAGAATAAAATACCTAGGAATGAACCCAACCAAGACTTATACTCTGAAAACTACAAGACACTCCTAAGAGAAATTAAAGAGGACACTAACATCGAAATTCATCCCATGCTCTTGGCTAGGTAGAATAAATATTGTCAAAAATGGCTATACTACCTAAAGCAATCTACAGATTCAATGCAATCCCTATCAAAATACCAACAGCTTTCTTCAATGAACTGGTACAAATAGTTCGAAAATTCATATGGAACTAGAAAAGACCCCGAATAGGTGGAGGAATAAATGAGAAGGAGGAATAAAACAGGGGAATTATGCTCCCTGACTTCAAGCTCTACTACAAAGCTACAGTAATCAAGACAATTTGGTATTGGCACAAAAACAGACCCACAGACCAGTGGAACTGAATAGAAAATCAAAACATTAACCCAAACATACACAGTCAACTAATATTTGATAAAGGAGCCTTGGATATACAATGGGGAGATGACAGCCTCTTCAGCAGCTGGTGTTGGAAAAACTGGACAGCTACATGTAAGAGAATGAAACTGGACTACTGTCTAACCCATACACAAAAGTAAACTCAAAATGGATCAAAGACCTGAATGTAAGTCATGAAACCATAAAACTCTTAGAAAAATACATAGGCAAAAATTTCTTAGATATAAACATGAGTGACTTCTTTATGAATATATCTCCCGAGCAAGGGAAACAAAAGCAATAATGAACAAGTGGGACTATATCAAGCCGAAAAGCTTTTGTACAGCAAAGGACACCATCAGTAGAACAAAAAGACATCCTACAGTATGGGAGAATATATTCATAAATGATGTATATGATAAGGGGTTGACATCCAAAATATATAAAGAACTCACGCACCTCAACAAACATAAAGTAAACAATCCAATTAAAAAATGGGCAGAGGACATGAATAGACACTTCTCCAAAGAAGAAACTCAGATGGCCAACAGGCACATGAATAGATGCTCCACATCACTAATCAGCAGAGAAATGCAGATTAAAACCACAATGAGATATCACCTCATACCAGTGAGGATGGCCAACATCCAAAACACAAACAACAACAAATGTTGGCAAGGATGTGGAGAAAAGGAAACCCTCCTACATTGCTGGTGGGAATGCAAATTAGTTCAACCATTGTGGAAAGCAGTATGGAGGTTCCTCAAAAAACTCAAAATAGAAATACCATTTGACCCAGGAATCCCACTCCTAGGAATTTAACCTAAGAATGCAGCAGCCCAGTTTGAAAAAGACATATGCACCCCCATGTTTATCGCAGCACTATTTACAATAGCCAAGAAATGGAAGCAACCTAAGTGTCCATCAGTAGATGAATGGATTAAGAAGACATGGTAAATATACACAATGGAATATTATACAGCCATAAGAAGAAACAAATCCTACCATTTGCAACAAGATGGATGGAGCTAGAGGGTATTATGCTCAGTGAAATAAGCCAGGCCAAAAAAGACAAGTACCAAATGATTCCACTCATGTGTGGAGTATAAGAACAAAGAAAAAAACTGAAGAAACAAAACAGCAGCAGACTCACAGAACCCAAGAATGGACTAATAGATACCAAAGGGAAAGGAACTGGGGAGGATGGGTGGGAAGGGAGGGACAAGGGGGAAAAAGGGGCATTACGATTAGCAAATGTAATGTTGGGGTGGCACGGGGAGGGCTGTACAACTCAGAGGAGACAAGTAGTGATTCTATATCATCTCACTACACTGATGGACAGTGACTGTAATGGGGTTGGTGGGGGGGACCTGATGAAGGGGGTAGTTTAATGACCATAATATTGCACATGTAATTGTAGATTTATGAAACCAAAATAAACTATTAAAAATAAATAAATAAATAAAAGAGACCTGATGTTTTTAATATCACATTCCCTTTCTCTAGTGTAGTTGTGGAATGAAATGGACCTACAAAATTCTGGGTATGTAACCTAGACGGTATTTTCCCATTAAAGCATCCTATCTTATTGTAGTGTAGGGTACCTGTTCACCCAGACGGACTCTAAAATTGTATTGCTGGGAAAAGGAAGGAGCGGAGGAGAGAGAGAGAAAAGGTTCCTTGGTGGAAAGAGCTACGGGATTAGATAAAACATGAATTTTTTTGTCTTGTCCTTCCCTCTTTCATTTTCTGAGTTCTGGTTAACATGTTTTTTTCCCACTTTGAATGCTTCAGAAAGCAGTAATCCTTACAGTCTCAAAGCCAAGCTTTTAAGTAATGACATCTGTCTTTGTGAGTTGAGGTACCCACAAAATTGCAGTTAGACACATGAATGAATAGAGGCACTCACACTTTCCGCTCATAAAGATTAAGGGTAAGTTGACATTCTTTATACTCCTTTATTTATCCTGAAAGTCTTAGGAATTTTCCAGTTGCAGGTTTTAGATCCTTAAAATAGTAAGCATGCTCAGCACAATATGATTCCAATATTTCGGCTTTTAGTTTTCTTTGTTTATTTAACAAACATCAATTTGTTGTCCAAAGTATATTATTTTACCTCTGTTTAATCAGAAATCAAAAAGTAATGATAAAAAGTACAAGATAAATTGAATATGAGCTTATTCTCTGTAGTCACCATTGGATAGGCAATGCTCATTTATTATTACCTGCTAGTCACTTAAGACAGTTACAAAATTGATTATTTTAAAAAACGTTATTACTGAGAAAATCCTGACTCCAAATCTATGCTATTATACTAGTAAATAATTAAGCAGGATCATTATTTTGCTATAACACTTTCAAACATGAGAAAGATGTAATATACATATATGTATATATTCACATACATACATACACACACACATATATATATCAATAACAAATGTCTTATTGTCATACCATATAGGAATTTTCAGTCAAAAAGTCTTTATATTTAGTAGTATGAATTTCACAGACCACATACTTATATATTTTTTTCTATATCAGTTATTTTGATTGGGAATTTAGCTTTTAATGCTTAAGACTCCTTATCATGCAAAGAGATTAATATACATGTAAATATATACACACACATATATCCAAATATAGAATATATATTTATATTATATTATATATACACACATATATATACATACACATATATACAACTTAATTTATAATTCTACCTGGTAGCAGAAACCTGAACCTTATAAAAAATAATAGCCTCTTTGAACTTATCTCAGTAAATTTAGGGTCTTTCTTGTCAACTTCTGACTTGGTATAAGTTCTAAACATCAGAGAACATAAGTCACCTAATGGAATGCTGTGAAAATAGGTAGTAAGAACCTGTTCCTTATAGTGCATCTACCCATTGCTGGCATCTGCTGAGAACGACTATTAAAAATAAAAATAGTTAACATTTAAGTAACATTTATACAGCCCTATGCTAGGTACTTTATTTATAGATGAATTAATACAAAACAGCCCTACTGAGTTAATACTGTTATTACTACCATTGCTTTATAAATAGGAAAACTGATGCAGAGCAGTTAAAATAACTGGACCAAGTTTATGCAGCAATTAAGAGGCACAGTTCCAGTTTGAACACAGTAGAAAAGCCCCAGAATTTGAGGTTCAAATCTCTGTGCCCTGCAGACCTTCACCACTGTCTACTTCTTGGGTGTAATCAACCCTGCACCTCAGCTGCTGAGGCTTCCATGCTATATTCGGAAGTTTCTGTGCCACATTCCACAAAAGATTCCTCATTTCTGCTTCTCCAGACTGCTGGCTTTCCAGGTCACAGCTATACCACTAAAGGGCAATACAAGGGAAGTAAAATGATGTGACTCCTCACTTCTAGGATTTACTGGAGCTTACATGGACTCTGACTTTGTGTCCATCAAGCAAATAGCTCCATTTAAACTCAAAATCATGGTTTAAGGAATTTCCCAAGTGTTAACAGTATCCCATATAGGAAGCTGCTTTTTCTCTCATTCTGGGTAGGGGTGCAGCAGCCCAAATAATTTTTATTTCAGGAGGACATTAGTCCGTGGCTTGCTTTCTTTTTTTCCCTATCTTGCTTCTTTATGGAGGTTTACCATGTAAGAAACAGTCTTTCTAATAGAATATTTTTTTTTATATCAGTTATTTTGATCAGGAACTTAGCTTTTAATACTTAAAAGACTCCTTAGCATGGAACTCAAAGGTATTTTCTGTCAAGACTATTATGTTTCCCTTGAATTCAAAAGCATTTTAGAACACAAGAGCTGACTTATTTCTTAAATTATTTTCTTCCTAATTCTACCCTTTCTTGAGGCAGTAAACCTAAAATACTCTTACTTTCTCTAAAATAGGGAGAAGGGTCATATGGGGAGAAATTCTAAATTAAAAACACATTGGTGAATACTTCAAAATATTTTTCCATCATGATTTTGAAGCTCTAATTTAAAAAAATTTAAGAATTATCTCTATGGCTATCTTCAGACATTTTATATAAAAGCCACTTAGTTGTCTCTTCCTTTTAAAAGAGCTTGAGTGTCCTGGTGGAAATTCTAAGAAATCTAAACAATCATAACCCCTCCTCTGCCTTTTAAGAGGTAGAAGGTAAAGTAGAAATATTAGAGAGGAGCCAGAACCCTGTGGTTCTCTTTTCAACTCGGTCAATAACTAGTTGTTTTGCCGAAGACTAATCGCTTAACCCGTAGTCTGTGAATTACCCAACTAACATTTCTAGAGCATCATCTATAGGTTGGACACTTAATATATGCTATTTGTTTAATTATCAAATTTTAGCACTCAGAAAGTTTCAGTAACTTGTATAAGATCTTAGAGGAATTAACTGCCAAGATTATGATTGAAGGAAGCTATGTGTAATTCTAATATAACACCTGATATCTAAAATTCCATCTAGGTCAAAATACTCTATAATTCTAAGGGGGAACTGGCAGAGAGAGAAAGGCTCAAAGATTTTTTTTGGAGGCTTTAAATATCATATATTTTTTCTTACCGTGACCTGTGGAAAATACTACTTCTGAATGACAAAGCTGGATGCTTGCTAGCCAAAACATTTTACCTGAGGAGGTCTTCTCTCTTCTTTGTACCTCTTATTTTACATGTAATACCTGTACTTTATCATGTATTTTTAAAATTCTTACACATATAAGGCTTGCTAACCTCTCTAAAATTTATTAATCATATCCGTTTTCCTAGTGGTAGTTGTCAAGGACTCAAAAGGGTGGAATTTATCTCTAGCTATCTCCTCCAGGGCTAACATTCACATTAGACGATGTGCAATGTTTTCTCACCATGCATACTGTCAGGCTGACATCAACAGTGAAATATGTGAACTAAATCTTACCCCTAGCTAACATGATTTTTGCATTATAAAAATGTCATTTTAAAAAGGACAGTATACAATGACAAACAGTGTGTGGGCTTGTGTTGGAAATCAAACAATATAAAGGCTTTTCGAGTTCCCTTGGAGAATTAAATGAACTATAATTCATTTGCTTTTGCATTGAAATACTGGGTTGACTTGCAAATGTTAGTGAATTATTTTCCAGAAGTTCTGAATGATGATTTCTTGACTAATTGATAGGTGGAGAGGTACTGCACATAATTTCCTGAAATAGAGCTTACAGCTTTGGTAGTTTGCATTTGGAAACAAATTCTTTTATTTAAGTGATTGAGATAAAAAGTTTAGTTGTAAGTTCTGTCAAAAATAACTTAAGATTCATGAATCCTCTACCTTGTGAGCTAATTTTCAGGCCCATTTTTTAACCAAGATTTTCTCATTTCATGGGTCTAGAGCAATACTGGAGAACCCTAGCAAAAGCCCATTCCTCCCACTACCCACAACCTTTAAATAAATAATAAGCATAATAATATGTTAAAGTTTGAAAGTAATTTGTGACCACATTGAAAAGAGATTATGACAGCATAATAGCCACTAATTTCACAAAAGCATGATTTCCAGTCTTCTTTAGTTTTCTTCCTTTGGAGCAGTGGGTCTTAAATCTGGTTACACATTAGAATCATCTAGGGAGATTTAAAAATGACTCATATAACCAGAGACTGATATAAAAAGCATTGCCTGGGCACCTGGAGCACAAAAAGGTCTCCCAAGTGATTCTAATGTGGAACCAAGGCTGAGAATCAGACTAGTGCCTCTCTTCAAGACATGCTCACTTGTGTTTGGGCAGCTGACCCAACCACCCCTCCCAGCTGGCTGCCTCACTATGCTTTTGCTTTAGGCAGTAAACCATGTGTCATTGTCAAGGCAATGGTTCTCTTATTCTGAGTCTGTTGCACCTGATTTTCTCTTTAAGATATGGTATATGCATCACTGGTGCTTATATCTATAGCATTACTTTGCCCTGGACATTAATAGGCTCATAACATGTCTGTCACTGCTTACACTTTTCCCATGCTCCTGGTTTCTTTGCAGCCTCTATCCAGGCAAGAAGGCTGGTACTAGATCTCTTAGCAAGTCAGTGGAAAGACTTTCTTTTTTTCTCCTTATTTATCATAACAAGCACAAAACCAGAGGACCCATCTCCTAAAGTTCATTCATAGGGGTAAAGGAATGTCTTGGATCATTTAAGATTTACATAGAATCAGAAAGAATTTAGTATAGTAAAGGTACAAGGGGATGATTGAAATAGGATACAAAAATTAGGGGAAAATGAATCTGTTAACTTTCTCTGGGTCTTTGAAGATCTTTAACTAGGGAGATTTGTTAAATGAGTGAGGATAACACCTATGACAAAGCCAAAGGACTTCTCTGTATTTAATCAGTCTATTTGTTTTGTTTTCTTTTGTTGTTTTTATATTCCACATATAAGTGAAATCATATGGCATTTTTCTCTCTCTGACTTATTTCACTTAGCATAACACCATCTAGGTCCATCTTAAATCTAGGTCCTTGCCATGTTGTTGCAAATGGCAAGATTTCATTCTTTTGTATGGATGAGTACTATACCATTGTATGGACATACAACATTTTATTTGCCCATTCATCTGTCAATGGATATTTAGGTTGCTTCCACATCTTGGCTATTGCAAACAATGCTGCAATAAACTTGGAGATGCACATATTTTTTCAGATTAATGATTTTTTTTTCTAGGAGTAAGTATCCAGAAGTGGAATTACTGGGTATTTTATTTTTAATGTCTTAGGGAACCTCCATACTGGCTACATCATTTTACATTTTACATTCCCACCAACAGTGCATGAGGGTGCCCTTTTCTCCACAATCTAACACTTATTACTTCTTATCTTTTTAATACTAGCAATTCTGACTGATACGAGGTGATATCTCATAGTGGTTTTGATTTGAATTCCCCTGCTGATTAGTGATACTGAGTATCTTTTCATATGACTGTTGGCCATCTGTATGTTGTCTTCTTTGGAAAATGTGTATTCAAGTCCTCTGTTCATTTTTTAATTGGATTATTTATTTTATTGGTTTTGGGTTGTATGAGTTCTTTATATGTTTTGGATATTAAACCCTTTATCAGATATATCATTTGCCAATATATTCTCCTACTCAGTAAGTTGCCTTTCCATTTTGTTGATGGTTTCCTTTGCTTTGCAGAATGTTTTAGTTTGGTTTAATTTCACTTATTTTTGTTTTTGGTTTACCAGGGCAGATATCTCCAGAAAAATTTTTTTTTTGCTAATGCCAATGTTCAAGAGATTCCTGCTTATGTTTTTGACTAGGAGTTTAGTGGTTTTAGGTCTTACAGTTAGGTCTTTTATCCATTTCAAGTTTATTTTTGTGTATAGGGTAAGACAGTGGTCCAGAGAACAAACTGGTGGTTGCCATAGTGGGCATAAAGAGGTACAAACTTCCAATTACAAAATACATGTCACAGTGATGAAAAGTACAGCATAGGGAATATAGTCAACAATACTGTATGGTAACATGGTAACTACACGTATCATGGTGAGCATTTTGTATGTATATATAATTGTCAAATTGCTATATTATACACCAGAAACCAATATAATATTGCATAGCAACCATACTTCAATAAATTTTTTTTTAAATAAATGAACAACATCAACAACAACAAAAAGCAAAAGGGCTTCAATCTGTTTCTGGATTCTGGGAAAAAATTATCTCTTTACCAATTGGCACAGAGAAATTTGGTAAGATCAGCCAGATTGAAAAACAAAAAACGTGTGCTGGAGATGTGAGACATGTAACCTTGCTCAAGCCACTTTCACACTCAGTCCCGGGGTGGCATGAGCTCTAGGGACTGAAAAAAAGCTTTAGGACCCCCAAGGGATAGCATGATGACCTCACAGCACAGCATGGAGGCAGGCAGTTGAGTGCAGGTCAACAGCTTGCAAGAACTGAGTGGAAACCACATCAACAAAAGAGAAATGCCCAGTACTTCCTAGTACTATGGCCTGAGCAAAATAAATAAAACATGAGTTTATCCACCATCAGAGTCCAACACTGCTTGCAGAAATGGACCAATGACCAGCAGACAACTCAGACCCAAGGATAAGCATGGGAGTCACTTTACTATCTCTACAACTACCTCTACAAGGACAGCAAGTCCCTGCACTCCCTCAGGGATACATTCAGATACCGCCTAGATGCAGATCAGAAACAGAAGCATACAAAAGACTAATTAACACAAGATAAACTGAAAGAATTGTTGAAAATGTGTGATTCTGACTAACCTTTCACAGGATTAGATTCTTTGTTTTTCAAGTAACAGCTACATGAAGACTCAGGAGGATCAGCTTGATAGTATTTTTTAAAGCACATTATGCTTTATATACAATCATTGTATCAAGATGGAACCGTATTGAGAAAAGCCACCAAACAAGAATAATCTTATGAACTCCTCTCTCAAACCTGGGTTTCACCCATCTTTACCCACTTGCTTATTATGACGGGAGGCATATCATCTTATCCCCTGGATCTTACTCCTTATCTTTTCTTCCCTATAATTTCATCCTTTCATTTTCAATAGGTTCTTTCACAATAGCTTTTAAATATGTACAAACATTTCCAACCATAAAATCATTAAGCAAAATGCAGGAAAAAAACCACAACCTTCCTCAGTTCAACATATTTTCAGCTACTACAGTATTTCCATTTATAGCTAATATAATTACATCAGTTCACACTCATTGTTTACACTGGATTTCTCACTTTTCACTTTGAAAATATTTTTGCCAAAACATCTGATTGATTCATTCCTAAATTCAAAGACTCTCTGTAGTCTTGTCTTGTTTTCCCTCTGCAACATGCTCTTTATTTTGCATTCTGTAATGTTTTTTCAGCCTTGCTTTCCTTTATCTCTCCAGTCACTTTGTTTTATCTTCCTTTATTAGCTCCTCTTTAGACACTTCTCATAAATTCTGTCTGATGTATATCTGTATTCATATTCCCTGGCAAGTTCCCCAGAAAGAACCAAAATAAATGGACATTAAACAAATGAAAGGATAAAAAGGTACCTATATTTCAAGATTCTGTGATCAATTTTATGTATTGATTATACACTAATGTGAAAGAGCACACAAGGACACCTATACATCTTAACACATGTTTCTATAAAGAGTCCAACATAAATCTTTAGTGAAATATCATCCCCACATCTTTTTAAGAATGTCAAAAGCAAGGACTTCTGGAAAAGATGGCAGAGTAGGAAGGCCAGCCAGAAAAATCCTCCCAAAAACAAAAGAAGAAAATACAGCAAATACAACTAAATCTAAAAATGACCTGAAGACTACAGAGCAGACCACCTATATCTGGGGAAGAAGAAAAGACAACACAGAAAAGGGTAAAGTGGCAGAGCCAAGATCGAGAGGGATCCAAGCCCACCCCCTACCTCAGTCTACAGGTGGGAGAAAGAGGAAATGAACAGGGGGGGTAGGGGGGTAGGAGCCCAGGAGTGCTGCACACCTGGCCCTGGAGATCTGCTCTGAGAGCATGAGCCCACATTACATTGGGTTCTGTTGATTCGCGAGGCTGGACACCAGGAATGCTCTGCCAATCCTGAGACCCAAAGCAGTGGATGCAATTTGAAAGACTTTCCAGAATAGAAAGGGGAACTAGAGGGACAAGGGATAGATAGAACTTTCTCCTCAGGAGAAAGGGCAGGTGGAAGATAACCACCCCACCACCAGCCCTTCCTCAGCCCAACAGATCAGCAACTTTTGGATACCCCAGACACACCAATCCCCTTGCCAGCAATGCAGCCCCAAGGCACCTGCATGCAAGCACTGGCTGGAGACAAACCACTTAGCCTAGCAGCAGTGTCAGACTTTGCTGCCTGGCAGGGAAAAGGAGACTATACCAGCTTCTGTGGCTCTGTTCAGCCCAACAGGGGAGGTGTCTGTAGAAGTCAGCCCCAAGGACTCCTTCCTGCCTGCAGGTGTCCAAACCCAGTGCTGTGATCTGGCCCTGGCAGAGCCATACATCAGCCCATCCATGCCATTATCCCTGCAGCCCCAACACTGATGCAGGCCAGGCAGAGGTGAGTCCTACTCAAAGCAAGCTCAACAGAGACTCCTGAGCTGATCACAAAGACAGTGGCTGAAGAAAACTGTCAACACAGACAGAAAGAAGCCCCACCCACTGCATGCCAACAGCTGGGGTCCTGCAAAATAGAAGCAGGCACTAAAGTGTAAAGAATCTTGAGCTTCTGGGCACCAAAGAATGCCTTCTACTTAAAGCTATTAATCTATAGGCCAGGAAGCATAGCAGAGCCATCTACTACAAAAGAAGAAACACAGAAACCATGAGAAAATGAGTAGGTAGAGGCACATGATCCAAACAAAACTACAGGACAGAACTCCAGAAAGAGGACAAAATGAAACAAAGATCATCAATATTCTTGGTAAAAATTTCAAAATAAAAGTAATAAACATGCTCACGAATTAACAGAAAAGTATCCAAAAACTCAGTGAGGACTTCAACAAACAGATAGAGACCTGAAAAAGAGCCACTCAGAGCTGAATAATACAGTATCTGAAATGAAACATACAATGGAGGGATTTAAGAGTAGATTAGTGCAAGTAGAGAAGATGGTGAATGAGATGGAAAACAGAGAACAGAAAAACAAAGAAGATGAAGAATAGAGAGAAAAAAGTATCTCTAGGACTGAAAGAATGATAAGAGAGTTATATGACCAATCCAAATGAAGCAATATTTACTTAAAAAGGGTACCAGAAGGAGAAGAGAAAGACAAAGGGATAGAAAATCTCTTTAAGGAAATATTGTTGAAACTTCCACAATCTGGGGAAGGAAACAGAAACTCAGTTCATGGAAGCTCAAAGGTCCCCTAACAAAAGGAACCTGAGGAAGACAACACAAAGACATATAATAATTAAAATGGCAAAGATCAAGGATAAGGATAGAGTGTTGAAAGCAGCCAGAGAGAGAAAAAAGATTACTTATAAAGGAAATCCCATGAGGTTATCAGCAAACTTCTCAACAGAAACTCTAAAGGCTGTAAGGGAGTGGCATGATATATTTAATGTACTAACGATCTCCAACCAAAAATCTTCTACCCAGCAACATTATCATATAAATTTGAAGCAGGTATTAAACAATTTCCAGATATACAAAACTTGAAGGAATTCACCACCACTAAGTCAGCCCTACAGGATACGTTAAAGAGACTGCTGTAGATGGAAATGATCCTAAGGCTAAATAGCTTTCACCGGTGGAAAAAAACCCACAGTAACAGTAGTAGACCAAGTAATTACCAAGCAAGTATGAAATTAAAACAAAACAAAAGAAGCAAAATCAACTATACACAAAATCAGGCATACACAAAAAGTGCAGATTATGACATCTAATATGAAAATGGGAAGAAGAAGAGGAAGGAAAAAAATGTACCTTTAAATGGGGCTTGAAATAGAATAATCAGCATTTTAAGATACACTATTAGTAAGGAAGCATTCCTTTAACCTTCTGTAACTACAAAACTAAAGTCTACAATAAATACACATACACAAAACTAAACAAATTAAAAAAAAAAGAGAGAGAAATCCATTACAACACTAAGGACAACCATCAGTTACAAGAGAAAAGTATAAGAGGAAGAAAGGAACAGAGAGGAGCTATAAGACACAGACAGAAAACAATTAAATGGTAATAAGTACATACCTATCAATAATCACCTTAATGTAAATGGGCTGAATACACTAATCAAAAGACAAAAGAATGGCAGAATGGATTAAGAAACAAGACCCATCTATATGCTGTCTGAAAGAGATCCATTTCACCCAAAGACAAACACAGACTAAAAGTGAAAGGATGGAAAAGATATTCTTTACAAATAGTAGGGAGAAAAGAGCAGGATTAGTAGTGCTTATATCAGACAAAATTTATTTCAAAACAAAGAAAGTAACAAGAGACAAGGAAGGACATTAGATATGATAAAGGGATCAGTACAACAAGAGGATAAAACCACTATAAATATCTATGCACCCAACACAGGATTGCCTACACATGTGAAACAAATACAAACAGAATTAAAGAGGGAAATAGATTGCAGCACATTCATTTTAGTAAACTTTAGGACACCACTCACATCAACAGAAAGACAAAACAGACAGAAAATAAATAAGGAAAGAGGCACTGAACAATATCAGATGGAACTAATACATCTACAGAATACTCCACCCAAAAGCAACAGGATACACATTTTTCTCAAGTGTATATGGAGCATTCTTGAGAATAGATCACATACCAGGCCACAAGATGAGACTCAATGAATTAAAAAAGACTGAAATTCTATGAGGCAGATTCTCAGACCACAATGTTATGAAACTAGAAATAAATTACACAAAGAAAATAAAAAAGCCTACAAATACATGAAGGTTAAACAACATGCTTCTATATAACCAATGGATCAATGAACAAATTAACACATAAATAAAGCAATACATGAGAAAAATGAAAACAAAAACACAACAGGCCAAAATTTTGGAAGATAGCAAAGGAAGTTCTAAGAGGAAAATACATAGCAATGCAGACACACCTCAAGAAACAAGAAAAATCCTCAAAACACAGTCTAAAGTCACAATAAAAGAAACTAGAAAAAGAAGAACAAATGAAGTCCAAAGTTAGTAGAAGGAGGGACATTATAAAGATCAGAACAGAAATGAACAAAATAGAGAAGAAAAAACCATAGGAAAAATCAATGAAACCATGAACCAGTCTTTGATAAAATGAACAAAATAAATAAACACCTAAACGGCCCGATAAAGAAAAAAAGAGAATGTACACACTTAAACAGAATCAGAAATGAAGAAGGAATAATCACAACAGATACCAAGGAAATATGAAGAATTATTAGAAAATACTATGAAAAATTATGTGCCAATAAATTGGACAACCAAGAAGAAATGGACAATTTCATAGAAAAATACAACCTTCTAAGTCTGAATCAGGAAGAAATGGAAAATCATAATAGACCAATTACCAGCAATGAAATTGAACTGGTCATCAAAAAACTCCCAAAAACAAACACCAGTTCCAGATGGCTTCACAACTGACTTTAAGCAAACATTTAAAGAAGAGCTAATACCTATTCTTCTTAAAGTATACCAAAAATTAGAAGAGAACGGAATACTTCCCAACTCATTATAGGAGACCAGCATCATTCTATTTCCAAACCCAAATAAAGAAAGCACATGAAAAACAAAATTAAAGGCCAATATCTCTGATGAACATAGATGCAAAAATCCTCAAAAAAAATAAGCAAACAGAATTCAAAAACACATCAAAAAGATCAACCAACATGACCAAATGGGATTTACTGCAAGGATAGTACAATATTCATAAATCAATGTCACACACCACATTAACAAAAAGAGAGCTAAAAAACACATAATCATCTCATAGTTGCTGAAAAAACATTTGACAAAATTCAACATCCATTCATGATGAAAACTTTTAGCAAAATGAGTATAGATGGTATGTACCAGAACACAATAAAGGCCATATATGACAAACCCACAGCCAACATCACACTTAACAGTGAAAAGCTGAAAGCTTTTCCTCTAAGACTAAGAACAAGACAAGGATGGCTACTCTCATGACTTTTATTCAATACAGTATTAGAGGTCTTAGCCATGGCTATCAGACAACACAAAGAAATAAAAGGCATCCAGATTGGTAAGGAAGAAATTAAACTGCCACTGTTTGCAGATAACATGATATTATATGTAGAAAACCCTAAAGACTCCACCAAAAAACTACTAGAACTAACAACTGAATTCAGCAAAGTTGCAGGATACAAAATCAATACACAGAAATCTGTTGCATCCCTTTATACTAACAAGGAACAAGCAGGGATATCAGGAAAACAAATCCATTTACAATTGTATCAAAAAGAATAATACTTAGGAATAAACCTAAACAAGGAAGTGAAAGACCTATACTCTGAAATCTATAAGACACTTATGAGAGAAATTAAAGAAGACACCAATACATGGAAATCTATCCCTTCCTCCTAGACAGGAAGAATTAATATTATCAAAATGGCCATCCTGCTCAAAGCAATCTACAGATTCAAAGCAATACCTATTAAAATAGTGACAGCATTCTTCAGTGAACTAGAACGAATAGTTCTAAAATTCATGTGGAACTACAAAAGAACCTGAATAGCCAAAGTAATTCTGAGAAAGAAGAACAAAGTTGGGGGTATTACACTCCCTGACTTCAACCTTTACTATAAAGCTACAGTAATCAAAACAATATGGTACTGGCATAAGAACATACCTATAGATCAGTGGAACAGAATACAGAGCCCAGATATAAACTATGCATATATGATCAATTAATATATGATAAAGGAGCCACGAATATACAATGGTAAAAGACAGCATCTTCAAAAACTGGTGTTGCGAAAACAGGACAGCTACAAGTAAGAGAATGAAACTGGACTATTGTATAAATCCATTCACAAAAGTAAACTCTAAATGGAACAAAAACCGGAATGTAAGTCATAAACCCATAAAACTCTTAGAAGAAATTCAAAAATATCTTGAATATAAGCATGAGCAAATTTTTCCTGAACACATCTCCTCGGGAAAGGGAAGCAAAATAAAAAATGAACAAGTGGGACTACATCAAACTAAAAAGTTTCTGCAAAGCAAAGGACATCAGGAGAACAGAAGGGCATCCTACAGTTTGGAAGAATATATTCATAACTCACTCGTCTGGTAAGGACTTAACATCCAAAATTTATCAAGGACTCATACTCCTCAGCACCCAAAAACAAATACCCTGATTAAAAAATGGACAGAGGGACTTGGCAATTCAAGATGGTGGCATGAGAGGTGAGACAAATAACTCCTCCCAATACCACATATATTATGAAAATATAGTTAATACAACAAATCCTTAAAGAGCAAAAGTCTTCAGCCTGCACCAGACTGCATACACCTGGAGAACAGAGCAGACCTCACAAACAAGGTAATGTGCCAAAGCCTTGATCAGGCGGGACCTAAGCCCTTCCCCTACCCCAGGTCACTGGCAGGAGTAAGAGAAATGGAGCAGGGAGGGGGTGAAGCCAAGGACTGCTGAACACCCAGCCCTGGAGATCTGCTTTCAGAGCACAAACTTAACACTGCATGGTGCTCTGGAGATTAGTGAGGTTGGAAAGCTAAGACAAGCAGAATACTTGGAGAGACTGAGATTCCAGCCACTTTTGGGAGACAAGGATCCACATCTGGCTCCTCTGGAACAAAGAAAAGGCAGGCAGATAAGAGGCTTACTAGCAGAAAGAGGGCAGCAGAAGAGGTGGGGTTTGCATGCAGCTTGCTGTTCAGGAGAAGGGATAGGTGGATGAGGTTGTCTGGGTGCGTTCTGCACAGCAGGATGGGAATTTTCAGGACCTTCAGGCGCTCCATCCCTCTGGCCAGCTACTCAGTTCCGAAGCCCCCCACTGTAATACCCTGCTACATCTTCCTCCTGGACTGCGGGCATGGGTTCACAAAATGGCAGTAACTGTGCTGGCATAAGGCCAGACAGAGGGAGGCCCCACCTACAACAGCTACAGATGCAAAGCACAGAGGCTTACACCTGTGTGCTTGGCCCACTGGCTCTGACCCTGGAGACAGGCACAGCAGCCAGGAAGCAAGAAACAGCTCTTTCCTCACCCCAGGCACTAGCACTGCTCCCCTGCAACCCCCACCCTCACCCCAGGGGATGAGCAGCTCTAGAGACAAGAGCTTCTGGGCAATAGAGGGCGCCACAGACAAATATGAAACGTCAGAGGAACCTGGTTCAGACCAAAATCTCACAAACCCAAGAAAAAGGGCCAAAAGGAACTGAACTCACCAATCTTCCTGAAATACATTTCAAAATAAAAATCATAAACATGCTCATGGAGGTTCAGAAAAATATTGAAGAACTCAGGAACGAATTTAAGATGGAGATTCAATCATTAAGTAATACTGTATCTGAAATGAAACATACATTTGAGGGATTTAAAAGCAGATTAGATGTAGTAGAACAGATGGTAAATGGAACAGGAATTTAAAAAGCGGAATACAAAGAAGATGAGGCACAGAGAGAAAATAAGGATCTCTAGGAATGAAAGAATATTGACAGAACGGTGTGACCAATCTAAACAGAACAATATTTGCATTATAGGGGTATCAGAAGAAGAAGAGGAGGAAAAGGGGTAGAAAGTGTCATTGAGGAGGTAATTGCTGAAAACTTCCCCAATCTGGGGAATAATAATAATAAACCTAAACAAAAAATCTCTCAAGCCATGGAGGTACACAGATCTCCAACACAAGGGACCCAAGGAAGACAACACCAAAACATATAATTAAAATAGCAAATACCAAGGATAAGGAGAAACTTCCAAAAGGAGCTAGAGAGAGAAAAAAGATCACATAAAAGGAAAACCCATCAGGCTATCATCAGATTTCTCAACAGACACATAACAAGCCAAATAGGAGTGGCATGATATATTTAATGCAATGAAGCAGAAGGGCCTCGAACCAAGAATACTCTATCCAGAAAAAAATATCATTTAAATTTGAAGGTGGGATTAAACAATTATCAGATAACCAAAAGCTGATAAAATTTAAATCCCACAAACCATTTCCACAGTGTAATTTTGAAGGGACTACTATAGATGGAAGTGTTCCTAAGGTTAAACAGCTGTCACCAGGAGTAATAAAATGACAGCAAAGTAAAATAATTAATTACAAGCAGATGCAAAATTAAATCAACAACACCCAAAGTAAATCAAGGGACAAAGAGTACAGAATATGATACCTAATATAAAAAGAAGGGAGGAGGAAGAAAAAGGACAAATAAAAAAAAAAGGAACCTTTCAGTTGTGTTTGTAATAGAAAACTAAGTGAGTTAAATTAGACTGTTAGATGGTAAGGGTATTAACCTTGACCCTTTGGTAATGACGAATCTAAAGCCTATAATGACAAAAACTGCATACCTATCGATAATCACTCTAAATGAAAATGGTCTGAAGGCACCAATCAAAAGACACGGAGACAATGAATGGATAGAAAAACAAGACCCGTTTATATGCTGCCTACAAGAGACACACTTTAAACCCAAAGACAAACACAGACTAAAAGTGAAGGGATGGAAAAAGATATTTCATGCAACTAATACGGAGGAAAAAGCAGGGGTTTCAGTACATGTATCAGACAAAATAACTTCAAAATCAAGGTCACAAGAGACAAAGAAGGATACTACATAATGATAAAGTGGTCAGTCCAACAACTAGTTCTAACTATTATAAGTATCTATGCATTCAATACAGGATCACCTACATATCTGAAACAAATACTAACAGAATTAAAGGGGGAAATAGACTGCAATGCATTCATTTTAGTAGACTTCAACACACCACTCATTCTGAAGGACAGATCAACCAGACAGAAAGTAAGTAAGGAGACAGAGGCACTCAACAACATATTAGAACAGATGGACCTAACGGACATCTACAGAACACTCCATCCAAGAGCAACAGGATACACATCCTTCTCAAATGCACATGGAACATTTTCAAGAATAGATCATACACTAGGCCACAAAAAGAGCCTCCATAAATTAAAAATAATTGAAATTGTACCAACCAGTTTCTCACATCACAAAGGTATTAAACTAGAAATAAATTACACAAAGAAAATGAAAAAGCCCACGAACACATGGAGGTTTAATAACATGCTCCTAAATAACGAATGGATCTGTGACCAAATAAAAACAGATTAAGCAATATATGGTGACAAATGACAACAATAATTCAACACTGCAAAATCTGTGGGAGGCAGCAAAGGTTGTGCAAAGAGGAAAATATATTGCAATACAAGCCTACCTCAGGAAAGAAGAACAATCCCAAATGAACAGTCTAAACTCACAATTAATGAAACCAGGAAAAGAAGAAATGCAGACCAAAGTCAGTAGAAGGAGGGACATAATAAAGATATGAAGAGAAAAAAATAATCAAGAAGAATAAAACAATAGGAAGAATCAATAAAAGCAGGAGGCAGTTATTTGAGAAAATAAACTAAATAGATAAATCCCTAGCCAGACTTATCAAGAAAAAAGAGAGTCAACACATATAAACAGACTCAGAAATGAAAAAGGAAAAATTACTATGGACACCACAGAAATACAAACAATTATGAGAGAATATTACAAAAAATTATATGCCAACAAATTAGATAACCTAGAAGAAATGGACAACTTTCTAAAAATATACAACCTTCCAAGGCTGATCCAGGAAGAAAAAGAAAATATGAAGAGACCAATTAACAGCAACGAAATTGAATTGTTAATCAAAAACCTACCTAAAAACAAAACCCCTGGACCAGATGGTTTCATGGCTCAATTTTATCAAACATTTAGTGAAGACCTAATACCCACCTTCCTTAAAGTTTTCCCAAGGGTAGAAGAGGGAATACTTCCAAACTCATTCTACTACACCAGCATCACTCTAATACCCAAACCAGGAAAAGACTACACAAAAAAGAAAATTACAGACCAATATCCCTGATGAACATAGATGCAAAAATACTCAACAAAATGTTAGCAAACGGAATTAAAAAATACATAAAAAATATCATCCATCATTATCAAGTAGGATTTATTCCAGGGATGGAAGCATGGTACAACATTCAAAAATCCATCAACATCATCCACTACATCAATAAAAAAAGGGCAAAAACCACATGATCATCTCCATAGATGCTGAAAAAGCATTTGACAAAACTCAACACCCATTCTTGATAAAAAATCTCAACAAAATAAGTATGGAAGGGAAGTACCTCAACATAATAGGGGCCGTATATGACAAACCCACAGCCAACATTATACTTAAGAGTGAGAAACTGATAGCTTTTCCTTTAAGATTGGGAATATGACAAGGATGCCCACTCTTCCCACTTTTATTCAATATAATTATGGAGGTCCTCGCCATAGACAAAAAAAAGAAATAAAAGGCATCCAGATTGGCAAGGAAGAAGTTAAATTGTTCCTGTTTGCAGATGACATGATATTGTACATAAAAAAAAAAAAAACTAAAGAATCCACTTCTAAACTACTAGAACTAATATCTGAATTCAGCAAAGTTGCAGGATACAAAATTAATACACAGAAATCTGTTGCATTCCTATACACTAATGATGAACTAGCAGAAAGAGAAATCAGGAAAACAATTCCATTCACAATAGCATCAAAATGAATAAAATACCTAAGAATAAACGTATCCAAGGAAGTGAAAGACCTATACCCTGCAAACCACTAGACACTCATGAGATAAATTAAAGAAGACATGAATAAATGTAAACACATCCTGTGCTCATGGATAGGAAGAATTAATACTGTGAAAATGGCCATTCTGTGTAATGCAATCTACAGATTCAATGGAATTGCTATCAAAATACCAACAGCATTCTTCAACAAACTAGAGCAAATAGTTCTAAAATTCATATGGAACCACAAAAGACCCTGAATAGCCAAAGTAATACTGAGAAGGAAGAATAAAGCAGGGGAGATTACACTCCACAACTTCAAACCCTACTACAAAGCCACAGTAATCAAGACAATTTGGTACTGGCACAAGAACAGACCCATAGACCAATGGAAGAGACTAGAGAGCTGAGATAGAAACCCAAGCATATATGGTCAATTAATATATGATAAAGGAGCCATGAATATACAATGGGGAAATAGCCTCTTCAATGACTGGTGTTGGCAAAACTGGAAAACTACATGCCAGAGAATGAAACTGGATTTTTATCTAACCCCATAAACACAAGTAAACTGAAAATGGATAAAAAACCATAAAACTCTTAGAAGAAAATATTGGGAAAAATCTCTTCAATATAAACGTGAGAAACTTTTTCCTGAATGCATCTCCCTGGGCAAGGAAAACAAAATAAAAACTGAACAAATGGGACTACATCATGCTAAAAAGCTTCTGTACAGCAAAGGCCACCATCATCAGAACAAAAAGGCACCCTACAGTATGGGAGAATATATTTCTAAGTGACATATCCAACAAGGGGTTAACATCCAAAATATATAAAGAACTCACACACCTCAACACCCAAAAAGCAAATAATCCTATTAAAAAATGGGTGGAGAATATTAACAGACACTTCTCCAAAGAAGAAATTCAGATACCATCAAGCACATGGAAAGATGCTCCACATTGCTAATTATCAGGGAAATGCAAATCAAAACCACAATGAGATAATATCTCACATCAGTTAGGATGGCCAACATAGAAAAGACTAGGAACAACAAATGCTGGCAAGGATGTGAATAAAGAGGAACCCTCCTACACTGCTGGTGGGAATGTAACATAGTTCAACCATGTGGAAAGCAATGTGGAGGTGCCTCAAAAAACTGAAAATAGAAATATCATTTAACTCAGGAATTCCATTCCTAGGAATTTACCATAAGAAAACAGGATCCCAGTTTTAAAAAGACATATGCACCCCTGTTTATTGCAGCACTATTTACAATAACCAAAAAATGGAAGCAACCTAAGTGTCCATCAGTAGATGAATGGATAAACAAGATGTGGTACCTATACACAATGGAATATTATTCAGCCATAAGAAGAAAACAAATCCTACCATTTGCAACAACATGGATGGATCTAGAGGGTATTATGCTTAGTGAAATAAGCCAGGGTTAGAAAGACAAGTACCAAATGATTTCACTCATCTGTGGAGCATAAGAACAAAACAAAAACTGAAGGAACAAAACAGCAGCAGACTCACAGAATCCAATAATGGATTAACAGTTGCCAAGGGAAAGGGACTGGGGAGGGTGGGTGGGAAGGGAGGGAGAAGGGGAATAATGGGCATTAGGATAAGCACACATAATATGGGGTGGGGCACAGGGAAGGCAGTTTAGCACAAAGAAGACATGTAGTGACTCTATAGCATCTTACTATGCTGATGGATAGTGACTGTAATGGGGTATGTGGTGGGGACTTGATAATGGGGGGAATCTAGTAACCACAATGTTGCTCATGTGATTATATATTGATGATACAAAAAAAATACATTAAAAAAGTAGGAAGAGGACCTGAATAGACAATTCTCCTAAAAGGAAATACAAATGGCCAACAGGCACATGAAAAGATGCTCTACATCACTAATCTTCAGGGAAATGCAAATTAAAACCACAATGATATATCTCCTCAGAGTAGTTAGAATGGTCACTATCCAAAAGACATGAAACAACAAATGCTAGCAAGGCTGAAGAGAAATGGGAACCTTCTTATACTATTGATGAGAATGCAAATTGGTGCAACCGCTGTGGAACACAGTATGGAGGTTCCTCAAAAAACTCAAAATAGAAATACCATTTGACCCAGTAATTCCACTGTAGGAATCTACCTGTAAAAATCAGAGTCCCTAATTCAAAAGGACATATGCAGCCCTATGTTTGTCACTGCACTGTTTGCAGTAGCCAAGATATGGAAGCAACATAAGTGTCCATCAATAGATGAATGGATAAAGAAGCAGTGGTACGTATACACAATGGAATATTATTCAGCCATAGAAAGAAAACAAATTCTACCATTTGCAACAATATAGATGAATCTAGAGTGTATTGTGCTCAGTGAAATAAGCCAGGTGTAGACAGACAGATACCATATGATTTCACTTATTTGTGGAATATAAAACAAAGCTAAACAGAAGGAACAAAACAGCAGTGGACTCATAGACACTGAAAAGTGACCAGCTGTTACCAAGGGGGAGGTTTTGGGGCTTGTGTGGTGGGGAGGGAGATAAAGGGGCACAATAATTAGCAGTCGCAATATAAGCTCGTCACAGGGATTGCTGAACCACTATGATGTACATTTGAAACAAATGTAAGATTGTATATTAATGATACTTTAATTTAAAAAAAAAAAGAAGGTCAAAGGAAAGAGTAGTGCCCTGACTTATATAGGACAAAAAGTCTGGCACTGGTTTTCCTAATAAAGAAGATAAGATGATGTCTTTAAAACTGTTTCTTTTCTTCTGATTTTTGTGGTGACTTGAAGCTTTCCTTAAGAGAGATGCAAAAAAGAAATTCCTGTACTGCTGTGTTGGATCAATACTGCCCCATCTAATTTGATAGAAGACACTGTTATAAATGAATACACATTAAAGAGACCACTCTTATCTCTCTTCTTTCTTTCTACATATCTTCCTTTTTCTCTCTCCTTCCTTCTTTCCTTTTACTTTTCTCTCTCCTTTCTTTCTTTCCTTCCTTCCTCTCCTTTTCTTTACTTCTGTTTTTTCTTTCTCCTCTCCCTCCCTCTCTCTCTCTCTTATTCTGTTTTAATTTCTTTCTTTGACTCAGGCCTATGGTAAACCTCTGCCACCTGAGCACTATCTGTTAATGTAAATATACAGGGTAAGAATATTCTTCTATAGAACCTAAACGTATTTATGAGCTCTTACTTCATCTGTCAGTTTGGTATAAAAGAGCAGATTTCGAAAGACTGAGATCATTCAACAGTGCAGAAGGACATAAAAATATAAAGCATATCTGAAAGTCACCCACAAAATCAGTTTTTAAGTATAAAGGTAGCATGTTTTCAGGTACAAATAATAATATATTCTGCTGGTTCTTTAATATCTGAAAGACCCACATCAAAACAATGGAATTTCACATATTTTTACATTAGAGTTCTTCAGACCATGATATAAGAGGATTTTATCTGTGTAAAACTGGAGTCAACAATGAATTGTCCGACATAAACAAGCATTTATTCTTCATGTAAAAATGAATACCTTAATAAATTAATTTTCAACTATCCATCAAGGGCCTACTTTATACTCAGCATTATATAAAGGATGGTGGAGTTAATTAGTGAGTTAATCTTATAATTATTTATTGAGTGATTATATATTTAAAACTGTGATGTTGATACTGATGTGTTAAGTGAAAAAAGTTCCAAAAAAAGATTAAATAATAATTGAGAAGCAAAAGAAGGTAACTGAAATGTTGTTGCTGCCTTTAAAGTAATGTATATAGTGTTAGGAAAGATAAATGTAAAACTGTTTGAAAAAGAGTCCCGAGTCCTTCTGAATACATAAATATAGTAGGTGTATAGAGACATAAGCTTCTAGAAGGAAATAGCCTGGCTTTACTGATAGGTATTTCATGAATGGACAGATACATGAATTAAGATAATGGTAAACCAAGTAACTAAAGTTTTATTCCCTATTTATTGACATCCCAAGGGGCCAAAAAAGAAAAAAGGTGGTGCCACTCACTAATTATAATCAGATTCAATTTAAGGACTGATATTTTTATTTCTTAGAAACCACTATTTAAAAAAATAAAAGGTCTGAAACTTTCTTTTAAGCTTAATTAAAAGGGAATATTTTGTGATTTTATTTATAAATTTACACAAAATACCATTAAACATTAATATTCCCATTTGAGTGTGATTATATAGCAAGTTATCACTTTTACCTCACCTTGAAAAGAAATATTGCTAAATTTTTGTTTTTGTTTATTTAGGAATCTGTATAAAATGGTCAAGACACAGTCTAGGTGATCATGTTATATGCCCTAACCATGTTATTTTGAAAACTTAGGGGGATACAGCTAAAAAGTGGTGATAATATTTATATAATCCTCATACTAGTTTGGTAAAAACAAAAATGCATAAAATCTATGGACATTGGAATTAAAAGTAAAGACATTATATATATGTATGTGTATACATATGCATATAATGAAATGGGTGTAATTTTATACAAAATTAAATATAGGTCCATGTTAATTAAAGTGGTGGGAAAATATGCTCTAATTTTGATTATTTAAGACAAATTTTTAATTCACTACATTAACAAGTTTGAATGAGCAATTATGCATGCTTTGTAACAGAGAATACTTTTAATGATCAGAAATGAGTTATAATGATTACAATATATATATAATGTTACACAAACATGATATTGATATTTAGCTGATTCTGAAGAGCAGTTGCTCTAAAATTTAGCTTTATTGTTTTTGCATAAGAAGAATAAGAGTCATTGATTTATAGATTCTTTCTCCATAAGAATTCTTAACTGAGAGCCCAATTTATAAACTCATGGTACCTGGTGAGGATGTGTTAATGATGGCTGGGGACTAAATTTGCTTCAAGTAAACCTGGCTACACCACTAACTGAATAAATTTGAACAAGTAACCCCTCTTTGTTTTATTTTACCATCTGTATTATAGGAATTATAATAACACCTTAACTTTACTGTTGTTGAAGAACAACTAAAATAAAATGTATAAATGGCCCAATGGTTAGCAGGACCCTCAACAAATGTTAAGTATAGATAGCCATATGGAGAAAAATTCACATTAATTTTTAATGGATATAAAGATCAACTCAATTTCTAAAGATAACTGAAAGGAACAATTAATGAGATTTTACTCTAGGACTTAATCTGTGTAATCTCCTAACGTCAATCATGTTTCTTTACCCATGATAAGTTTAACTACAAAAAAAATCCACTTCTCTAGTAATACAAATGACATAACATGATACAGCACAGAAAATATGGAATTTGAGAACATATTGGACCTAAATCTAAATCCTAATTTTAATACTTACCAATTATAATACTAAAGAAGTCATTTAAGACTTAGCTTCTTTCTCATATAATAGAGTGAAAAGAAATTTTTTATTACCTCTCAGAGATATTTAACACTTAAATAAGAAATACGAGAAGATATCCAAGTCATTGCTGTTATTACTTACAGTTTTCCATTAAAATGAAAGCTCAGTAAATATACACACAAAATAACAACTAATTTCAAAGACCCTTAAGTATTTTTATGAATTTTATTTTTAGGTAAATTATAATTTTTATGTGCATTAATTTACACAAACAAAATATTTCTAGTTGTGTAGCTTGCTCAGGAAATTAATGAAGAAAAATTCTAAGTTAAGCTTTAGTTCCATGTAAGTTTAAACTATATACAAAAAAACATTTAGATATGTGAAGTGTTTAAAAATGATGTAGCATGTACAAAATTTATGATACTTTGAAATATGAGGGGCTGAAAACTGAGGTCAGAGAATAAGACTGAACAGGTTCCCAAAACTGGCTGCCCTGAACAAAAGAAAAAGTTTTTCATAAACATAGATGTCATGTTTTTCAATTTAGATTTAAAAGAAAAAAATCATTATTTTAATAAATAACTGAAAAGTGATTGAAGTTTATTTAAGAGGAAATCCAAGAAATACATCGTGGGTAAAATTGCAATCTCTCGATTTAGTGCATCTCCGTACCAATCAGTGTTTCCAAAGGGTAGAGAGAAGTAGTCTATCTCCATATCAGTAAGTAATCACATGGGCAAGCTAGGGCTTATCTGGACCTGAGAGATTCAGTGGAGTTCTCCCTTCTTCTGCGGCCAGGTCAAGAGAGACACAGGATGACTGCTTGTAAAAAATAAATGGGGGTGGAGGAAAAATGATGGCAGAATGAGAAGTGTGGCAGAAATCTCCCCAAAACATGTATATTTTGAAAATATAGCAAATACAACTATTCCTAAAAGAGTGACCAGAACTAAGAGTACACAAGCCAGTCTACATCTGGGAGAAGTGAACATCTCATGGAAAAGGGTAAAGTAAAAAATCTCTGACCTGGCAGGACCTGAGCATTCCCCCCACACCAGCTCACTGGCAGAAGGAAGATATTCAGAGCGGGAAATGAGTGGAAGCACAGGAATGCTAAATATCCAACCCTAAAAATCTACTCTGAGAGCACAGACCCACACTTCATGGTGCTCTGGAGATTAGAGGGGCTGAAAACTGAAGTCAGAGACTAAGACTGTGAACAGGTTCCCACAACCAGCTGCCCTGGGACAAAAGAAAAGCAGGTGCTTTGAAAGACTTCTCAACAGTCAGAGGACTGCTAAAGGGGCAAGGGTTTAGAAGAAGAAACAGGTGGACAAAATCATTCTGGCACATTCAGTAGAGCAAGTTCAGAACTTTCAGGACTTTCAGGTGCTCCATCCCCCTGGTTGGCAATAAGCAGCCTACTGCTCCTTCCCCCACTACTGGCACCTGTGTGCAAACCTACTTTCCCTGCAATTGCTGCAGACTAGCCAGATAGCAGCCCCGCCTACAGCAACTATACAGCTAAAAGCAGAGGCTACTCCCTGTGAGGCTAACCGGCATTGACAGCGGAGACAGGTATGGAGACCAGGAAGCATGAAAGGGCTTTGCCCTCCTGGTAAAACATGTGATTGCAATGCACGCCATTGTCTAGGCCAGCAGGAGGGCAGCCCCGCACATGGCAGTTTAGGGGATTAACCCAGAGGTCACTCCCTACACTGGCTAACTGGCCAAGAGAGCAGAGACAGGTACTGAGACCAGGAATCATGAAAAGGCTTTGTCCTAGCAGTAGACATCAGTGCCGCTTGTGTACAGACCCAACCATCGTTCTAGCCTGTTACCTACGGCTGCCCCGCCCATGGCATCTAGGGGATTAAGGCCTCTCCCTGGCCGTGGCTAACTGGCTCAGACATCAGAGACACACACTGCGACTGTGAAGCACAAAAGGGATTTGTCCTCACCAAAGACACATGCCTTGATTGCCTGCAACCACTCCCATCGCTCCAGGACTATGAAAAGGCAGAAGAACCTTGTTCAATCAAAAATTCCTCAAACAACAAAAAGAAGGATCACTGAGACTGAAATCAACAATCTTCCTGAAAAAGAATTCAAAATGAAAGTCATAAGAATGCTAAAGGAGCTACAGAAAAATATTCAAGAGCTAAGAGACGAATTCAGGAGGGAGACACATTAAAAAATACAGTAACTGAAATGAAACAAACAACGGAGGGGTTTAAAAGCAGATTAGATGAGGTAGAAGAAATGGTAAATGGAATAGAAATTAGAGAAGAGGAATACAAAGAAACTGAGGCACAGAGAGAAAAAAGGATCTCTAGGAATGAAAGAATATTAATAGAACTGTATGACCAATCCATATGGAACAACATTTGCATTATAGGGATACCAAAAGAAGAAAAGAGAGAAAAAGAGATAGAAACTGTCTTTGAAGAAATATTTGCTGAATACTTCCCCAATCTGTGGAAGGAAACATTCTCTCAGGACATGGAAGTCCAAAGATATCCCAACACAAGGGACACAAGGAGGGCAAGACCAAGACACATAATAAGTAAAATGGCAAACATCAAGGACAAGGACTGAGTTTTAAAAGCAGCCAGAGAGAGAAAAAAGATCACATACAAAGGAAAACCCATCAGGCTATCATCAGACTTCTCAACAGAATCCTTACAGGCCAGAAGGGAGTGGCATGATATATTCAATGCAATGAAACAGAAGGGTCTCAAACCAAAAGAATACTCTGCCTGGCAAGATTATAACTTATATTTGAAGGAAGGATTAAACAATTCCCAGATAAGCAAAAATTTAAGAAATTTACCTCCCTTAAACCATCTCTACAGTGTATTTTACCGGGACTGCTCTAGATGGAAGTGTGCCTAAGGCTAAATGGATGTCACCATAGAAAATGAAACCACAGCAAAGGAAATGGACCAATTAAATACTAACAAAATGCAAAATTAACAAAGTCAGTCAAAAGAGACAGAAAGGAATACAGAATATGACACACAACATATAAAGATAGGAAGAGGAAGAAAAAGAGGGGCAAAAAAAGAATCTTCAGAATTTGTTTATGATTATGAGTTAAGGTAGACTGTTATATAGTAAAGAAGCTGCCCTTGAACCTTTGGTAACAACGAATCCAAAGCCTGCAATGGCAATAAGTACATATCTATAGATAATCACCATAAATGTAAAAGGACTAAATACACCAATCAAAAGACATAGAATTACAGAATGGATACAAAAGCAAGACCCATTTCTATATGCTGACTACAAGAGACTCACTTCAAACCCAAAGACATACATAGACTAAATTGAAGGAATGGAAAAAGATATTTCATGCAAATAATAGGTATAAAAAAGCAGGAGTTGCAATACTTGTTTCAGATAAAATAGACTTCAAAACAAAGAAAGTAATAAGACACAAAGAAGGACATTATATAATGAAAAAGGGGTAAGCTCAACAAGAAGATATAACCATTATAAATATATATACACCCAATATAAGAGCACCAAATATGTACAACAAATACTAACAGAATTAATGGGGAAAATAGGATGCAATGAATTTAGTTTTAGAGACTGCAACCCCCCACTCACTCAAAAGGAAAGACCAACCACATAGAAATAAGTAAGGAGACACAGGCACAGACCAACACATTAGAACAAATGGACCTAACAGACATCTATAGAACACTCCACCCAAAAGCAGCAGGATACACATTCTTCTCAACTACACATGGAACAGTTTCCAGAATAGATAACGAACTAAGCCACAAAAAGAGCCTCAACAAATCAAAATGACTGAAACTGTATGAACCAACTTCTTAGATCACAAAGATATGAAATAAGAAATAAATTGTACAAAGAAAACAAAAAGGTTCAGAAATACATGGAGACTTAACAACCAGCTCCTAAGTAATCAATGGATCAATGACCAAAATAAAACAGAGATCAAGCAATATATGGAGACAAATGAAAATAACAGCTCAACACACCAACTTCTGTGGGATGCAGTGAAAGCAGTTCTAAAAGGAAAGTATATAATAAGTCAAGCCTAAGAATCCCAAATGTACAGTCTAAATTCACAATTATGGAAATTGGAAAAAGAAGAACAAATGAGGCCCAAAGTCAGTAGAAGAGGGGACATAATAAAGATCAGAGAAGAAATAAATAAAATTGGGAATAAAATATAGAGAATTAATGAAACCAAGAGCTGGTTCTTTGAAAAAAATAAACAAAACAGCTAAACCCCTAGCCCGACTACACATATAAACAGAATCAGAAATGACAAAGGAAAAATCACTATGGACACCACCAAAATAAAAAGAATTATTAGAGAATACTGTGAAAAATTATATGCTAACAAAGAGGATAACCTAAAAGAAAAGACCACTTTCTACAAAAACACAACCTTCCAAGGCTGACCTAGGAAGAAACAGAAAATATGAACAGCCAAATTACCAGAAATGAAAATGAATTGGAAATGAAAAACTATTCAAGAACAAAACCCAGATGAGATAGCTTAACTGCAGAATTTCACCAGACATTTAGAGAAGACATAATAACCATTCTCCGTAAAGTTTTCCAAGAAACAGAAGAGGGGAGAATACTTCCAATCTCATTCTATGAAGCTAGAATCACTCTAATACCAAAACCAGGCAAAGACTAAAACAAAAAAGGAAATCTACAGACCAATATCCGTAATGAACATAGATCCAAAAATACTCAACAAAATATTTGCAAACGAAATTAAAAAAAAACATCGAGGATCATACATCATTATTAAGTGAGATTCATCACAGGGATGCAAGGATACAACATTCGAAAACCCAGCAACATCATCCGCTTCAAGAATAAAAATAAGGACAAAAATCACATGATCATCTCCATAGATGCTGAAAAAGCATTTGACAAAATTTAACACCCATTCATGATAAAAACTCTCAACAAAATTGGTATAGAGGGCAAGTACATCAAATTAATAAAAGCTATATATGGCAAACCCACAGCCAACATCATACTTAACAGTGAAAACCTGAAAGCTTTTCCTAGATAGGGAACAAGACAAGGATGCTCACTCTCCCCAATTTTATTGAACATAGTACTGGAGGTCCTAGACATGGCAATCAGACAATACAAAGAGATAAAAGGCATCAAGATTGGTAAGGAAGAAGTTAAACTGTCCCTGTTTGCAGATGACATGATATTGTACATAAAAAAACCCTAAAGAGTCCACTCCAGAACTACTAGAACTATTATCTGAACTCAGTAAATTTGCAGGATACAAAATTAATACACAGAAATCTGTTGCATTCCTATACACTAATGATGAACCAGCAGAAAGAGAAATCAGGAAAACAATTCCATTCACAATTGCATCGAAAAGAATAAAATACCTAGGAATAAACCTAATCAAGGAAGGAAATGACCTATGCCTTGAAAACTACGAGACACTCGAGAGAAATTAAAGAGGACACTAATAAATGGCAATTCATCCTACGCGTTTGGGTAGGAAGAATTAACACTGTCAAAATGGACATCCTGCCTAAAGCAATATACAGATTCAATGCAATCCCATCAAAATACCAACAGCTTTCTTCAACAAACTGGAACAAATGGTTCTAAAATTCATATGGAACCACGAAAGACCCTGAATACCCAAAGCTATCCTGAGAAGGAAGAATAAAGTGGGGGAGATTATGCTGCACAACTTCAAGCTCTACTTCAAAGCCACAGTAATCAAGACAATTTGGTACTGGCACAAGAACAGACCCATAGATCAGTGGAACAGAATGGAGAGCCCAGATATAAACCCACACATATATGGCCAATTAATATATGATAAAGGAGCCATGGACATACAATAGGGAAGTGACAGCCTCTTCAACGGCTGGTGTTGGCAACACTAGATAGCTACATGTAAGAGAATGAAACTGGAGTACCCTCTAACTCCATACACAAAAGGAAACTCAAAATGGATCAAAGACCTGAATGTAAGTCATGAAACCATAAAACTCTTAGAAGAAAACAGGCAAAAATCTCTTGAATATTAACATGAGCAACTTTTTCATGAAAAATATCTCCTTGGGAAAGGGAAATAAAAGCAAAAATGAACAAGTGGACTATATCATACTAAAAAGCTTCTGTACAGCAAAGGACATCATCAGTAGAGCAAAATGGCATCCTACAGTATGGGAGAATATGTTCATAAATGACATATCCAATAAGGGGTTGACATCCAAAATATATAAAGAGCTCACACATGTCAAGAACCAAAAAGCAAATAATTCAATTAAAACATGGGCAGAGGACCTTAACGGACACTTCTCCAAAGAAGAAATTCAGATAGCCAACAGGCACATGAAAAGATGCTCCACACTGGTAATCATCAAAGAAATGCAAAGTCAAACCACAGTGAGATATCATCTCATACCAGTTAAGATGGCCAACATCCAAAAGACAAACAACAACAAATGCTGGCATGGATGTGAGGAAAGGGGAACCCTCCTACAATGATGGTGGGAATGTAAATTAGTTCAACCATTATGGAAATCAGTACGGAGCTTCCTGAAAAAACTAAAAATAGAAATACCATTTGACCCAGGAATTCCACTCCTAGGAATTTACCATAAGAAAACAGGATCACAGATTCAGAAAGACATATGCACCCCTATGTTTATCACAGCACTATTTACAATAGCCAAGAAATGGAAGCAACCTAAGTGTCCATCAGTAGATGAATGGATAAAGAAGAGGTGGTACATATACACAATGGAATACTATTCAGCCATAAGGAGAAAAGAAATCCTACCATTTGCAATAACGTGGATAGAGCTAGAGGCTATTATGCTCTGTGACATAAGCCAGGAGGAAAAAGACAAGTACCAAATGATTTCAATCATCTGTAGAGCATAAGAACAAAGGAAAAACTGAAGGAACAAAACAGCAGCTGACTCACTGAACCCAAGAATGGACTAACAGTTACCAAAGGGACTGGGGAGGGTGGTTGGGAAGGGAGGAATAAGGGAATTAAGGGGCATTATGAGTAGCACACATAATGTAGGGAGGTCACATGGAAGGAAGTATAGCACAGAGGAGGAAAGTAGTATCTCTATAGCATCTTATGCTGATGGACAATGAAAGTAATGGGGTATGTGGTGGGGACTTGATAATACTGGGAATGTGAAAACTGAGCATAAGTTTGTATATCAATGATACCTTAATAAAAAAAAAGAAAAAGAAAAGAAAGGGTTTCTCCCAATTTATTTCTCCCTTTGACTGATTTCAGTTTCAAAGGTATTTTGCCCCAAGAGATACATATATTTACAGGAGCCATTTCATATATTGTGTCATCTACAGTCACTGTTTTATTAGCTCTAAATTACTGAGTGCACAATCTTTTTAAGAATAATTTTATTGCAAATTTGCTTTAGAGACATATGCAGCCCAAGGCAAAATACCTTTGAATCGAAATCAGTCATAGGTTTAAATAAAGTGGGAGAAACCCATTTATTGCCTACAAGCACTTGTCCACTTCTGTTCACCTGTGTCTCTGGAGACTGGGCTGCAAAAAAAGGACCCCACCCAACCTCTCTGTTCCAGATAAGCCCCCTCTAGCCCTTGTAATTACCTATTGATATGGTGATGGACTACTTCTCTCCACCCTTTGGAAACACCTTATTGATATGAATATGCACTAAGGCCAGGTGAGAGTTTCTGGAAATGTTGCACTTTTACCCACAAGCATGTAGGAAATTAACATTTATTCTTTACTTAAACAATGATTTTTAATACATCTGTTCCATTCAAAATAGAGTCTTAAATGTATATTTAATACTAATTTTAGAAGAATAATTTCATTTATAGGCTTTTAAAAAAATATTTATAATTGTGTTACAATAATATATGAAAGAATTATATTACAAAATAATATATTCAGTGGCCATATTTAATGTAAGTATAAAGCCTGAAGTGAGGTTAAAGGCAGGACAATCATTTAACTCATCACCCAATTGCAACAGCTATTACAGAACAACTGGCTTGTTCCAAGATTTTCTGAAGCAAGCCAAAATTTATGATCACCCTATTTAAAGATAGGATTGTAAGGGAAGACAGAAGAGGGATGCTAAGGAAGATTGTGGAATGAATTTGGTCCACTTCAGAAAGGACTAAGACCATTTCCTACTGGCATAAAACCAGTGGCTATCAACAGACTGATTTTTTTATGGGGTTATTTGCAAATATAATGGAAGAGCCTCTAGAAAAGAACTGGTCCACTTGTGAATTAACCCATGAGAAAAATGCATGTAGTTACTGACCCAATAAGTGCCTTGGAGAACTCTAAATATATGTCATACATGCTGTTTTAGGTCATACTGTCTGATGCTCTGATTCCAAGCTATGATGCTGAATGCTCTGTACATGCATGTAGACATTACAATACAATCTGGTTTGGCTTCAGGGAAGCTATCATTCTGAATCCGGGAAATATTCTGAACGTATTGGGTCTTTTATTTGTTATTTCCCTCCTTAGATATAACCTGGAATAAACCCAACTCTACTGTGGAAAAATAAAGAAGAAAAACTCTTAAATCAAAGAATGGAAACTACTTGGAATCCAGGAAACAAAATAAATAGCAGTATTATTTATTGTTTATATTTGCTTTTTGCTTCTCTACTAAGTTTTAATGACATGATAATTTTGGCACATGTATACACCATTTGCTCTAGAGAATTTCTGGGGAAAAGAAATCTCATGTTGATAAAGCACACATTTGTTGAGATAATCAAGATGAGTTTTACCATTTAATCATAATGGATTTCTATACTCAAAGTTGAGTTTGTCACACATTTTTTCCCACCTCAGAGCATCCACAGATTATAACAAAGCACAAAAAGAATGTTAGGTGTTAAGTGGTGCATGTTATTTCCACTTACATTGCAATGGCTATGAGTCAGTCATAAGACAAATGCAACCATGAAGTTACTTGGAAAAGAAGTGTGGTTGTAAGACCAGGAATAAGAGGAAAGAGTGTTAGAGGAGACTACTTTCAGTAATCTGGGAGCAAGGAACAATAGATTTGTACCAAGATGGTAGGGAAATGTTTAGGAATAAATAAATGGAAAATATTTGAAAAGATTAACTGGTAGTCGGTAATTGGTTCAACATGAGAGTCAAAGTGGAAAGGAAGACATTAAGACTTAGAGATTGCAACTATGGCTAAATACTAGATTATTAAATTAAGACTCCAATTAATCAATAATGACTCCCAAACAAAAGTTCTAAAACTACTTGGGTAAAAGTACAATGTACACACACAAAAAAACATACATGTACATATATGTTTACATAATATTGTGTTTTCTGTTTCAAAAAGAAAGTCATTATGGAAAATTATTTTAGCTCATGGATATTGAAGAAGAACAGATGCATTTAATAATGCATTTCTAATAATGTTGACAATGTTCCTAAAGTTATTTCATTTAAATCCATTTTAACCCAATGCAAAGTTTAAAGTTCCCCTTTGCAGTTAAGGTGAGTATGAAGTAAGTACATCACAACTGAACCTTGAAAATTTGAATTGCAAAGTTTATATACCTAATTGACTGTACTTGTAATGAGAACACACCTTAACTTTAACTCCAAAAATATTTTGGCAAAGCTACTTTCAACAATATTATCTCTGGCAAACCACACTTAATTTCAAATTTACAGACTTTATCTTTGGCAACATACACCTCAGCTAATCACCTATAAGCAATTACCTCTGGTAGTGTTCATACAATCCAAATTTTGTAACTTCATCTTCAGGGAATTGATTTTAAAACACTATAGAAATCTTTAACTGAGCCAGCAAATAATGAAAGTAGAAAGAAATGTGCACATTTATTAAGCTTTAATTTCCATTTTTTCTTTTAGTGATCTTTGTTTTGTCTAAAGAAAGCAACATCACAAAAATTAAAGGGGAAATAAATCGAGTTTCCATAGTATGCAGGTTAGAAAACTAGTTGAGTTTCATATTTTATGTGGCTAAATAATTTTATTGGTTTTGTGAATATAATGGAGAGGATATAGAAGAACATATCAAAATAATTAAAAATGTATTTCTATTAATTGAAAAAAAGAAAACCAGAGTAAAAATTAATTTATTACTTCTTTCGTGTAGCCTCTTTACCACATGGCTATGTATCCTGAATTTCCTGGCTGAGAGATGTCTTGAGTAATATCCAAAGTAATTTCCAAATCTTGGACTCTATTCCAAAGCACAGCAGATGCAGTCAGCAATAATGCAAAGAACTTAAAACAAACACAAATTTCTTGAGAAATCATCTCTTGGATTAAATCAATCCTTTCCTATTTCTAGTCTCTCCCTTATTTTTTTTAATTTGAGGATCTTTAATTTTTCTTTAAAGTTCACTGCAGATTATCAAAGACATGAAAATTTTACTGAAAGCAAATTACAATCTTTGCCTAAATTTTGAAAAATCATCCAAAAATTCCTAACACAATTGAGGTTGATATTCAGGTAAACTTTTGGTACATACATTGCTGCTAACAATTTATACTACAGCAAGCTATTTGGGAAATAGTCTATCTTCACTTCTCAACTCACCAAATAACATTTGTGCTTATTTAAAAGTGTAGATGATCAAGAATTAACCTATATCACAATCTATAAATTTGTCTGCATATTGTATTTTGCCATTCATCCTGGTCAAAACAGATAAACTCTCAGCTTCCATCTAAAATCAACCCCTACAGTAACCTACAGTTCATATCTTTTCTTATTTAAATCACTTTATTTAACTCACTATATTTTGCTTGTGTCATAAATTTTCCTTCTTTATCTATCATTACCAGCATCCTAGTCTGAAATGTCTATCTTAATATTAAGTCCCCTATACTCTACATGTTCCTTTAGTTAAAACCTTCTGTAATTAAAACTGATTTAGAAGAAAACCCTTAAAGGAGTTGACTATACTGTTTAACTCCAATTTTTTCACCTTCACATTTCTCTTCTGCCTAATACTAAAAAGTTTTAATCAAAACATTTTACTAAAATGGGTCTTGACTGGTCACTGAGATAATCAATGATCTCTCTCTTTCCATATTAGATTGTCAATTCTCAGTTCTCTTATATAACCTATCACCACTATTCAATATTGACAATTTTTCCTATTTGAATGATTTTATAAATTTATTTCTATGATTCCACACACTACTAGGTTTCCTCCCACATCAACATTTACTTTTTCCATCTCCTATGCTGATTCAACATTTTTTCCCACTTTAAAATGCTGGATTTCCCTCTGTTATAGTCTCTTCTCTCATTCTAAAGCCAGTCCAATGATTTTACAAAACTCCTAAACTTAGAGTTCCCAAATCTTAGGTCCAAACATGAATATGCATATTTCTTCTTGGTTGGTTTGGAAAGGTTGAAGAAAGGGGAAAAGAAAGGTATGAGAGAAAAAAGGAAGACAAAAGAACCGTGAAAAATACAGCCCCCATAGCTGTGGGATAAGATACTCAATTTTCACTACAAAGTTGTTTGTGTCTCTGGGATACAATACCTCCTTCCTCCCTTCCCCTGAATCATTCACAAGTCTATGCACAAGCACAGTTTTGAGTGAGAGAGGTTATCTTTGCAAACAGTAAGATGCGTTCCACATCTGGGTCCCTGTGAGCCTGAATACAAACTAAATTTGGTAAAAGCAAGATAATCTATAAACTAAACTAATTAAGAAGTAGAAAAATTGAACCAGAAGAGACCTTATCATGTGATATCCTTTGGGGATCTGTCAAGACATGAGGAAAGAAATGCATACAATGTGCTATAAACCATTAGGGATAGTGATGATAGCTAATTTCCAGATTATGCATATACTATCCCATCTGCGGGCTATTATCAACAAAGAGGCATGATATGAAAATTTGAGGTGAATATCTGTGGTGAAATAAAATACTTATCTTAATTAGTTTCTATTCAATACCTGTGCAAATAAATTGAATCTGAGTATGAAACTCAGTAGGGAGAACTGGACATAACTTTTTTCATTGTGTATATTTTACCTGGTAAGTAATAAAATGTCTTACACAAGCCAGAGTGCCAAAAAATGGCCCTCTGAATGAAAATACATGGCCTTAATCATGCTTCACACGTATTTATTTACATACATTGAGACGCTTGAATTTAATACTGAAGAGAATATGAAAGTATGAGAAATAATTCATGTGAGAATATTTTAGAACTGAGTGTATATAGAAATTAATCAATTTATAACCTACTTTAGAGTTTGCTCGTGTATTATAACTTCATGAATTTTTCATAAGGTAAATGAATGTCAAGTTAATAAAGTGGCCTGTATCTTTGTCTCTCCTGAAATTCATTATCAAAATCACATATATATGCAAAGTTTTAAAGAAATAGAGTTGTCAAATAAGAAAACTAGAGTTCCCTTCTTCTTCTACTCCTGTCATCCAGAGGAGAGAGACCAAATCTTGCATTCCTTAGCTAATAAACTATTTTGAATTGGAGATGTTTACCAACAACAGACTTGAACTCGTAAAGCCAGCCCTATAGAGGCTATTACTTCATAGATGTATTGATCTATATTTGGGATTGCAGCCAACAAATGCTTGGGGATGTCTTAGCATTAGTTTCAAACTTCTCCAATTCATATTTTATTTGCATTGGAAAAGCCTTAATGCATAGGCTTTTCCTACGCAAATGGAATTCTATATTAGGAAACTGAAGTAAATTTAAGAAAATATAAGACAGTCCTGAAGAAAAGCAGTAAGAGTAAAAATACATAAATTAAAATGTGACATAGTTATATAATTCCTTATCAGTAAGCAAAGTTTTTTTATTTTTAAATATATAAATACACTCAGTGTGGACACTGTTCTGTAGTGTGACAGGTGCTCTTAATACTTCTGGATAGTAAACTGATATCACCATACTGGAAGCACTGTATAAAAATCATTTTAAAGTTTTCTATTATCTAATGTGTTTTTTCAAATGTTATCTTTTTTATGATTATTATTTTTTTTATTAAGGTATTATTGATATACACACTTATGAAGGTTTCACAAGAAAAACAATATGGTTACTACATTCACCCATATTATCAAGTCCCCCCCCCCAATAGCCTATGGCAGTCACTGTCCATCAGTGTAGTAAAATGCCACAGTCACTATTTGCCTTGTCTGTGCTACACTGTCTTCCCCATGATCCCGCCCACATCATGGGTGCCAAACATAATATGCATCATACCCCTTCTTCCTCCTTCCCCACCAGCGCTCCCCTACTTCTCCCCTTTGGTAACCACTATTCCCTTCTTGGAGTCTGTGAGTCTGCTGCTGTTTTTGTTCCTTCAGGTTTCCTTCGTTGTTATATTCCACAAATGAGGGAAATCATTTGGTACTTGTCCTTCTCTGCCAGGATTATTTCACTGAGCATAATATCCTCCAGCTCCATAGCTCCATTCATGTTGTTGCAAATGATAGGATTTGTTTCTTTGTTATGGCTGAAGAGTATTCCATTGTGTATATGTACCACCTCTTCTTTATCCATTCATCTACTGATGGACAATTAGGTTGCTTCCATATCTTGACTATTGTAAATAGTGCTGCAGTAAACATAGGGGTGCATATGTCTTTTTGAATCTGAGAACTTGTTTTCTTTGGGTAAATTCCTAGGAGTGTAATTCCAGGTCAAATGGTATTTCTATTTTTAGTTTTTTGAGGAATGTCCATACAGCTTTCCACAATGGTTGAACTAACTTACACTCCCACAAACAGTGTGAGAGGGTTCCCCCTTCTCTGCATCCTTGCCAGCATTTATTGTTCTTAGTCTTTTCAATGGTGGCCATCCTAACTGGTGTGAGGTGATAGCTCCTTGTGGTTTTAATTCGCACTTCCCTGATAATTAGTGATTTGGAGCATCTTTTCATGTGCCTATTGGCCATCTGAATTTCTTCTTTGGAGAATAGTCTGTTCATATCCTTCACCCATTTTATAATCAGGATATTTGCTTTTTGGTTGTTTATATACTTTGGATTCTAACCCCTTGTCAGATATGTTGTTTACAAATGTATTCTCTAATACTATAGGATGCCTTTTTGTTCTGCTGATGGTGGCCTTTGCTGTTCAGAAGATTTTTAGCATGATGCAGTCCCATGTGTTCATTTTTACTTGTTCTCTTGCCCCAGGAGATGCGTTCAGGAAAAAGCCACTCATGTTTATATTCAAGAATTTTTTGTCTATGTTTTCTTATAAGAGTTTTGTGGTTTCATGACTTACATTCAGGTCTTTGGTCCATTTAGAGTTTACGTTTGTGTATGGAGTTAGACAATAATCCAGTTTCATTCTCTTGCATGTAGCTGTTCAGTCTTGCCAACACCAGTTGTTGAAGAGGCTGTCATTTCCCCATTGTATATTCATGACTCCTTTATCATATATTCGTAGAACATATATGCTTGGGTTTATATCTGGGCTCTCTAGTCTGATTCACTGGTCTATGTTTCTGTTCTTGTGCCAGTACCAAATTGCCTTGATTACTGTGGCTTTGTAGTAGAGGTTTAAGTCAGGGAATATAATCTCTCCAGCTTTATTCTT
Organism: Phataginus tricuspis; assembly: GCA_029783875.1. Taxonomy (NCBI): domain Eukaryota; kingdom Metazoa; phylum Chordata; class Mammalia; order Pholidota; family Manidae; genus Phataginus; species Phataginus tricuspis. The sequence goes on along the minus strand of JAQQAC010008880.1, from coordinate 5,751,717 downwards.
CCTTCTCAGAATTGCTTTGGCAATTCGGGGTCTTTTGTGATTCCATATGAATTTTAGAACTAGTTTGTTGAAGAATGTGGTTGGTATTTTGATAGGGATTGCACTGAATCTGTAGATTGCTTTAGGCAGGATGGTTATTTTGACAATATTAATTCTTCCTATCCATGAACAGGATGTGTTTCCATTTATTCAAATCTTTAATTTCTCTCATGAGTGTCTTGTAGTTTTCCTTCGTCAGGGATTTTATTCTTTTTGATGCAATTTTGAATGGAATTTTTTTCCTGGTTTCTCTTTCGGCTAGTTCATTATTAGTGTATAGGAATGCAACAGATTTCTGTGTATTAATTTTGTATCCTGTAAGTTTGCTGAATTCAGATATTAGACCTAGAAGTTTTGGAGTGGATAATTTAGGGCTTTTTATGTACAATATCATGTCATCTGCAAACAGTAACAGTTTAACTTCTTCTTTAGCACTCTGTATGCCTTTGATTTCTTTGTGTTGTCTGATTTCTGTGGCGAGGACCCCCAGAACTATGTTGAATAGCAGTGGAAAGAGTGGGCACCCTTGTCATGTTCCCGATCTTAAAGGAAAAGCTTTCAGCTTCTCGCTGTTAAGTATGACGTTGGCTGTGGGTTTGTCATATATGGCCTTTATTATATTGAGGTACTTGCCCTCCATACCCATTTTGTTGAGAGTTTTTACCATGAATGGATGTTCAATTTTGGCGAATGCTTTTTTACCATCTATGGAGATGATCATGAGGTTTTTGTCCTTCTTTTTTTTTGATGTGGTAGATGATGATGATGGATTTTCAAATGTTGTACCATCCTTGCATCCCTGGAATAAGTCCTACTTGATCATGATGAATGAACTTGTTGATGTATTTTTGAATTCAGTTTGCTAATATTTTCTTGAGTAATTTTGCATCTTATGTTCATCAGGGATATTGGTCTGTAGCTTTCTTTTCTTGTGGTGTCTTTTCCTGGTTTTGTTATTTGAGTGATCCTGGCCTCACAGAATGAATTCAGAAGTATTCCCTCTTCTACTTTTTGGAAAACTTTAAGAAGGATGGGTTTAGGTCTTCACTAAATGTTTGATAAAATTCAGCACTGAAGTCATCTTGTCCAGTGCTTTTGTTCTTGGGTCGTTTTTTGATTACTGATTCAATTTCATTGCTGGTAATTGGTCTGTTCAGATTTTCTGTTTCCTTCTGGGTCAGCCTTGGAAGGTTGTATTTCTCTAGAAAGTTGTCCATTTCTTCTAGGTTATTCAGTTAGCATATATTTTTTTCACAGTATTCTCCAATAATTCTTTGTATTTTGGTGGTGTCCATAGTGGTTTTTCCTTTCTCATTTGTTTCTGTTTATGCGTGTCAATTCTTTTTTTCTTGATAAATCTGGCTAGGGGGTTATCTATTTTTTTAATTTTCTCAAAGAACCAGCTCTTGCTTTCATTGATTCTTTCTATTGTTTTATGTTTCTCGATTTTATTTATTTATGCTCTGATCTTTATTATGTCCCTCCTTCTACTGATTTTGGGCCTCATTTGTTCTTTTTCTAGTTTCATTAATTGTGAGTTTAGACTGTTCATATGAGATTGTTTTTCTTTCCTGTGGTAGGTCTGTATTGCAATATATTTCCCACTTAGCATTGCCTTTGCTGCATCCCACAGATTTTGCGGTGTTGAATTATTGTTGTCATTTGTCTCCGTATATTGCTCGATCTCTGTTTTTATTTGGTCATTGATCCATTGGTTATTTAGGAGATTGTGAAGCTTCCATGTGTTTGTGCGATTTTTTCATTTTCTTTGAGTAATTTATCTCTAGTTTCACGCATTTGTGGTCTGAGAAACTGGTTGGTACGATTTCAATCTTTTTTAATTTACTGAGGCTCTTTTTGTGGCCTAGTATATGATCTATTCTTGAAAAAGTTCCATGTTCACTTGAGAAGAAGTGCATCCTTCTGCTTTTGGTTGGAGAGTTCGGAAGATGTCTGTTAGGTCCATATGTTCTAATGTGTTGTTCAATGCCTGTCTCCTTATTTATTTTCTGTCTGATAGATCTGTCCTTTGGAGTGAGTGGTGTCTCCTAAAATTAATTGAAGTCTCCTAGAATTAATGCATTGCATTCTATTTCCCCTTTTAATTCTGTTACTATTTGTTTCACACATGTAGGTGATTCTGTGTTGAGTGCATATATATTTATAATGGTTATATATCCTCTTGTTGAACTGACCCCTTTATCATTATCTAATGTCCTTCTTTGTCCCTTGTGATTTTCTTTGTTTTGAAGTCTATTTTGTCTGATGCAAGTACTGCAATGCCTGATTTTTTCTCCATATTAGCTGCATGAAATATCTTTTTCCATCCCTTCACTTTCAGTCTGTGTATGTCTTTGGGTTTGAAGTGAGTCTCTTGTAAGAAGCATATAGACGGGTATTGTTTTTTTAATCCATTCAGTGACTCTATGTCTTTTGATTGGTGCATTCAGACCATTTACATTTAGGATGATTATCGATAGGTATGTACTTATTGCCATTACAGGCTTTAGATTCAGGGTACCAAAGGGTCAAGGGTGATACCCTTACTATCTAAGAGTCTAATTTCACTCAAATAGTATGCTATTACAAACACAACCAAAAGGTTTTTTTTTTCTCTTTTTTTCTTCTTCTTCCATTCTTTATGTATTAGGTATCATATTCTATACTCTTTGTCCCTTGATTGACTTTTGGGGTAGTTGATTTGATTTTGCATCTGCTTAGTAATTAATTATTTTACTTTGCTGTGCTTTTATTACTCCTGGTGACAGCTGTTTAGCCTTAAGAACACTTCCATCTACAACAGTCCCTACAAAATACACAGTGGTAACGATTTGTGGGAGGTAAATTCTCTCAGCTTTTGCTTATCTGGAATTTGTTTAATCCCTCCTTCAAATTTAAATGATAATCTTGCCAGATAAAGTATTCTTAGTTCGAGGCCCTTCTGCTTCATTGCATTAAATATATCATGCCACTCCCTTCTGGCTTGTATGGTTTCTGCTGAGAAGTCTGATGGCAGCCTGATGGGTTTTCCTTTGAATATGATCTTATTTCTCTCTCTGGCTGCTTTTAATAGTCTGTCCTTATTCTTGATATTTTCCATTTTAATTATTATATATCTTGTTGTTGTGTTCCTTGGGTCCCTTGTGTTGAAAGATTTGTGTACCTCCATGGTCTGAGAGACTATCTCCTTCCCCAGATTGGGGAAGTTTTCAGCAATTACCTCCTCAAAGACACTTTCTATCCCTTTTTCTCTCTCTTCTTCTTCTGGTACCCTTACAGTATGAATATTATTCCGTTTGGATTGGTCACACATTTTTCTCAGTATTCTTTCATTCCTAGAGATCCTTTTTTCTCTCTGTGCCTCAGCTTCTTTGTATTCCTCTTCTCTAGTTTCTATTTCATTTATCGTCTGCTTTTAATACCCTTCACTGTGTTCCTCAATGATTGGTTCTCCATCCTAAATTCGTTCCTGAGTTCTTGAATATTTTTCTGTACCTCCAGGAGCATGTTTATGATTTGAAATCTCTTTCAGGAAGATTTATTACTTCAGTCTCACTCAAATCTTTTTCTGGTGTTGTTGAGATTTTGCTTTTAACCAGGTTCCTTTGACATTTATTATTTGTATGTGGCACCCTGTAGTGCCTAGAAGCTCTAGTCTCTGGAGCTGCTCAATCCCTAGAGTGATGTGAGGGGTCACAGGGGAGTGGTGCTGGTGCCTGGGGGAAGGAAAGAGCTGTTTCATGCTTTCTGGCTGCTATGCCTGTCTCCACTTCCAGAGCCAGTAGGTCAAGCACATAGGTGTAAACCTCTGTGCTTTCCTTTTGTAGCTGCCATAGGCGGGGCTTCCCTCGAGCTGGCCTGATGCCAGGGCAACGGCTGCTGGCTTGTGAGATAGGTGTGGGCTGGCAGCATGGAAGGTGTAGCAGGCTACATATTATGGTGGGGGTCCTTAGAGCTGCGTAGCCAGCCAGTGGGATAGAGCGTATGAAACTCCTGAAAGTTCCCAATGTGCTGGCAGAGTGAGCTGAGCTAGGACAATTTTGTCTACCTGTCTTTTCTCCTGAGCAGTAGACCCCATGTAATCCTTGCCGCTTTAGCAGCCCTCTCGCTGTTAGATAGTCTCTCAGACTGCCCACCTTTCTTTTGTCCCAGAGCAGCTGGATATGGATCCCTGCTTTCCACAAGCAGCTGGAATCTCAGTCTCTCCAGGCACTTGGCCTTTCCCAGCTTTCTAACCCCACCAATCACCATAGCACCATGCAATGCAGGTTCATGCTCCCAGAGCAGATCTCCAGGGCTAGGGGGTCAGCAGTCCCAGGCTCTACTCCCTCCCCACTCCATTTCTCTTCCTCCTGCCAGTGAGCTGGGATGGGAGTAGGACTTTGGTCCCACCAGATCAAGGCTTTGGTATGTTCCCCTGTCTCGTGAAGTCTGTTCTTTTCTCCAGGTGTATGCAGTCTGGCACAGCCTTCTTTCCTGTTGCTTTTTCAGGATTAGTTGTATTAATTATATTTTTGCATTTTATGTGGTTTTGGGAAGAGGCCTCGGTCTCACCTCTCAAGCCTCCATCTTTAATCCTGTCTAGTAAGCTATGTAATGTCTTATTAAATACTATTTGTAACATAAAATTATGAAGCACAATAATATACACTGATGATGCAAGTACTCAACTTGAAAAAAAGAGCATTATTACTAACATTCTAGATACTACATGATCCTTCTGTATCCCAGTCCCTTGTTCCCACACTGTCCCCTTTGAGAAGGTTTTAAAGTTTGGATTTTTCTCTATCATGTCTTTCTTTTTAATGAGGTTTAAAATAGGATTTTGTTCCTAAACATATATTACTATTACTTTTTTAGGATATTCTATACAGTATGAAGTCAAAAACAAGAGATAGTAAGAGTGATAGCAACTGTCAATATCATCTAAGTTGCTAAATTTATTGGCAAAAAGTTATTCCTAATATCCCTTTATTAATTTAATATATCTCTAAAATCTGTAGTGATGTCACCATCATCATTCTTGATATTGATAATTTGTGGATTCTCCCCATTTTTTTCCTTAATCAGTCTAGCCACCTGACTAAAGGTTTATTGATATTATTGATCTCAAGGAAACAACTGTTTTCACTGATTTTTCTCTATTATTTTTCCATTTTCTAACTTTGTTTTCCACTCTCATCTTTATTTCCTTACTTTCACTTTATATTTAATGTGTTTTTCTCTTACTGGCCTCTTAATTTAGCTAAAGCCACTGTTCAGAGCCCCTCATTTCCTTCTGCATAGGCATTTGGTACTATCAAACTTCTTCTAAATACTACTTTAGCTGCATCCCATACATTAATACTTGTGTTTTCATCTTGTTTAGTTCAAAATATTTGGTAATATCCCTTTTGAATTCTTCTTTGCCCATCGTGGTAATTAGTATGTTTTGTAGTTTCCAAATTTTGGGTGGTTTTCCAGATAGGTTTCGTATCAGTTTATAAGGTAATTCCATTGTGATCACACATTATAACTTATTATTGATTTTAAATTAATGTAGACCTCTTCTATGGCCCAAAATATGGTGTATCTTGGTAAATGTTTTGTGTAAAATTGAGAAGAATATGCATACTGTTTAAAATGGAGGTTCTATAAATGCCAATTAATTCAAATTGGTTAATAGTGTTCTTCAAATATCTGTATTTTTACTAATTATTTCTTTAATTGTTTTATCAACTATTCAGAGTAGGGTTTTGGTATCTGCAACTATAGTTGTATATTTTCCCATTACTCCTTGTGGTTGTATCAGTTTTTGCTTAATGTATTTTGCAGTATTATTATCGGGTATATATTCTCTTTAAAACTTTGCTTGCTTATTATTAAATAGGGCCAGTTTAGTCTATGGTATTATTATTATTAATCTATGGTATCCTTTTTATCTACAGTTTTATTTTTTGCTGTAAAATTTGCAGATATCATTACACTTTCTTTAATAGTATTAGCCTAATAAATCTGCCTCTACCCTTGTACTTTGAACTTATTGCTGTTACCTGAACTGGGTTTATTGTAAGCAACCTACAATTAACCCTGATTTTTTTTTAGCCAGCCTACAAATATCTGCTTTTGAATAGGTGTATTTGGACTATATATGAAGTACAACTGTTGATACAGTATGGTTTAATTCTACCATCTATTTCTTTTCTACCTACCTCACATTGTTCTTTGCTCTCTATTCTACCTCCCACCTTTTTCTATTTTTGCTTTCTTTTGGAGTCATGAGTATATTTAATTAATTCTATTTTTCTCCATTGTTTATTAACACTAATGGTTTGTTAATTCTATGATTGCTTTAATGTTTATAGTATGGAACTTTAATTACTTACAATTTACCTTCAAGTGACACTGTACACTTCCAAACAGTGTTAAGAAGCTTACAAAAGTTGTACTTAAACATTTCTTCTATCTTAACCTTTGTACTATTGTTACATTTTCCTTTTTCACATGTTAAAACACCACAGTGCATTGCTATTATTTTTGTTTAGTCTATTTTCTTTTAAAAATGTTTAAATATTAATAAAAAAGTTGATCATAATTACCCAGGTAATTACCAGTGTTTTATTCCTTTGTGTTTATCTAAATTTCTATCTAGTATAATTTCTTTCATGCTCAAAAAACTTCCTTTAACTTTGATTTTCATTTAGGTCTTCTGGTGAAGCATTTTTTCTAAATGTTTTGGATACCTTCTTATTGCCTTGATTTTTTAAATGGATCTAGAATTCTAAATTGATGTTATTTTTTCTTTCAATACTTTCACTGTCTTCTGGTTTGCATTGATTTCAGCAAGATATGCTATAAAATCCTTGTATTTGTCAAGTCTTTTTTTTCCCCTTCTTGTTGCTTTTAAGTTTTTCTCTTTATCACTGGTTTTAAGCAACTTCATTATTATGTGCTTTGGTGGATATTTCTTCATGTTTCTTGAAGTTGATATTGATTGAGCATCTTATATCTGTGCATTTATAAAAACTAGAAAAGTTTCTGTAACTTTTTCTAATTTGTTTTCTGTTTTCCTCTCTCTTTTCCTTTGGGGGTGCTAATTACATATACATTAGTGTGCTTGAAATTGTTCCCAGTTCACCAATACACTTTTTTTTAATTCACTTTTTTCTTTGTGTTTACTTTTGGATAGCTTCTACTGCTATGGCTTCAAGTTCACTAATCTTTTCCTCTGTATGTCTAGTATGTTCTAATATGTCATTATCAGATCCAGTGTATTTTAAAATTACAGATATCATAATTTCCCCTTTAGAAATTTGGTTTGCGTATTCTATACATCTTCTGGGAAACTATTCAGGTTCATTATTTCCTCTAGCTCATAGAATATGTGGAATACATTTAAAACTGTCACTATATCCTTGTATACTTTTTCTTTCATCTGTTTCAGTTATAGATCAGTTTCAAATAATTCATTTTTCTCCTCATTATAGGGTATATTTTCCTGCTTTTTTTTAATGCCTAATAATTTTTTATTGGATTTTGATTGGAAGCCAGACATTGTGAATTTTACCTTATCTTAGGTGTTAACATTTTTGTATCTCTATAAATATTCTCAAGTTTTGTTCTGTATCATGGGTATATTACATTGAAAGAAATTAATCTTTTGGGCCTTTGAATTTTATTTTTATCAGGAATGCAGATATGTTAAGCATATGGCTAATTTTTCCTACTCCTGATGTAAAACTCTTCCAGGTACTCTAGCCAATGCCCCATGAATTATGAAGTTTATGTATTCTGGCTGGTGAGAACAGGAACATTCCCAGTCCTGTAAAATAATCAAGATTATTCCCTCTAATCTTTTCAAGTAGACCTTTTCTCAGCCTTTTCTAAGCTTTCTCACACATATGAACTGATCAATATAATTTTCTTCATGTTTTTTATTAAGGTATCATTGATATACACTCTTATGATTCTTCATATTTTTTTTCTGGTATTTAGTTGTTTTAGACTAGCTGCCAATTTTGGTACTTGTAACTACTCTACATCTTAGCTGGAATAATACATGTCTAACTATATTTTTATGGGCAACAACTATACAAATATCATGTATTTATTTTACTTTGGTTTTCATGTAAAACCTAAAATTCAACTATAGCACAAAGATCAATATATCTCAAGGTCATTAATAGTGTAGTACATGATATACAAACTGGAGAACGGGGTGATTTCCTTTGTAATGTGACACTACACTGACATTGAGGAACACACTCACAATAACACCAAGCAACTGAACTGAAATGTGTCACAAATGTGACAATAGTCATGCATGACTTCAAATATCTCCCTTGGAATTGACTCACCATCCTCAGTATGAGGAGCATTACAATTCTTTTAAAAAATAAAAAATTCATAATTTTGAAATTTCACAGAAAATTTTAAGGCCAAAATATTGTGATTCATTTCTCTTAAATACCAGGGGTCAAATCCTATGCCAGTTTGACTCTGTTGAAAGATATGAGTATACCAGGTACATTCAGGCTGGCATTAGTTATCTTACCAAATTCAGAAGTTCCACAATCCAACTTTATTTAGCAGTAACGCAAATTTGGGTGTTGTCACTAACCAGCTGTCAAACAAGAATTATTAAAGTTTTGATTTTCTCATCAACTTTCCTATAAAAAAATTCTAAATTTTGTGCCATCATTCACATCAGTATGCATGTAAAAGTCTGCAGACTTGTGCCCCAGAGTGAAATCACTCTATGGTAGTTTGGATTTGCCTGTGTCAGAACTCCTCTGATAGCCATCAAGCCAATGTTCAAAGACAAGCAGAACCAAGCCATAAATCATTGCCCTAGAAAAAGTCTTTGTCAGCATTGTTACCAAGACTGACACAGTCCTGTTTATGGGAAGCCTTCAATTTTCTGTGTTTGGTACAAATACCATTTCAAGAGTTATTTGTAATACTTTAGTCAATTCTTTCTCTGCAGTTATTTCTGTCACATAAAAACTGTCCCTATTTCATTTTTGGATGGAGATAAGTATATCCTGCCAGCTATAGATAAGACTATTCAGCAGCAGTTAGCTGGATCACCCTTGGTGAGAAGGAGACCACAGCATTAGGCCATGCATAGTACCAATCCCTGTCTCTGCAGATGGAGTCATTGCTCAAGCACTGGGTGGCTGAGCTGGCAGACATCTTATGGATGAGTCTTATTTCCCACCTGTTGCTGAGTATAAAGTCTGATGATAAGACAAAAATACACAGACTTTGCACCCACTTCCATAAGTTCATCCTTATGCCTCTTCCTGAGACCACTTTGACTCTATTTTTCCTGTTTCTAGGCCTCTGTGGACCAGCCAATATATTTAATATGCTTTAGGAGTCTGTGTATATATTCATGTCAGGTTACTTCTTTTTTTCATATAAACAAAATCATTGATGAACAATGAGCTGTTCAACTGACAGCATTTCCTTTAAGCATTATTCTTGACACAAACAGGACCATCCTCTAGGGACTCCTGTGAGTGGTTATAGTGTTGCATCAGTCCAATGTATCAGACTAATATATACATTAAATAAAACCTGGTATTTCTGCTTCTCTGACAGTTGATTAAAGGGACTCGTCCCCAAGATCACTGCTATAAGATGAGTGAGAGGCAAAGGTGAAGCAAAGATTGGTGATTTCAGGGTTTGGGCCACCTATGAATGGAATTTACTTAAGTCTTCTACCAAACAGCTTGGGCCTGATCTCAAATGAATTATTTCCATCATGAAATACATTCCTGCTCTTATAACTTGGTGGATTGGACAATATCTAGGTTATGATGCACTGCTCAGTTTTCACAGTCACATGACAGAGCACAACGGCAGGAGCTCAACAGCACACAAGTAACTCATTTGGAATGATTACTAGTTCTCTGAGACAGAAGGCCTGTTCTTATTACAGAACACACGCGTCCATACTGCCATTTCCTGTAATGTTTTCTCACAGACCCTTATAGAGCTCTTATCTATTTATCCTCATCTGCCAAGGATACTTTCAGTTCTTTAAGATCTATCATATGGCAGGGAAGCTTACAGTGCTGCCTAGACCTGTTGCAGAGCCCTCTCTTGCTCATTTTAACTCAAAATCAGTAGTCTTCAGAGTCATACAATAAATGGGTCACAGAAGCATTTTCAATTAGAGTATATTTCCCTAAAATCCAAAGAGATCCAAAAAGCATTGTGTTGTTTTTTTTTAGTGGTAGGAGATTTAGTATACAGTAACTTGTCATTTACTTGTATGCCTCTGATCATTTGGTCCCTAAAAATTTCATTAATGTGGCAGGCCCCTGGATCTGTGCAGGGTTTTTGTATCCTACACTCTAACATTAACTTATTAGTATACTCAGAGCACTTGGTATTTCTAGTCTACCTAGTATCATTAACATAGTTGATCAGGATAATCTTCTGCAAAACATAAAAATAATTAAGTTCTCTAGACCATATAATGACAAAGAGGAGGATAATTAGCAAAACTCTTGGACAAAGACACAAATGCATATTGCTGTCCTTCTCAGAAAAAAACAAACTGCTTCTGATCTTTCTTCTGATTTATTAGATCAAATAAACCAAGTGTGAGATGCTGTGTTGATATAACCCAGAAAAGATATTATGTCTGGCATAGCACCTGCAATTGAAACTAACACTTTATTACATTTAGGGTAGTCTGTTATCATTTTCCATATCCATCTGACTTCTTCCTGGGTGAAATAGGTGAATTGGTCATTAATATGATGAGGACAACCACTCTTGTATTTCTTTGAGGATGGTATCAATCTCTATAATTCCTCCTAATCCTGATTTACTCTCTTGAGTGGGGTAGCAAAGAGGGAAATTTAAGAGCTTTGGTTAATTTTTTTTTTTTACTATACTAAAGGTTTTTACTCCACAGGCTAGGGATGCAATGTGAGCATTGCGCCTACTGCTTAACATAACCCTCCCAATTATATCCTTGGGATGTAAGTATGGGATGTAAATGGGGATGGGAAAATGGCCACAGGATGAGCCCACTATCTCCTTGAAACCACGATATAATCAATTTGGGAGAGAACTCCATTCATCACCTGGCCTTTATAATACCCCACTCAAACTGAGGAACATGGTAGGACGTCAGGTCCACAGGTAGTGTCAGATCAAACCTTGTAGGCCAACACTCTCAGATTCTTGCAAATTGAAATACTGGAGTTTGGGTTTATTCCACCTTCACATCAGGCAGGGGAATTTTTTACTATATTTGGTTCTCCTTGTAACCATCATGGCATAGGGAGGTGTGAATTTCACTATGTTAATGAATGTATAATGTATTTGGAAGTGAAGTCAGGATCAACTTCTCCATTTTAGAACTGGCCAATTTTGGCCAGTTTGTTATCTTGTACCCTCAATTCCTATCCTGTGGGAACAGCTGGTACAGAATGTGCAGAATGTAAGCAAGCATCAAGCCACCAAACTCCCCTTCCCTCTCCCTGCTTACGTCTAGCTATCTACCTATGCCAGCAGTTATGTACCACCACCACTTAGTTTCTCCTGTTATGGGAACCTATTAGCTCTATCATTAGTAAGTTCAGTTCCAGGATAGCATCTCTTACTATAGATGACAACTAACATCTTAGTTGGTTTGGAACAGGGCACAATAATTTGTTTCTAATAAGTTTCCAGGTGATGCTAATCTGCTAGTGCAAGGACTGCACTTTGGTGTTATCAGAGCTGCTTCTTCCATTTATATCTCATTCTAACCCAGTACAAGTAAGAGGCTTATGAAATGTGAAGCTGAAGGATGTCAGAGGTATTCACCACCCCACTTACAAAATACATTTATCCTTTTTGCCATCTGACTGATGAGTGATCCAATCCCAAAGTCCCAATTTAAAGGGATGCTTTGTAGACTCTAAAGGATCAGCTATTCAGGTTTGGGTTCCCTCTGAAAGCAAATCTTGAGACAAGGACTTAGAAGTATATTGGAAGTTTATCAGAAAGGCAATCTCAGAAAATAGGAGTAAGGACATGGGAAAAGCAAGATGAGTAGAAGTTGATTGACAGTAAAGATTGTGTTACCAAGTTGGTTACTACCTTGAGCAACTGAGAGACTCTATCGCTTTGGTGATCATCTGAAGTATATCATGCAGTACTTGCCACAAAATTAAGCCCCCAAAGGATGGGGAGGCTGGGGTACCTAAATCCCCTCTAATCATCCCTCATTATTTGCAGATTGTGCCAATGACATTAATTCTTGCATTTTGTGATTGTGCAAGCTCATGGGGGAATGAATGTTTTGTGGAAACAGTAGGTACATGTGAAACACTGGAAAAAATGCATATAAATGTCCACCAGGTAGACCAATGTGGTGAGACATGGTGCCTCATAAGTACCTGCTACAGTTTATTATTTAGATAAATGGAAGTGAATGCCAAAAGAAACAGTTAAAAGAGTTGAAAATACCTGGATCTAGGGAATACTACTTAAGGACTTGGGCACTGAGAAGGAAGGGGGGAACATTAAGGTACTTCTGTTTGTTACTTTAAGCTCTTCAGAGCAATCTGACATTTAAAATTATGCATGTGCATTATCTCAATTAAAAAATTAAATCGCATAGTTGACAAATGCATGAACTGTGGACTAAAACATAGAGTTTGGTATTCCTTAAAAGTTGAGCTATTGCAGCATCTACTTCTTAATTTTCCCTTTAATATACTTTTTATTCTATTTTCTCTCATTGCTTCAGCTGAGACATAATAATCTAGAAAGGACAGGCTCTCCCTAATTTTTTAACAAACGCTCTGGGTTTATTTGCCAAAGATCTGCCCAGGAATCCTGACTCACTGAAGAAGGGTGGCGCCTTTTCTGAGCTAAGGAAGGTTGTTTTCTCTACCACCTCTTCTGAGGCAGCTCCTGCAGCCAACCCTTAAGGCCATAATCAGATAACAGGAATTCAAAACCTGACTTCACTCCGAGCTACAAGGTCCAAGACCTCCAGTATCTGCCAGTTTCACTGAGTTACTAATAGTCTAAGAGATAAACAATGTTTTCCAGTTTTTCTTTCATGAAAATTAAATGAGAATTATTGATATCACATGAAATTTCTTTTTTTCTTTTAAAAACCATGTGCATATTTAGTGAAGATTTTTAGTTGATGGCAACAATCCAAGTCCTGAGTCCAGAAATAATTTGCCATATTATTATACTGCTCTGTAATAGTCTACACATTCTTCTTTGTGTGCAAGTAAGACTATACATTCCAGAACAGTTACTTCACCTCTTTCATCTATGCACCATTTTTTAGCTCCAGAATGTTGGGCACTAGAATTATTGATAATTAATGTCTAATAATATTAATATCTAATATTTTTTTCAGGAACAGTAATGTGAACAAATAATGATGTTTTAAAGATAAGAACCTTGAATTCTTGTCCTCATTTGTTATATAAAATTCTATACCTGTATTTTAACAAAGCCCATTCTTGGTAGAATGTGCTTTAAAATGTGTTTATTATCATTGTTTTTATTGTGAGAGTTTCAAGCCAGTGATATGGTTGGGGATATGGAGGGAAAAAAACATTCTGTGCAAGTGGAACTATTCCATTCCTCACAAATCACACCACAGTGGGTGCAGTCTAGCTTGTCACACTGGTGATCACTGCTCTCTAGCAGGATCACTTCTATGTAATTATATTCTTATATATACTTCTGTACCATCAGTTCCAATATACGTCCTTCAAAACAGAGACTGAAATAGTTGTTTTGCTAAACATCTGCTACAAATATATCACATTCATAAAATTTCCAAATTGAAAGGAAATTTAAGAACCACTAAATCCAACCATTTATTTTTTTTAATTAAATAATCATAGCCCACTCAGAAAAATAAAATAAATCTCCTGAGAAAATATGGAGAACCAGATGCAGAGATGATACTTGAAATGGCTTGCCTGACTTTTTAAAGCTAGTTCTTTTAATAGCCCACTGATATATTTTTTTCATAGATTTAACTGAAATGTATTCACTCACTTATGAACTTGACATCACAGCAGAGTAAGTGATATATGAATTATATTATTACATTTATAGTATAAACATAAAATGTCAATCCTGGCTGTTGGAAAAAGAAGCCTAGATACTGGTAATTTAGTAATGGATGACTTTTAAAGAGAAGTTGGTAATTATTTCATTCAAGAGATGGAAATGAAATAATAGGAAACTACTCATGAAAATAAAATAACAACTTTCCTACTATATTCAAAAGATTAGAAATTTTGAAAATAGTATTTTAAGTAAATGTGTGAAATGCATAATTAGGAGAAGACTAGGTTCAACCAAAGATTCAAAATAGCAGTAACATATTTGTGCAACAATTTACATTACAACATACAAAGAACATTACCTCAGTTAATTTCTCAAAGGCTGGGTGGTATTGTTATAATATATGTGTTTTTATTAGTTAAATAACCAGATTCAGAGGTGTAAGGTGGTTTAACCAAGGTAAACAACTGAGAAGTGCGAAGTAGAAACTTAAAAGTCAAGTTTTCTGACAACAAAATTTTTGTGTTTTGTGTATTTATTGTTTCATTAAGCTATTTACCAACAATTAAATTATATTGTTGCATAAGCATTTCTCAGAAAAAAATCAAGAGAAAAAATAATCAAAAAATAAAAATTACTAAAACTGACTTTTCAATTATGCTTTGTATTTTTTAAAAGCATTTCAAGTAGGCATAATGTCTGCAAAATATGATAAATTTTGTGACATAAGTAATGCAACATAAAAAAGTATTTAGAAATGCTAGATGAATGGATAAAGAAGTAGATGAATGGATAAAGAAGATGTGGTACATATACACAATGGAATACTATTCAGCCATAAGAAAGAAACAAATTCTACCATTTGCAACAACATGGATGGAACTGGAGGATATTATGCTCAGTGAAATAAGCCAGGCAGAGAAAGAAAAGTGCCAAATGATTTCCCTCATTTGTGGAGTATAACAACAAAGCAAAACTGAAGGAAAAAAATAGTAGTAGACTCAGACTCCAAGAAGGAACTAGTGGTTACCAAAGGGGAGGGGTGTGGGAGAGCGGGTGGGGAGGGTGGGAAAAGGGGATTGAGGGGTATTATGTTTAGTACACATGGTGTGGGGGATCACGGGGAAAACAGTGTAGCACAGAGAAGGCAAATAGTGAATCCGTGGCATCTTATTACACCCAAGGACAGTGACTGCATTGGGGTATGGGTGGGGACTTGATAATAGGGGTAAATGCAGTAACCACATTGTTTTTCATGTGAAACCTTCATAAGAGTGTATATAAATACCTTAATGATAATAATAATAATAATAATAATAATAATTTACTTCCTAAATATCATGGTGTTATTTATTCATGAATATTTAAATATTTTAAGGCAAAAGTTACAATTAAATAGCTAACATATTACTTGATTTTGTCAAAGTATTGAGATTACTCAGTGAATGACATGTAATTTGAGGGTTTTTTTTGTTTTGTTTACTTTTGAAAGATAGTTACAGCTCTCCTTAGTCACCTATTCAAGAACTTATTCATGATTTGAAACTAAGTAGAAAGTAAGTAAAGTACATGGGAGACAATCATAAAGCAGGAATTTGTTTTACCAGTGCCATTAAGATGCCAGCAAATAAATACATGCATACAGGAATCTGTATATGAATCTGGCAGGAGCTTTGTTGTGAGGATTAGAAACTGACATCCACACACAGAAGAAAAAATAATGTACTGTATCAATATCAAGTAGCTCACAGAGCTGATGGATAGACCTGACGATGTTTTAGTAAACAGGCATGCATCAAGAGAGGATACATAAAAGGGAGTATAGCCCAGGCCAGGCCCAGGAATAGTCTAATCAATATGCTAGCAATAGCAGCAGAGGTGACATTTCTGTCACTGGGCACTCTCTCTCATCACTGGGCTCACAAGGCTACCATCACTGCCAACCCTGCTATATACTATTACCACCATCACTGTCATGAATGGTTTTGCAAATGTTTGTACATCTTAGTACAAGGATCTGGTTGGCCAAGTCTAGGGTGAATGTGATGCCCTCATTTGTAAGAAGAGACTGTATTTGTCTCCCTTGTCTTACTTATTTGGATAAAGAATATTTCTTCTCACCAATAGTCACACTGAAGAGTATCCTCTC
This sequence comes from Phataginus tricuspis, assembly GCA_029783875.1. Taxonomy (NCBI): domain Eukaryota; kingdom Metazoa; phylum Chordata; class Mammalia; order Pholidota; family Manidae; genus Phataginus; species Phataginus tricuspis. The sequence continues at coordinate 5,735,495 of JAQQAC010008880.1, read as the reverse complement.
CAAATTGGAACAAATGTTCAGATGCTTGGTATATACAAAAACACAAATGCTTGCAAAGTGTACCTTTGTTAAGAATTATAGCTGAAACTTCATCAATTTCTACCAAAATAACTGTTTTATCCTAGGGTATTTGTTATAATATTTTTTCATAAGATTTATAAGCTCTTCTCTTGGTCTATGTCACTGATGAATAGTCTTCATTTCTACAAATGAAAATTAAGGAAATATAAATATGTTCATAACTCCATTTTTAATTAAAAATGAAATTGGTTTTACTAAGCTTTATAGAGGAAGCATAAGTACATTTTTACATGCTTATGGTATGGCAAGATGTCAAGGAGAATATCTGTAGTATTTGAAGCCATTAAATATTATCTCTGTATAACTGAGAAACAGCAATGAAGATAATTATGCAGACATAATATATATATATGGCATTTATACTTGTAGCACTTCAAACATATAACATACATGTAGTATTTTGAAATCTCAAAGTGAGTTTAAATACATTATAAATTCTTGTCATTGAGACAAACTAGAAAGGAAACTGAAGCTCAAGGACATAACAGTGTTAACATCAGAGCTTAGTCAACAAAGATTCCATTATATCACTCCACATACTTTGCTGGATACTGTGGAAGTGCAGATACATCAGATGCAATTCTATCTTTTACCTCAGTTATATTTTCAACTCCTTATGCCATAGAGTATTCATTTTCCGAATATTTCAGAAAAGTTCAAAATGGGAAGACCACCAGGGCCCAATGCTAGCTGCTCCTGAAATTTAGAGGCCTTTCTGCTGTGAACTTTTGCCCCAGCTCCAGAAGAAGTGAGGTTCTCTCTTTCCCATGAAGTGATATCCTTCATCAGTCCTCAGCCTTTGTTCCTATTCAGCTGGAAGTATGTAGGCTTATTAAAAAACTATGTGGTTGCCGTGGAGGTTCTTCTTTTATTTTTAACTTTTCCTAATCTCTCTAATTTGAATGATCAAAGACTGCATTAGAAATAAAATTTTCAGTCATAACATGAAGTTAGGTAGGTTTGAAAGCTTCTTGATGGGCATCACTATTCTAGATTAGAACCACAACTGCCCTCCTCATGTCCAAATGAAATTCAGAATCAGTCCTGTGACAGATGTTGCTGGTTGGCTGAACCTAATAATCCTAATCCAGCTTCCAACTTGTTTCTCAAACTCTTTTGCAGCCAGGAATAGTTACATGATATGCTCACCAATCATCAACTGGAATATGGTGGGGAGCTGGGTAAAAAGTTATTTTTCTAAGAGTAAAGAATATATGGCATATAAAAGGGAGAGAAACTTCAGATCTTCCTTTAAAGTTTGAAACAAACTATCTCTCAAACTAATTCTTATGTAGTTGAAATTAATACCATAATTCTTAATGTAAGCAAACAAGCAATCTCTACGGATGAGGAGTGACTACTACAATTTTAATGGAGGCAGAGCCTACAAGCCAATATAATAGTAAATCACATAAACACCTTGCACTGATGACTGTTATTATTGCTATTCAGTTCACTCAGGAACTAGGGCTGTGGTAAGGATCAAATCCATGAATGCATCTGAAAGGTCTTGGAGAACTATAAGCCTTGAGATAATCTTATTATCTTAACTTCTAATGACCTTTAACCTTTCACACTTTAGCATTTTGCTTACTTTTGCCACCAGGATTTTTCTTAGTAAACACTGACAATTGATGAATTTCCATTTGTTCTAGGAGTACAGAGCATACCAGTGGCTCTACTTACCATCCTGTATCTAGATCACTTCTGGAAGAATTGTCAACTGGGCAGGATTTGCATGGGGAGCTCCCACTCATCTGCAATCCCATATTGTACTATTTGCCAAATCATTAACTGGAATATTAAAAGTTTGTTCCATAAGGACTTAAGCTGTAAACTTTTCAGAAGCAACAGTCAGGACAATGATGAACAATGATGGCCAACTGTTAAGCGGTCAGCAGCCTCTGAAACTCACCATCTAAGCACCCAGCCCCTATGCTGCCCAGCCAGCCTGCCTGTTGGGAAGCACTGCTGAGGCTTGCTTTTGATCCCAGTCATTGAAAATTCCTATTCAACAAGCTCCTTACTGTTTGCATTTGCCCTAAGGAGGAAGCACCTTGTGAACTCCTGAGATTTAAATTCACCATTAAAATGAGATTCTTTTTCCCACCCTTGCTGCCAATTACTTCATGGTGGCATGTTTGGCACATTTACCAGCCCCACAAGGCGTACAAATGGGTTTTCCATGGTGATGAAATTCTTCATTGTTGCCATTCCAAAAATGTATGAATTGAAAAGAATGTGCTATGTTCTGTGAATACCTCTCCTACCGATACAAGTTTATATCTTTACTACTGGAGTTTGAACCTTTTTCTTTTTTTTTTTGTCAACGTAGACACATAAAGTGACCTCCTGCAGTATAAATGTCTACCTCTGACATGTCTGCTTGCAGACACAGCTGAACTGACCTTTATTTTTTTTCTACTTTAATGACATATCAACAGCTGGTCTCCTAAAGGGATGGGCGAACCCAGTCATATTTAAGCTGGATAACTTTTCAAAAAATTTGTCAAGTATTTTGCCAAATGCTCAAACTTCTATTTCTTTAAGCCCTTGTGTATTTGAAGGAAAAATTTAATCCACATGTTTCTGAATAACTTGCCTTTAACTAAGCAAAATGTTTTATCAGAAAAAAAAACTATCATATGAAAGGGCATATGTATCTTGTTCCTTCAATTAATTTGTTTGTAAAATAAATTCATATATTATTTTACAAAATTCTATTTGAGGTTCAAGTTGTACTTAGTTAAAAGAAGTTTTAAACTGAAAGCAATACACTGATTTGAATGAAAGGGACTTTTATTCTGAGGGAGGGAAGTGATACTATGATGCATGTATGCACAATTTAAAGCTTTTTCCTGACTTCCTTCTTTTCTTTTCTCTTTTTCATTGGATGAAAGCGGCATTTGTTACGTTATCTAATTTGCTACAGTGCTACATCAGTTACATAATTTCTGGGAGGATATTCTCATTCTAGCCCACATATGCATTTACTGCATTTCCTCCCAGAGTTGTGTAGCAGCATAACCTGCAAAGTCCTGAAATCTATACCCAGCAGAAGCTGCTCATATTCTAATTTAGTGTAAAATAGTACTGAATGTTAATCCAGACTGAAGTTACCTTTCTAGTAAATAATATAATAAACTGGTAATAAATGAATAATAAATTATAATGGATATTGTTAGTAGATTTGAGACTATTTCAAAGGAAGACAAAAATCTCAGTACCAAAGACATTATAGCTTTTCTGACTATTTCCCTCTTGAAAAGAATGTGGAGGAGGAGAATAACAATTAACCTCATGCAGGAAATCTTGTTTCAAGCAAAGAAGAAGTTTTATCTTATTGTTCAAACATGTGGTGAAAGAAAAGTCAAGAAATTCCACAGAAAATCCTTTTAGGTATAAATTGACCTTTGACCACTGAACTGCCTTTTATTTTTCTCTAAAAGAGGGAGAAATAGAATTTGAGAGTCAGTTCTAGTTGCATCGTAAGAGCCACCTTTTCTTGGTGTTTGTTTTCTTTGGCCGGTAGTGTACAGCTTCTTGTAGAAAATAAATCCCTTGGTAGTGTTTGTCTTTCTTGTATGTGTGTGGGACTATTTGGCTCAAAGCAACTTCAAGCAAAATCAAAAGTTCCAGTGTGTGATGAACCTAAGTAGCCTTTACCTTACACATAAAGAACATGGCCCATCAGTTCAATTGGCCCTTCCAGCATTTCACCAGTGATGCATGTAGAGATCCATCACAGAGAAATGTGTCACTTCATTTGACATGGGTCCTTGTCCAGAAACTTACTAAAACCTCAGTCCAAAAATTCATTCAGGATAGTGTTTGATAAGACATGGGTATTAGTGAATATGAAAGGAAGACAGGAAAGGAAGTTAAGCTTACTGGAACTGCCTTAATCAACTTGCCCTAAGGTTATGCTTTCCTATAAATTATGTTAAATTGCTTGAAGTATTAAAAGTAAAATTAACAACCACTAGAACTAATCATGAACCCAAACAATGATATACAGGCTAACAATGGAAACAGAAGACACATGAAAATAAATAAGACATCACAGGGTCTCATTGGTTTTAAAAGTAACTTCTTTCTAGATTCACAAAACAGATCCTCATGTGGAAATGGAAGTTTGCATGACAATGAAAGTATGAAAATACTTCCTATGCATTATAAATTAGGAATATGAAGCAGGGAACATTTTGAATACCATAAATCCACATAAGAATTTTTGTGTGTGATTGTACCTAGGTATGAAAATGAGAGAGGAGGCAAAGCCAATCTTAAGGTGACTTACCCATAAGCACAAAAAAAAAGACTATATCACAAGCTTAACAATAAAATAATAAAAGTTTAATGTAAATTTTCCTTTCATTCAGTAAATATTATTTTTATATAGTGAGTTCATTTTACAACATATTTCAAGTCAGAGGGATAGGATGGGAGACACATTTACGGTCTCCATTATTATACCATATCCAGGATAAATTTAGAAACAAAACAACCTGGGCAAGATAAAAATTGGTTACAAATAGATCATAGATACTTATGTGTCTTGTTAAAATGCATATGTTTGAAGGACTGAAGATTTCATTCTTTGGGATTATGATATTAACTACTGATGTGGTAAACTTTTTTTCCATTTGTAGGAAACAAAGTTCTGATATTTTAGAATATCTTCCTTTGTTCAAATTTGAAGTAGTAGTGCAACTGATTAAAACATGTCGCATAGGAAGACTTGAAGAAACTAGGAATTTAACAGGATTTTAAAAAGAAAACTCTTTGGTTTTCTCAGGAGATCTCAGAAAACTGCTTCCCCTTGTAGTGTCCATGTAGTGTCTGCTGCTTGTGGTTCTAAAGCAAAGCAGAATTCTAATAGGACTGAATGAAAGGAGAACCACTAAGTTAAGGCTGGTTTTCCCAGATCTAGTTTCTTAATACCTTCTAAAGTCTTCATGTGTTTCCTATATAGAAAACACCAATGATCTCTTTAGAAATAAACTCTCAATTCACATAACCCTCATTTGCTGAGTTTTTAATGTATATCAAGATAGCAGTATTCAGAATGAATAAGCACAAAGCTTGAGTATTAAAATGTATTTCCTCATTAGTTCAAATAGCTGTATAATTATTTCATGTAGAATATTACTATAATAGATTAAATATTGGTTGTGTTCTAATTTAAATTTAAAGAAATCTCAACCACTATGTATATTGGTTTAACTTGTTTGGATAACATTTAAAAGCTCTTGCATTTGTAGGTTTTGGAGATATTCAGAGTACCCCAGTTCGATTTATTAGCTTCAGTCCTTGAGCAAGTGATTTAATCATTATTCCTCAGTTTGCATTTTGCATTAGGAATGATCATTTTAACTGTTTACATAAAGTTAACCAATGTTCGTTGTGAAGGTAAAATGTGAGAATAACATTGACAGGCACAGTTAAGTATTTAAGTAGGAAGTTTGTATGTCTGATTAATGTACGACAATATGGGCAAGAAAATATTAAGGTTTATGTACATGAATTATGATATCAAGGTTGGCATGGTTGAGGATATTTTCTCACTTAAAAATGATAAAAATGCTTATCAAAATGATTTGAATTTGCTGTAGAAGACCTTGACAAATTTTTTCAACTTTCAGAATTTTGTGCTGATTAAACAACTTGATTAAAGGGAAGAACTAGTTAATCCAACCTAGGTTCTACAATTTATAAATATGTGTCTATGTAACTGGGAATTACCCCTGTTTGAGATATATATGGTTATGGGTACACAAGATATCACTACCAGTGTCCCTCCTCTCTAAGTTTAGAGGGTGACAGGAGAGCCAGGTAAGGAATGTGAAACACTTAAGTAGAAGAAATTGGTAATTAGATTAGGATGTAAATAGGGGAGGCAATATTCCTGGCCAGTCTTTTGTAGACTCTCTGATGACTTTTGACTTGGTATAAATGGTATATTTTATGATGCCTTAGAAGACTACTGATGTTCATTGATTTGTAGTAGAAAACTTCATGAACTACTAGCTGTTTTGACTGCTAGATAAGAAAAGTATGCTAGATAATGCTCCCATGGAAAAGATGGTATGTCAAATAGATCTGAATTTGAATCTATGTCTCCTATTTTGTTATCTCTTACCTTGGTCAAATAGCTTAATACCACTTAGCCTGTTTACTCCTTAGTAAAAGGGAATTAACAATACTCACTGACTTTTTGTGAAGCATGAATGAAATTTTATATATTTTATAAAAATTATATATATATATATATGCACTAAACATCAGTTTAAGTACATAGGATGTATTCAGAATATGTTAATGATTGTTATTATTATTTATCTATTTAAATCTGCTAACTTGTTCATGTCTGTTATATTTTCTCTGTATATAAAATGTGGTGTTCTGAATTCATTAACTTGGAATTTTATTTTGGATTTGGCCTTCATACATGGTAAGGAAGAGAGAAACAGAAACAGACTTAAACCTTGGGGGTCTAAAACAGTCTGAGGTTGATTTCTCCTAGCCACTAACTCAAAAGTATAGAAGTAGTTCTCTCTCTCTCTTCCTTCAATGTATGCTGTAGTTGCTATTATTTTTTTAGCTATAACTGACATATAACATTATACTAGTTTCAAGTGTACAACAAATGATTCAGTATTTATATATATAGCAAAATTATCTTAATAAATCCAGTTAATACCCATTGCCAGAGTTACATCTTCACAATAAAGAATTAAATAGCTGAGAACAAGAGTCCACTACTCCCAATATCTAGAGTGCCCTGAATAGCAAGCAGTGTCTAGTAACCCCTGTAGGAACACAGACAACAGGTGATGATAATCTGATGATGTTCATAGCAATGAAATGTTCATTGTGGTAAGAATGACTTCAACTCACCAAGATTCACTTTGGATGAATTTCTTTATTTCACTTTTCTTCTGCTTATTTACACTTATTTCTCTATTATTTGGCTCTATCAATCTTCTCACTTTTGCTAGTTCTTTATCTCTCTTAGCTGACCATAATATGGAATTGCAATATATTTTAAAACTGTTTAACACATATGTTAGTGATGTTTTTATTACTTGCAGCTTCAATTAATACATTTTAACTGAATTATGTGATGATACTTTTTTCTATTTGAGCCAGAAAACTGAAGGAAAAATATCCCCCTAATCTAGAACACAGGTTTAAAGTAATTTTCTAGTGATAAATGATGAGTACTTCTTTGTCTTTACTTTTAAGTGAAAATGTTTACTTAAGTAAGAGGCTTCCCACGTTTTCATAGTGTGATTCAGAAGGAAAAAATGTGTATTATTTTATCATTTTGTACCACACCTTCATATTTTAAGATCATTTAAAAAAGCAAAATACTTCTGCTAAAACATAGAACTAGAGGTCTTCCAACCAAAAGCAACCACAGATCATTTGTAACTCCTTGCCTTAAGAAGGTACATTTCATTATTTCTATATCAAAATGAGGAGTCTGAAATTGTTGTCTATTGACTTTGCACAGTTTTCAAAAATAAAGCCACTATATTCTGATAGTCTACTATCTTATAATATCTTGATAATATTTGATGCTTGAGCATTCAGTCTTATCAATTCACAATGCATCCGATGGTTTAGTAAATAAAGTATCAGCTTTTGGGTGAACCCTACTGTAGTTGGTTGAATGATGGTGCCCTAAAAGATAAGTCTACCAGAACCTGTGAATGTGACCTTATTTGGAAAAAGAAAAAGTCTTTGTAGATACAATTTATTTAAGGAACCTGAGATGAGATCATACAGGTTTATCCAGGTGTACCCTAAACACAATGGCAAGTATCCTTATAAGACACAAATAGAGAAAAAGAAGTCCAAGCCAGAGATGCAGAGAAGAAAGCCATGTGAAGACACACAGGGTAAGGCCATGTGAAGAGGAGGCAGAGGCTGAAGATATGCATCATAAAACCAACAAACACCTGGAGCCATTGGAAACTGAAAGAGGCAAGAAGGGCTTTTCAACGAGAGCATTAAAAGGGAAGGTAACCCTGCTAACTCCTTGATTTTTGACTTCTGGCTTCCAGAACTGTGAGAGAAAAAACTTCTGTGTTTGGAACCACAAAGTTAGTGGTAATTTGTTACAGCAGTCTTATGAATCTAATATACCTATCATTTGTCTTCTCCAAATGTATGCTTAAAGAGCTAAATGAACATGATAAGTAAAGCTAGCTACTTCCAATTTAAATATATAGATATCAATAGTAATAAACTTCAAATTGATATGCAATTCTAACCAGAAATCCTAAAATGTTTCTCACTTCTACACACAAAGAAGAGAATTCACATATCCCCTTTAAACCTCCTCATTCTCTCCTTTAGCTTCTGTAGTTATCTATATTCATCCTTCTTTGAAAAATAGAAGACATTATCTCAAATTCCTATGTCTTACCACAACCTGTAGACACACCTGCATCAACAGACCTTTCTTTTTCTTTCCAGTTGTGACAATAGAAGAAATGGCCCACACCCACCTCCTTTGTACCAAAGAACAATTTATTCACATGATCTCAGGACCCACTCTACTTTTGTCTTCCCAGTGAATGAAACTTAATTCAGGCTTTTGATCTCTTCTGAAGCACTTCAGTCAGTACACATATTCCAACATAGGCCATCTTATAAAAGCCTCCATTGACCTTGTATCTGCCTCAACTTGAATTCTCCAACAGTTTTCAAAGAAAAATAAGAATTTCCTTATACCCTGTTAGTCTTCCTCCTTGCTCTGTGGTTCCTCTTTTTCTATTTGAGTTCTTAATTTTGATGCTCTTCATTATTCAGTTCTGGGTCTCTTCTCACAAAAAAAAAAAAAAAAAAAAAAAAAACTTTATTTTTAGTTGATGCTATCCATACTTGTGTCTTTAAATCACTGAAAATCTAATGCACAGATGTTTATTTCCACACTTCAATAAATGACATTACTATCCATCTAGCTGTTAAAATTAAATATGTAGAAGTCATCATAAATTCCACACTTCCCCTCACCCTTACATTCCACCCAGCATGAAATCTTGTTTATGATACTTATAAAATATATTTCAAATTTATCTAATTCTGTTATTTTACTAAACACAGGCCACCACTAACTTTTACCACTATCTCTTACTAGACCAAAACCTCAGACTGGGATTCCGACTTCGATTCTTTCCCTCCTCCAATTCATTAAGTCATGTCATTTTTCTAATAAAAGCCTTTTGATTATTTTTTCTTATACTTAGAATAATATTGAAATTATTTTCCATGGCTATAGAACCCTTTACCATTGTAACAATTCCCTATCTCATTTGGAAAATGCACTAATGTTTTTCAAGTACTTAATGAAAATAAGAAAAATACTTAAAACTCTTGTGTTCAGTCTATTTAAGACAAAATAAAAACTATTCATTGGTGCTTGATAAATTCCCATTTTGTTTTATGTAGTATTAATAGAAGAAAGATGCAGACTTTATTAATTTGTGAATCTCGTAAGATATTTAAAATGAAATCATAAATAATTCAGGATTTGATTGTCATTTTATATGAATATTTCAGCTTTTATAAATTACATTCTTTAAATACCATTTCAAGATATTACTAATTTTGCAGGCTATTTTCCTATTAGCTCATAGCTTTTTAAAAGCTTCAAGACCAGAAATCTGTAGCCATGCAATAAATATTTTACCCTCCACACTAAGTCTAGCTGTCTATGGAAAGTGACAAGCTAATCACAGATAGTCTGACGGCCTGCCTGTATCAGCCCATCTGTGGTCTTCCCAGTCTGGAAAGATACCACATTTGAAGACTACAACAATAGATCATGTAGTCACTGTGCTTTGTTTTTTCTTCTTTCTATTACAGGTACTCTAAATGGCTAAAATTCAGAGAAATTCAATGGCTGATATAATAGACCAATGCATTGGTTTACAAAAGGCTATGTTATTGTGGAGCCAACCTTTCAGGACTTTATCACTGATTCAAGAAGCCTTCAGGGAAAGGAAAAAGCTCTAGCCATATGGTGCTTAAAGAAAAAAAAATCTGAAGCTTTTTCACATAAATCAGCCAATTAATATGCTAAGTCACAAAAGGTAAATCATGAAACTGTTCTCTCCCAATTCTAAAGTTGTCTTTTTCTGATATTTCCTCAGTTTTGAAGCTACTTTTCAGTTTTGCTAAACTAATTTTAAAATACAGAAATAAAATGATTAAGTATAAAAAGAAATGTACAATTATCCCAGATTTTGGCTCTCTGGTCTTGTGGTAAGAACATATAAATTAGGAATCTCATTTTCACCTGGCTTATACTGCTTAAAACTAAATAATTCACATAACCTAAGTATTAGTTTTCTGATCTCTGTGGTAGGGTAGGCACTATCTACCTCAGAGTTATTTAAAGGATAAATACAATAGTGGTTCACAGTTAAAGGATTTACAAGTAGAACTTAAGGTTATGTTCAGCTGATTTGCAGACATATCCAGACAAGTCTTCAGAGGACTGGTGAAGATGAATTTACCTAAAGGCACATGCAGCAGCTTTATGGGAACAAACTCATTCTTAAGGAGCAGAGAAAGAAAAGCATAAAAGATGCCAAAAATAATCTTAGTTTCCTGAAAAGAAAGGTAATTCTTAGTCCAATATGGTGATGGTCATTCAAATTTATTTTCTACCCTAGTCAATGAACTCATAAGCAAATTCGAAGAAGGTAATGTACAAAAGAAAACAAAGAAACAAAATCCAAACCTGACAATAAACTGTTTCATTATGATTTTCAAGATACTGGACAACAAAGTAGTAATTTTTGAACTGTAACATAAATTGGACGATTTGGATACTTTCTTATACACCTTGGCATAGTTATGTGCATGTAGGGCACATGAGAATACCACTCAGCTCTGTAATATCAAGAATTTCAGGGGACTACAAATACCAATGCCAATGACAAACAGAGATAGCTGGCACCCTGACAACAGTGCTATAAATATGGGACTCCAAAGGTCTTCACTTTAGTGGCCTCCAGAACTAAGAGTACCATTAATAACTGAATGGGGAATTTAAATTGAATAGCCAGCTGTGGGGTGGTATCCCTGTAGAGTTACCATATCGCTGAATAAGTGTAAGGTGGGACACAAGAAAATGATTACTGGATATTCTAAGTCAGAGGACAGCAAACAATAAACAGGACAGCAAACAGTAAAGGGGCAAGACAATAAACATTTTATGTTTTGGGAGTCATATGATCTCCATTGTAACTACTCAACTTCATTGCAACTACCAGTGTAGTGAGAAAGCATCCACAGACAATTGCTACATGAATGGGTGTGCCTATATTTGAATAGTATTTTATTTACAAAAACAGATGGCAGACAGGATTTGGTCCTCAGGAGATAGTTTGCCCTGCTACAGACTAACTGAGAAAACTTGCTGGTAAATACAATAAAATAATCCTTGAAGATTATTAGAAACAAATGAGGAAATAGTTCAACAGAAAATTTAGAAATTGCAAATGCACTGGCAGTGAGTATCAAAGAAATCATGTTAAATACTTTGATGTGATATCTCTTTTTGGGCCCAAATGAACTGTAATTACATACCCAAACTTCTTCACACATAACAGAAGGCAAACAAAACTATTCTCTCTCTTTCTCTTTATATATATATTTATATGTATAATCTTCCTGAAGAGAAGTCTCTGAATCTGTACTTCCTTTCCTAACAAGAGTTTCATTGTATTAAACCCTACTTTTTCTGATAATATAAATAATTATAGTGGTCACTGCAAACCTAATATTTTGTCTAAGTAAAAGGCACTATCCTTTGATTTCAACTAAGTTCTGGGAAAGCGGGATGCTTTGGGATTCAAGAAAAGGTAGCTTTAACAATAAGATCGTTAATAATTTTACTTAACAACAATATGGAACTAGAGAGTTTGCAAGATGGAATACTTTAAAAGGATGAGGGTAAGATGATTCTTTTTGAAAGTAATTTTGTTCTAATTCTGACCGATAAATCATAAAAGAAACTTGGCTGGGGACTACCAGGGAAGGATTTCCTTATTAATGAGAAAAAAAAAAAAAGAAAAGATTTCTTCTTTCTTCTCTACCGTTGTCAACATGTTAACTTGCTCTCTTCTGCAAATTTTTCACAGTGCTAAAAATAATGTTTTATTTCCAGGCATCATTGAAGAAAGGAAATGTGTTTGGGTCCTTTTTAAATATGGGGAAAGCCTTCTGAGAGTGTCTCTGGTCATTTTATATCTAAAATGTTATGGAAATGTAATACATATCAGAACTGCAGCATAAAGGGAGAATGGTGAAAGGGCCTATATGGCTGTAAGGCTATGTTTAACTTGAAATAAAAAATTATCTCTAAGTAGAATGCAAATTCTAACCCACTATAGTGATGCATAAAAACTGAAGACTCAGTAGCTAAATTAAATGAAATAGTAAAACAATGTAAATAATCAAAAAAGATAGAAAGGAGAACCATAAAAAGAAAAGCAGACTGTACAAACAAAATTAGTAATAAAACGGCGGCCCTACATCCAATGATGTCAATGATTATATTGAATATAAGTACTCTAATACACTGTATTACTAGGTAGAAAGATAGACATCTGCAGCCAGGTAATGGGAAGATAAGGTTCAAGAAGAAACGCCCAGTTAGGGGGTCCTACTTGAAGATAAAAAGTCTTTGCAGGGAGATAACTTCCTTGCCCATCGGAACCAGGCCAAACAGGTCCCAACCAGATCATAACACAGGCGCAATGGGGCAAAACTAAGACCCACCCAAACCACACCTCATTATAATCTCATTAAAATAAAATAGCACTTTTATGTTTCGCTCCTCCCCCACCCGCCTGATTTTCTGTTTGCATTTCAGGAAAAGACATGCACACCAAGAGGAATAGGTATATAAATAGAACTGTCAATCAAATGACTTCACCCTGTCAATCAAAGAGGCATCTCCTCCGCTGGGACTTTATAAATAGATTCTCCCCAAAAAGATTGGAGCCTTTTGTCTACCTTGACTCTGGCCCACTCCTCCCTTGGAGTGCATTTAAAATATTCAAATAAAACTTTCACTCTGCTTTGCTATTGTATCTCTGTCTTTCAATTCTTTATTTTGGTGGCGACGAGAACTGAGAACAAACTCAACCTGTAACAGTATGAAAAGAGATCGTCATACTTAATTTTTAAGAGACCAAAATGCATGCTGTCTTCAAATATAAGAACTTGAAATATAATAAGAGAGATTAAAAGAAAAAAATGGAAGAAAGATACATCAAACACTAATAAAAAGATGCCTAGAGTGGCTATATTAATATACAGCAAAGTAGATTTCAGAAAAAAGCCAAATTAGCAGAAATAAAGAAGGATATTACATAACAAAAATGTCAATCTATCATAAAGATCTAATAACACTAAATGTGTCTACACCTAACTATAGAGCTTCAAAATACATGAAGTGATAACCGATGGATCTTAAAGGGAAATAGACAAATCCACAACTTCAGTTAGATTCCAACACTCATTTCTCAGTAATTGACAGAATAGGTAGACAGAAAATCAGTAAGAATATAGAAGACCTGAAAAATACTACCAACCAACTTGCCATTTATAGAACTCCCAACCCAACATCAGGAGAGTATACATTCTTTTCAAGTACAAAGGTGACATTCACCAAGATAGACCAAATTCTGGGTCAGAAAACAAACTGTATTAAATTTAAAATATTTAAATTACATTCCTTGACCATAATGAAATAAAAACAAAAGTTTAAAAAATAATTTAAAAAAATGAAAGCCACTGTATGTAAATTTTTTAATGATAAGAAAAAGTACACAAATCTTTTTTAAAACTGACAGAAATGGAAACTTTATATAGGTTTTGAAATAATTACACTTTTTGAGATATTGTGTTAAGAGAATAGACTTTGGAGCAACAATAACTGGGTTAAAATTCTGGCTCTGCCACTTATTGCCCTGTGACCTTGGACAACCAACCAAAGCTCTCTGAACATCAGTATCCTCATCTGTATGTACAGTGGGAATAATAGTAGTTTCTACCTCATAGATTTGGGAGTTAGTATTCAATAATATACTTAAAATATTGAATGATGGATTATAATACACATGAAAGTTAGCTGATTTTTATTGTAAATGCCACAATATATAGTATGTACTTTAATATTACTGTTTGAACTGGAAGAATTTGAAAGACATAATATGTTAAAATTTCAACAAGCTTTAATAAAATTTTAATAAAAATACTGTTGTACATTACTAAATATATACCTCATGATTTTTGTGTCATAATTATGTTGAGAGATTTTTCATGAAACTCACCAGTGTCTGCATCTCCCACTTCTTATATCATGAACACTTCTTCATTTCGGTAAGTTTGTTATAAAACATCCCTTGAATGAACTGTTTTAATATACAGATGTTGCAAATCTATTTAACTGATACCCCACTATTGAACATCTACAGCATTTCCAGGTTTACAAAACACTTATCTTTTTCTATAGAATTGATTTTACTAAGTTGGAGATTTTGACTATTCCTTCTTCAAGACATTTTGTCAACATCTTTTTCAAAAATCAAAGCCCTATCACGTTACAGCTGCTAGTTACTAAATGTAGTTAGCAAAAATTCCCATTCTACCCTTAAAAACAGTATGAGGAGATATGTGATGAGTTTTTTTGAGAGTAAACATTTATGTTTTCAAGAAGCACATATAGTATATATAAAACACATATATATATATTTTGCAAATAAAAAAAGCATTGTCCCTTGTTCTATGCTTTATGAAGAATGAATTTGTAACTTTATCTTAAAAAAGCAATCTCAGCCTCTGTCCTTTGCTCATTCACCTTTGATTCCCAGGTCACAACCTAGACAGCTATGGAAAATGAGACACCTGCTCTGAAAGGAGACTCTTCTTCCTAGGTGATAGCATCACCTCTATTATTTGTAGTGGCACAGGTCAGGTCTACACCATGAATCTTTATGAGAACATGTGTCAAAACAATTTGGACTATAGCTCATTGGTTAAGAATGAGTTTTTAAGGTGTCTTAATTGCACAATTCCTAACTCTGTTATCTAAGGATAGAAACAAAACATACTATCCAACAATATATATTTTCCTTACTAGACTACAAGCTCTTCAAAACAGGAACTTTACCTTACTTATTTCATATCCATAAAATATACATAATGCTCAAGTATTTATTAAATAAATGCCTTGTGGAGGCATTTTTAAAGATATATATATATATATATATATATATATACACACATACACACACATATAATAAATGCTTATACTTTTTACTTATAGGAAGATGGAATAAAAATCTTCTAATCCTAAAACTTCACTTTGCTATATAAAAATATGGTCATACAACCATATAATTAAAGACCTGTTCAAATAAGTCACAGACTCTTTATTTTTCTACCTTGTGGTTGTACTGCAATGTCACTGTTGTTCTTTGTTACTTACAAGGAAATATATATTTGTGTGTGTTTATGTGTGTGAACTTCTACAAATACTAAACAGGAAGGAAAATACACTAACCTGAGGAAGTTATTACATTTATACATAGGTAATTTATCATCTACATTAAGCAAAATGTCTGTTTTCCCAGTTAAAAAAATTCTAATTTCTCTTATTTGCTCTTGTGGCATTTTTAAATTTGTAATTTAGGGATTAGGTAAACTCTACTATCTGACATTAATTAAAGAGCTACAAAGAAACCAGATGAATAATTATAACTCTTCTCTTACATAAACCCTATTTTTGATAGTTATGTAGATTCCCAAAATTCTCAGTAGAGAATAATAATAATTTAAGTTTAATCTGGCAATCAAATATAAATATCTTAAATTTTTTTTTTAATTTGTCAAGTGATTGCATGCTAAGGACAACCATGAAAACTGAGCAGGAATTTGTTAGGAAGCATAATATACCATAAGTTTACAGCTGGGCTTAAGTTGGCTAAGAGATTGATGACCCATTTGTAAAAGTGGCAGAAATATTCACAGGGTATATTGAATTACTTTAGTGTGGGTAGTTTGATGTGCTGTATTATGTCGGAACTACTCTATTTGACCTCTGTTCGGTGATGCATTAAAAATGTGAAGTATTGTACTTTCTTACAAAGCAGATTCAATGCATTTCAACCCCATGCTGGTTGTTACCGAAAGCAAGCATGGTTAAATTATATGCATCTCTTGGTTTTAAAAGAAGGGAAAAATAGGGGGAGGAGACACATTTTTCATGGATTAGCATCCTCTGATTTATTTTTGCAACTAACCTAATACAAATTCGTAAATCAATTTTTTCAGGGTTGAAAAGAAAAATGCTTTATATATGTTTTTAGAGTTGAACAAATCTGAAAAAAATTTAAGAAGTCCTAGCCAATCAAGTGGTCTCTTTAAATGTTTCACACCATTTGAGCACAAAAATTACATTCATTGAAAAACTAAGATTCTTTCCTAATGTTTTTAAACTACCTCATATATTTATATCCTCCAACATACACATACACATACACATGAACTCAGTATTTTGTTCTACACTAAGTTCTCAATGGTTCGGAATCATTTAAGTTCATTCTGTGTATAGATCTTATCTCCATCCCCTATAGTATTACATAGTCTTATATTTAAACAGTAGATTCTAAATAAATGATAAAAGCATAGTGAATGCAAAAATGAAGAAATAACTTGAGTAACTTTAAATCTACCAATCTATGTGACCATTCTGAGTTTTTACTTATATTTAAAATTGTTTATTTTGAAATACACTGTGAATATGAAAGGGGTAAGGTGTTTTGGGGGAGGGTGGTAAAGTACATGTTTTACATAATTCAATAAATATTTTACTGAATTTGAATAGTATCTTTAAAGTTTAAATTAATTTTTTTAATTGTTTGATTTAAATTAAAGAATGACTTAAAATAATGATTATTAGTTATTGCTACAAGGTCATTATTGAACATATTTTTTATTATAGAAATGTAGGTGATATTAAAATATGATCTGCTCTGGCTATCAGAAATGCAAGGTATGCTTTTGTTTAAACCAATAGGTTGGGATGAAAAAAGTAGAAGTGATAAACAACCTAACAGTTCTATCACATTAGAAAATTTCCATTTCATTAATTATTTTTTTAAATTGTTGTTTCTTTTTCCTTTTTTATTCATGATTAAGTATATCATTCAGATTGAAATTATTATTCATGAAGCCTGATTAAATGTTTATTAAACATGTTAGCATCTCAAGTTCTATTTGTTTATTAAAAATGTTTTCTCAGATGCATTTGTTTCCAGGCTTGGAAAATGATAAATTCCTCCTGGCTTCAGTTATTAACATTGAAATACATTTTCAAATTGACACTTAGACTAAACTATAAAGAACACATTCAGACTCTGTGTGAGCTATGATTCTTAGAAGTTAACAGTATTTAAAGCCTTACTTATACATCTAATTTACTCAATTTTTTAAGTATAGTGTTGTATCGTACCATACATGAACTCCTGAGACTGAAGTTTCTATTGGACTTTTCTATTTTTCTTTGAAATTTGAGTGGAGCTATTAGAAGAGCCATTGAATCATTCATTTGGAGAAAACCCAATAAATGAGAAAAAAAACTAAAAAATATTAATTCTTAATAAATGTCACTGTTAATTTTAATTTATTTATCCAACATATTATTAACTAAAATGACACGTCTTATGGAATCCTGTAATTTCCTGGGTGACCTCTGGGAGAGTGGTGGTGTTTGTGGTCAGATGGTATCATAAGAAGCAGAAAAGAAACTAAGAAGTTCACTGGAGAAAAAGAAAATAAATTGGACTTACAAAAAATGCCCCACTGCAAAATAATTAGGATTATTAAAAAAAAAACAAATCAGGAATAGAACACTGAATACAGTATTAATTTTCAAAATGAGCTTGAAAATACTAGGTGTTTGAGATTCCCATTTTGTTGTTGATATTAAATATTTACATAAAGCTTTAGCCTTTTAGGGTAACCAGAAATTTTTTTAGTGCTAGATAAGAGTAGTACTTCTAAGAATATAATTATCTATAATGACCTTGACTAACAAGTTAACTCTCAAGTTTTATTCTGGGGCTTAGTAAAATGAAGCACGCATTTCCCCACATCAAATGTGGGCTTGCTTCTCCTCCATTCCTTTCTTTCTCTTGGCTTAGACTCCTTCATTTGTGGTTAACTTTTCTTCTTCATTATTCCTGTTTCCTACCTCTTCTTTTGGTCTAAGTTGGTTACCTAAGCATTCCTTTCTATTTTATACTTCGGGGTGATATGGAATATTGAGTTTTCAGAAACAAATGAGTAACCATTGCATAAAATGTAACTAATAGTAGAATAGCTCTCTGTTTGCTTTCAAGGCAGCTATTCAATAGTGGTTATTCATTAACAAGTTCTCTTCCAGAGTAAAGTACTTGGAAAGAACTGGTTCAGAATGTGGTCTTTGTTTCCAAGTCTTCCTTTTATCTTGGTTTGTTCCCTATGTCCTCATGCCTGAAGCAGTCATTCTGCTCTTGTTTGTCAAACTGTTACAATTACCTTCACATTCTACTGGAAAAGTCATCACTCAAAAACTCCCACTCAGTGTCTCTGTGTCACTGGGAATGAAGTAAGTTGACATGATTTCCCACCAATTCAACATTGAAGTCAAAAAAACAGTGCATGTTGTAAAGTCTCAGACCTGAAGCCACGCCTGTTGAAGGATTCAAGTACAAGGACTAAATACATGTACAACAATTCTGTGACTATGTGGAGCCCTGAGGATTTAAGCAAAACAAACACATGATAAAAATGTGCTTAAAGAGAGATGTAACAACCAGTTATAGAACATCTGAAGTAGTCATTTATTAATTCAGCTATTAAATAACATTTTTCACTGAAGATTAAACAATATGTGCATGACATTAAACCATACTTTGAGATTTTTAACAAGACTGTATTAACATAAGGAATATACAAAACACTTTGAACTTTTGTTTTAAAAAAAATGTATCTTTTTAAAATTACCAAATAATAAAAAAGAAAAATAACAATATTTGGAAAGCAAAAAAGTCAGGCATACCTTCTGTTATAGATTGAGTTATGGTCCCCCAAAATTTATATGTTAAGGTCCTAACTGCCAGTACTTAAGAGTGTGACCTCATTTGGAAATAAATTTTTTGAAAATATAATCGGTTAAGATAAGACAAGGTCATTAGAGAGGGTCCTAATCCAATATAACTGATGTCCTTACCAAAAAAAAAAAAAAAGGGAATTTGGACACAAGGGCATGAACACAGGGAAAATACCATGTGATGAGGCACTGGAAGAAGGGCTAGAATAGATGCTTCCATCTCATATGTCTGAAGAAGTCTACCCTACTGATACCTTGATCTTAGACTTCTAGCCTCTAGAACTATGAGGCAACAAATTTCTGTTGTTTAAGCCACATATGTTGTGGTACTTTGCTACAGGGGCCCTAGCAAACTAATGCACCTTCATCACCCAGAGATAATCTCTATTAATATTTGTTATCAATTATTTAACCTGTGACCTATTTCTTTTTGTCAGTATATTTTATGTTTTCACATAAAAATAAATTGGGAGCACTATTTTTTTTAGGTTATGTCAGTGAATTTTTGTGCCTCAGTAAAATAACATTTCTCAGCCTTCCTTGGGGCTAGGTGTACATATTTGTCTATGGTCTAGACAAGGGATATTAGCAGAAATGTTGTGTAAGACTGTTAAGAAATGCAAAGTTTCTGAGATTTTATACTTGTGCAAGCAAACAAGTTAGTGTACCACACAGTCTCCTAGAAGCTAGCAGAAGATAGGAAATTCTGAGGTCAGAGATAACAGACTTTATTTCTCAAAGTAATTGCATTAATCAGAGTATCAGCATTAGATTTTCTTAGTTTTCCAATTCCAATCCCTTCAATAGCCAATTCCAAGACCTATGAATTTTTTTAATTTTTATAATTTTTACTGACCTTTTACTGACCAATATTCTTACTTCTCTACATATATACAAAATTTAAGTCATAAGAAATAACATTTGAAATTTTCCATTCACAGTTCTTCTGGGGATAAAGGATATAGCTTGAGATGATGTGTGTTTATTATGATATCATAGTTTAATAAATTTAATCCATGTATGACGAGCTCCTACAATGAATTTAAACTAACTTAGTCACATTACTCCTCTCCTCTCTCTGTCCTCTTATGTTTTTCCAGAACATAGGCAAATTTGGTTACTTGACAGTTTATCTGTCTTATTTTTTATTTTTTCCTTCAGTGCCAATTGCTATTGCTTGTAAATCCAAGCATTATTTGGATCTGATGCTATTTGAATAGAATAATACTGATGGGATCTCTTATTGAGGTTGAATAATACAACTGTATTTATTATTTTAAGACTATGTTGGTGTGTTTGATATTGTGGAAAAGACCAGATTATATCCTCTCAGTAACTCACAATGTTTTTAGCTCTTAAGATAATGATTCAGGAAAGTAGTATATTAAAGGTAATGTATCTTGATAAATATGCTGCATAGAAGGTATATGAAATTTATTTTAAGGATTAATATTCATAGGCATAATTCATATCCATAAAGTTTTTCATCTTTTGTGAAATGGTAAGTTCAGGTCTATTGATGCCTATAGTTTCTCTGAATATAGCTCTACTTATAACATTCAGATAAGTAGTAGAGATACCATTTGTGTGTGTGTGTGTGTACATGTCTATATGTTTTTCACACCTGTCCTAACAGCTGCACAAATGCACTGAGGCACCAAGAGATAATTATCTAGGAAACAGATCAAGGAAAGTAATAATTATGCATTATATTTGCTAATATGCTAGTACTAATAGTATAGAGAGGACGAAAGTAGGTCTGGAAACAAATTGCAATGCCGAAGAAATTCAGGTGGGGGTATAGACAACAATTCAGACAAGTTCGATCATTTTAATTTGGGAAAAATATAATTCCTTGAGGTTTCTATGTGGCCAAAGTTTAGAGGCAGGAATCAAAACCAGCAAGAGACAGATAGTGAGATGGGTATTGCTTCCTTTTGGTTTCCCTTAGCATCGAAATGGTCTTCCTATGGTTTGGCAGTCTGACACTTTGTGAAGCTTGGTGAAGTCTTTCCTCTGAAACTGAAAAGGGCCAGATTCCTGTTTTCATAAGCTCTTGGCAGCTCAGACACAGACATGTGGACTCAGCCTGAGCTTGGGATCTCTGCCCTACCAGATTTGTCTGCCCTAACTGACAGTTTACAAATCCTCTGGAACATTGCAGTGGAAGTAAAAATAGCCAGAGTTCAGTGACCACAGAGGCAACTGCATTGAATTCCAACAAAGAAGCAGGGCATGTCCAGTGGTCCCGGCAACAGAGGCACTTTTCTGACCAGACTGAGTGCGTGATGTGATGGCTGTGTCTTTGGCTGCCTGGTCTCCTTTGCATCCTGCTCTTCTTTCTCAGCCCAGTTCAGCAGCCTGCCTGCTAATTTGGGGTACCAGGTACCTTTATAATAATTCATTTTTTTCTGTTAAGTTAATCCAATGTGGTTTTACTTGTTTGAAATGAATAACCCCTGCTTGATTACATTAATGGCACTGAGGATAACATGATTCTAATCTCATTTGTAATCCTGATGAAGTAAAAACGATATCCAATGGCTTATATAGTCCAAATTAGTCTAAGCTTTTAATATAGAAATCAGAACTTTTAAACCACACCTGAAATCTACAGAGAATTAGTACATCAGGGTATTAAGAGTAAGGAAAGTGAACTTAATCTAAATAACTTGGAGAATTTTGTATTTCTGAATTCTTCAGAATGGTATGTTAAGAAATTGTTGCTAATAAAAATCCCTTAATTTGAAGAAGGAGAATAAATCATCTTTTTCATTTTTATCCTCAGAATATATAAATATGCATATGAAGAATATGTAAAGTATATAATCTTAAGTAACAACTGTGTACATGTCATCAAGAATACATGAAACAAATTATAAAAGAGAATAAGCTGAAGTATTCTCAATCCTTTTTTTAAATCCAATACAACTGAGGAATCTGACTTTTTAGTAATATCAATAACTGACTAAAAGCAAGACTTTGTTGAGGTCTGTTTGATATAATTGTTTTGGTTTGATTAATATGGATCTGTTACAATGTAGAGTTAATGATTTTTTTTAATTATCCCATAATGTATGAACAGGCTTCCTTGGCATTAACCCATTCTGTTATCTTGACCTTAGTTTCAGCCCCACTTATTCCTGGCTTCTGATGCAGATAACCTGAGCCTTAACGTATTTGTGATCCCAAGAAATGACAGTCACTGCTTAGGGTTAGGTAGAGTGTATGATTAAGTAAAAGCCTGAGGAGGTCAATTTTACACATTTATTTCTTAGTAACTTTAAAAGCTTTAGGGGTTTTTTTTTAGCATTCAGTGAAAATGACCATGTCAAAATTACAGTGCAACATATATCATGGGTCATGATTGTGGTTCTTGGAGAATGAGAAGCAGGGAAACCTGAGGACACCACAAGAAGGAGGCTATTTGTAAGCTTAGGAGAGAGCCCTCTAAGAATCTGACCAAGCAGGCACCCTGATCTTGATTCCCACACCTCCAGAACTGTGAAAAATTAATTTCTGCTGTTTAAGCCACCCAATCTATGGCATTTTGTTATGGCAGCCCAAGCCTAAAATACCTACATGTTAGAATTTTAATTGTGGAATTTTCAACAACTCTTTCACTGATAAACATTCATCATTTTTTTTATAACACTAATGTGTTTGTTTGAAAGGGACTAAAAGGACAAGATCCCAAGATCCTTATGTTCAAAAAGCTTAGAACTTGGAGAAAAATTACATGCACACATAAGCTGCTGTAGAGCAATTCTGAAGTTATGTAAGTATACAGAGTACATATATACATAAATACTATATGCAAAGTGATAGAAGGAACATCATGGGCTGGGTCAGTCCAGCTTCCTGGAAGAAATTTGGCCAAATAGTTTACAATTCTGGTGGGATAGTTTAACCTTTTTGGACTTCACTGACCACATCTGTGAAGGTGGAGCTTGGTTTCAGTCTGCTTCCAGTTCTCATGGACTGTGAAGTCATGATTCTCAGCTTAACTCCAGTAAAGTACAAGCCATGTATTGGCAAAGAGAAAGAACATGCCTTTCTCGAAAGACGAGCACAAAGTTCACTAGTTAGACATTTGTTCAACAGAGTTTACGAGACAAGTCTCAAAGGAGATTTGAGGAAATGGGCCTATAATTGTATATTTGTTGGCTGACCAGACTGACTAAATGAGTCAGAAAATCTGGAGTCTTTATATTTACACAATTATGTTAATATAAACTGTCACTTATTAAGTATCTGTCATATGCCAAGTATCCTACATATTTTGCCACTGATCTTTACTATAGCTACTATTACTAAGCACAACTATATTCCTGTTATAGATGAAGAAACTGAGATTCAGAGAACTTAACTTGACTAAAAGTGAAGAACTAGGATTTAAGAACAAACCTAAATGGTTCCAATGCATGTTCCCTTTCCACTTGTAATAACACAGAGATCTCAAACATTTAATGAGAGTTTATGGGGGTCTGATTCTAAGGATTTTGCAGGTATTAATTCATTTAATTCTCCAACAATTCCATGAGATAGGTATACTTTTTATCCCTATATAAAAATTAAGGAAACTGAGGAACAGAAAGGTTACAATTACACAGCTAGCAAATGGCAGACCTGGGATATACTGTCATGAAATTTCCCCTATATAATTCTATGTAAATACTGGCTAGATGTGTATTATCATCATTAAGAATATTAAATGGGGGAAAAAAAACATTTTATCATATCTCAGTTATTTGTTAACCACTGGGTGAAATGAATAAAATGACACACAGTAAAGGGTCTGAGTAAATATTAGGTAAATCATTTGACCCATTAAGAGTCAAAGCTGTTACTTGTGGAGAAAGCCTAGTAAATTTTCTAATCAGGCTGATATTATTGATAATAAACAGAGGCAAAATTTATTTGCAGTTGTTACAGAGCTGAAGATTGTAATTGTATTCAATTTCTAACAGTAATTGACCTATAGTGGCAGGGAGTATATTTTGCAAATAAATTATATTTTATGTAGATACCATTGTCCCATATGAGATCAGTCAAAGAAATTCTTTCTCATTTTGTAACATAAAAGAGGAAAGGAAGGTCTTGGAATGTTTTCAGATAATAATGAAAAGAAAAGTGGACAATTTTTTATCTCACTTTTAAATTTTATTTCAAAGAACAGTAGTATGTATCAATAGCATAAATATGAACTTTCAGTCACAAAGAAATAAACAAAAAGATACATATGGAACTCCATTCCTAGGGAACTTTCCTATTTATTCAGGCCCATAAAACAGGAAAATTACTTTCTTTACACATCTCAGATCTAGATGTCATGATAATGATATTCTCTGTGACTTTTATTAAAAACACTACTGTATTTTTACTATAATTTCATGGTGGCTAAAAATTTATAAAAGTACTCAGAAATATAGGTCTAGGGACTTCTTTTTATTATCAATTTACTACAAAATTTCTGAAGAGATTTTCATTCAAGTTTTGCAATTCAAGTAAAGGAATATGTGATTGAAATATACAAAAGAGAGAGGCAAGGAGGGAAAAGGAAGAAGAGAGTAAAGGGGGCAAAAGATTATAAATACTAATGTAAAAATGGTATTTCAGCCAGAAAATCATGCCAAATAGAAGAAAGGCTTTAAGTCAGAATTTGGTGAGACTTTTTCTGTAAAGAGTAATATAAAATTATAGATTTTTGATCCTTATGGTCTCTCACCTAACTATTCAATTCTGCCATTCTAGTGAGAAAATAATCTTAAACATGTAAACAAATGGATGTGGCTATGTTCCAAAAAAGCTTTATTTACAAAAAACAGGTGGAGGGACAATTTGGCCTTAGGCTCTGCTCTATATCATAATGATAAGATTATATCCCCGTGCTTTCTGATGGAACTTAACCACTTTGAAGGAAACATTCTGTCTCTGTACTGCCCAATATGGTACCCAACAGTCGCAAGTAGCTATTGAGCACTTGAGATGTGTCTAGTGAGTGTGAAGAAAATTAAATTTATTTAATTTTAATTATTTTACATTAAGTAGTCAGGTAACTAGTGGCTACATTTTAAACTGCTTAGCACAGGTCTTTTCTTTTTTTATAATCTGGTAGTAGAACTTCAGAATTTCCTTTATTGTTAATAAAGAGAAACTATATTTTGAAGATTTTCAAAGTGCAAACTTTTAAAAGATAGAAAAACTTCACTATACATGTAATGAGACTATTTAACTTTAGAGAAAATAATATGCATATATGTAAATGTCAATACATAACATGTATCTGTAACATATTAAAGGCTTTCTCACTTCAAGAGAAATTGTGAAAAAGGGTTCAGATAAGATAAATAAAATATATTTAATTTTGCTCCTATATATTTTCTTCTGACTAATGAATCAACAAATGAATTTTATGTCATTCTAGGTAGAAGTTTTGAAAATGTATGTAGTATAATTATATTGTGAAGATTTTTCTAAAAGGACAGTACTATTGAATGAGAAGTAACTGAGCTATGTAATAAAGTCTTCAAGATGCAGCTTCATCAGTTACTAAATGAATAATATTTCCAATATACTCATTTCTTCAGAGTTTTAGTTTCACAGATTCTTATGTCAGAAAGAGTGGGATAAAAATATCACTTACTGGTGGGATTCAAGATGGTGGCATGAGAGGTGACATGGAGAACTGGTCCCAAAACCACAAATAGTACAAAAACACAGTTAATTAATACAACTAACCCTAAAACAGCAACAAGAAAGAAGGCTGAACCAGACTGCATACAGACCTTACAAACAGAGCAGAACACACGAAACAGGGTAATGTAGGAAACCCTTAATCTGGCGGGACCCAGGCCCTTCCCCGGCCCCAGCTCACCAGTGGGAGGAAGAGAAATGGAGCCAGGAGGTGGTGGAAGCTTGGGACCGCTGAGCACCTAGCCCTGGAGGTCTGCTTTGTGAGGGGAAGCCTACATTGTGTGGTGTTCTGGTCATTGGGGAGCTCAGATGGGCATAGTGCTTGGGAGACTGACATTCCAGCCATTTGTGGAGGTTCCTCATCCGGCCCTCTCAGGTGGTCTGAGAGGCTTCCTAGCAGTGAGAGGGCTGCTGAAGGGGCAGGGCTTGTATGGAGCTTGCTGCACTGGAGAAGGGAGAGCTGGACAAGGTTGTCTGGGCACATTCTGCACAGCTGCTGGGAACTTTGAGGAGCTTCAGGTGCTCCACCAACGTGGCTGACTACTCAGCTCCGAGGCCCCCCACTGTGACATGCAGCCAGCTGCAGTTCCTCCTAGCCTGTCAGCACCAGTTCACAAAATGACAGTCACTGTGCTGGTGTCAGGCCAGTCAGAGGGAGGCCCCGCCTAAAACAGCTACAGATGCAAAGCACAGAGACTTACACATGTGTGCTTGGAAC
The DNA here is from genome assembly GCA_029783875.1 of Phataginus tricuspis. Taxonomy (NCBI): domain Eukaryota; kingdom Metazoa; phylum Chordata; class Mammalia; order Pholidota; family Manidae; genus Phataginus; species Phataginus tricuspis. Next base: position 5,708,814 of record JAQQAC010008880.1, on the reverse strand, counting down.
ACTGGCTATGACACTGGAGACACGCACTGCAGACGGAAATCAGGAAACAGATCTTTCCTCCCCACAGGCACCAGCTCCACTCCCCTACGACCCCCACCTCACTCAAGGGGCTAAGCTGCTCTAGAGACTGGAGTTTCTGCACACTAGTGGGCAACACACAGAAATATGAAACGTTGACTGAATTGGGATATGAGTGGGGACTTGATAATTGTTTTTTCATGTGAAACTTTCATAAGAGTGTATATCAATAATACCTTAATAAAAAAATTAAAAAGCAAAAACAAACAAACAAAAAAGAAATATGAAATGTCAAAAGAACATGGCTCAGACCAAAATTTCACAAAACCCAGAAAAAGGGCCAAATGAAACTGAACTCACCAATCTTCCTGAGAGCTCAAAATAAAAATTATAAACATGCTTATGGAGGTAAAGAAAAATATACAAGAACTCAGGAATGAATTTAAGTCAGAGATTCAATCATTAAGAAATTCCATATCTGAAATGAAACATACAATGAAGGGATTTAAAAGCAGATTAGATGTAGTAGAACAGATGGTAAATGGAATAGAAATAAGAGAAGAAGAATACAATGAAGCTGAAGCATAGAGAGAAAAAATAATCTCTAAGAATGAAAGAATATTGAGAGAACTGGGTGACCAATCCAAACGCAACAATATTTGCATTATACAGGTACCAGAAGAAGACAGAGAAAAAGGGATAAAAAGTATCATTGAGGACGTAATTGCTGAAAACTTCCCCAATCTGGGGAAGGAGATAGTCTCTCAAGCCATGGAGGTGCAAAGATCTCCCAACACAAGAGATCCAAGGAAGACAACATCAAGACATATAATAATTAAAATGGCAAAGATCAAAAATAAAGACAGACTTTTAAAAGCAGCTAGAGAGAGAAAAAAGATCACATACAAAGGAAAACCCATCAGGCTATCATCAGACCTCTCAACAGAAACCTTACAGGCCAGAAGGGAGTGGCATGATATATTTAATGCAATGAAGCAGAAGGGCCTTGAACCAAGAATACTCTACCTGGCAATGTTATCATTAAAATTTGAAGGAGGGATTAAACAATTTTCAGATAAGCAAAAGCTTAGAGAATTTACCTCCCACAAACCACCTCTACAGTGCATTTTGGAGGGATTCCTATACATGGAAGTTTTCCTAAGGCTAAATAGATGTCACCCAAGGGATAGACAGAGTACAGAGTATGATTCTTAAGATACAGAGAATGGGGGAAAAAGAAAAAAGGAGGAAAGAAAATAAAAAGAACCTTTACGTTGTGTTTGTAATAGCATACGAACTGAGTTAAATTAGATAGTAAGAGAGTTACCCTTGAACCTTTGGCAATCACGAATCTAAAGCCTGCAATGGCAATAAGTACATACCTATCGATAATCACCCTAAAGGTAAATGGTCTGAATGCACAAATCAAAAGACATACAATTACTGAATAGACAAAAAAACAAGACACATCTATATGCTGCCTACAAGAGATTCACTTCAAACCCAAAGATATACACAGACTGAAAGTAAAGGGATGGACAAAGATATTTCAGGCATCTAGTAGTGATAAAAAAGCAGGAGATGCAGTACCTCTATCAGACAAAATAGACTTCAAAACAAAGAAAGTCACAAGAGAAAAGAAGGACATTACATAATGATAAAAGGGTCAGTCCAAATAGAGGCTATAACTATTATAAATATCTATGCACATAACACAGGATCACCTACATATGTGAAACAAATACTAACAGAATTAAAGTGGGAAATAGAATGCAATGCATTCATCTTAGGAGACTTCAACACACCACTCACACCAAAGGACAGATCAACCAGACAGAAAATAAATAAAGAGACAGAGGCACTGAACAACATATTAGAATAGATGGACATAACAGACATCTACAGAACACTCCATCCAAAAGTAACATGATACACATTCTTCTCAAGTGCACATGGAACATTTTCAAGAATAGATCATATACTAGGCAAAAAAAAGAACCTCAGTAAATTCAAAAAGATTGAAATTGTACAAACCAGCTTCTCAGATCACAAAGGTATGAAACTAGAAGTAAATTACACAAAGAAAACAAAAAGGCCCACAAACACATGGAGGGTTAATAACATGTTCCTAAATAATCAATTGATCAATGACCAAATAAAAACAGAGATCAAGCAATATATGGAGACAAATGACAACAATAATTCAACACCGCAAAATCTGTGGGACTCAGCGAAGGCCGTGCGAAGAGGGAAATATATTGCGATACAGGACTACCTCAGGAAAGAAAAACAATCCCAAATGAACAGTCTAAACTCATAATTAATGAAACCAGAAAAGGAAGAACAAATGAGGCCCAAAGTCAGTAGAAGGAGGGACATAATAAAGATTAGAGCAGATATAAAATTGAGAAGATTAAACAATAGAAAGAATCAATGAAAGCAGGAGCTGGTTCATCAAGAAAATAACAAAATAGATAAACCCCTAGCCAGACGTATCCAGAAAAAAAGAAAGTCTACACACATAAAAAGAATCAGAAAGGAGAAAGGAAAAATCACTACGGACACCACAGAAATACAAACAATTATGAGAGAATACTATGAAAAATTATATGGTAACAAACTGGATAACCTAGAAGAAATGGACAACTTTCTAGAAAAATATACCCTTTCAAGGCTGACCCAGAAAGAAACAGAAAATCTCAACAGACCAATTACCAGCAATGAAATTGAACTGGTAATCAAAAAACTACCTAAGAACAAAACGCCTGGACTAGATGGTTTCACAGCCAAATTTTATCAAACATTTAGGGAGGACCTAATACCCATCCTCCTTAATGTTTTCCAAAAGTAGAAGAGGAGGGAATACTCCCAAACTCATTATACGAGACCAACATCACTCTAATACCAAAACCAGGCAAAGACACCACAAAAAAAGAAAATTACAGATCAACATCCTTGATGAACATAGATGCAAAAATACTAAACAAAATATTAGCAAACCAAATTCAAAAAGATCATCCATCATGATTCAGTGGGATTCATCCCAGGGATGAAAGGATGGTACAACATTGGAAAATCCATCAACATCATCCACTACATCAAAAAAAAGAAGGACAAAAACCACATGATCATCTCCATAGATGATGAAAAAGCATTCAACAAAATTCAACATCCATTCATGATAAAAAGTCTCAACAAAATGGGTATAGAGGGCAAGTACCTCCACATAATAAAGGCCATATATGACAAACCCACAGCCAACATTATACTTAACAGCGAGAAACTGAAAGCTTTTCCTTTAAGATGAGGAAAAGACTAGGATGCCCATTCTTCCCACCGTTATTCAACATAGTTCTGGAGGTCCTAGCCACGGCAATCAGACAATGCAAAGAAATAAAAGGCATCCAGATAGGCAGGGAAGAAGTTAAACTGTCCCTGGTTGCAGATGACATGATATTGTACATAAAAAACCCTAAAGAATTCACTCCAAAACTACTAGATCTAATATCTGAATTCAGCAAATTTGCAGGATAAAAAATTAATACACAGAAATCTGTTTCATTCCTATTCACTAATGGTGAACTAGCCAAAAGAGAAATCAGGAAAACAATTCCATTCACAGTTGCATCAAAAAGAATAAAATATCTAGGAATAAACCTAACCAAGGAAGTGAAAGACCTATACCCTGAAAACTACAAGACACTCTTAAGAGAAATTAAAGAGGGCACTAATAAATGGAAAATCATTCCATGCTCTTGGCTAGGAAGAATTAATATTGTCAAAATGGCCACCCTGCCTAAAGCAATCTACAGATTCAATGCAATCCCTATCAAAATACCTACAGCATTCTTCAACGAACTAGAGCAAATAGTTCTAAAATTCATATAGAATGACCAAAGAGCCTGAATAGCCAAAGCTATCCTGAGAAGGAAGAATTAAATGGGGGGAATTATGCTCCCTGACTTCAAGTTCTACTACAAAGCCACAGTAATCAAGACAATTTGGTACTAGCACAAGAACAGACCCATAGACTATTGGAACAGAATTGAGAGCTGAGATATAAACCCAAGCATATATGATGAATTAATATACTATAAAGGAGCCATGGATATACAGTGGGGAAATGACAGCCTCTTCAACAGCTGGTGTTGGCAAAACTGGTCAGCTACATGTGAAAGAATGAAACTGGATTACTGTCTAACCCCATACACAAAAGTAAACTCAAAATGGATTAAAGACCTGAATGTAAGTCATGAAACCATAAAACTTAGAAAAAAACATAGGCAAAAATCTCTTGGACATAAACATGAGCACCTTCTTCATGAACACATCTCCTAGGCAAGGGAAACAAAAGCAAAAATGAACAAGTGGGACTATATCAAATGAAAAAGCTTCTGTACAGCAAAGGTCACCATCAGTAGAACAAAAAGACATCCTACAGTATGGGAGAATATATTCATAAAAAACATATCTGATAAGGGGTTGCCATCCAAAATATATAAAGAGCTCACGCACCTCAACAAAAAAAAGCAAATAAGCCAATTAAAAATGGGCAGAGGTACTGAACAGACACCTCTCCAAAAAAGAAATTCAGATGGCCAACAGGCACATGAAAAGATGCTCCACATTGCTAATCATCAGGGAAATGTAAATTAAAACCACAATGAGATATCACCTCACACCAGTTAGGATGGCCAACATCCAAAAGACAAACAACAACAAATGTCGGTGAGGATGTGGAGAAAGGGGAACCCTCCTACACTGCTGGTGGGAGTGTAAATTAGTTCAACCATTGTGAAAAGCAGTATTGAGGTTCCTCAAAAAACTAAAAATAGAAATACCATTTGACCCAGGAATCCCACTCCTAGGAATTTACTCTAAGACTGCAGCAGCACAGTTTGAAAAAGACATATGCACCCTTATGTTTATCGCAGCACTATTTACAATAGCCAGAAAATGGAAGGAACCTAAGTGTCCATCAGTAGATGAATGGATAAAGAAGAGGTGGTACATATACACAATGGAATATTATTCAGCCATAAGAAGAAAACAAATCCTATCATTTGCAACAACATGGATGGAGTTAGAGGGTATTATGCTCAGTGAAATAAGCCAGGCAGAGAAAGACAAGTATCAAATGATTTCACTCATCTGTGGAGTATAAGAACAAAGAAAAAACTGAAGGAACAAAACAACAGCAGACTCACAGAACCCAAGAATGGACTAACAGTTACCAAAGGGAAAGGGACTGGGGAAGATGGGTGCGGAGGGAGGGATAAGAGGGGAAAAGGGGCATTACAATTAGCACACTTAATGTAGCAGGGTGGGGACATGGGAAAGGTGGTATTTACAAAGATAAGTAATGATTCTATAACATCTTACTACGCTGATGGACAGTGACTGTAATGGGGTATCTGTGGGGGACTTGATAATAGGGAGCCTAGTAACTTTAATGTTGTTCAAGTGATTGTACATTAACGATACCAAAATAAAATAAATAAAATAAATAAAATAAAAAATATACATATATCACTTACTATATAACAAGTTGTCATAGGGTTTGTGGAATTTATATGTACCCACTATATATACCATAAACTGGTACACAGGTGTGTGCTTTTGGTATTTTTTGTAAGGGAAAGGATAAGTACGTATTTCACATGCACTCTCCCTGAAAAAGTCTGAAAATCTGTCATGCTCATCTCTCCCACCGGTGACCGGTGGTAATTCTTCAATTAGCAATCTCAAATCTCAGCATTTGCTTCTGAAGAGACTGTTACTAAATCAAATAAATTTATGGAAAAAAGTTTCCGTAGCATTAAGTTTTTTTTAAATCTCTTATAGTAAATTCCCTTCAGCAGGGAATGGATGGTAGGAGAGAAGTTTCTTAAGATACTAAAAGAAAATTATAGCCCCAGTAGGTTGGTTAAAGAATGGCTAAAAACAAATAAATAAATAAATCTGCTTTACATTTATAGAGCAGGCCCACTGTCATCCTGGGGAGAAGTCAATGTTGCTCTGAGTGGGAAGTTTCTGATCCATTCATGAGCACTCTGCTTTCATGACCTAATCACTTCCCAAAGTCCCGCTCTAATAACATCACCTTGGGCATTAGGTTTTAAACAAAAGAATTTAGGGTGGGAGTCACATACATTTGCCATAGCATTACCAAATAAGTACTTTAATACCTGGCTAATTTACTCTAAGGAATCTGTCCATCAAGTTATTTTGCATCTAGATTTTAATACAGTGAATATAATTTCTTACTAATTGGAAGTTATTAAATCCCACAGCTATTCTGTAGAAATCTTTTTAACAAAATTATTTTTCTATAGATACAAGTGACTATAACCAGTGGGTATACTATCTGGAAGATACATATATATCCTTTGTTCTTTCCTGCAGGCAGTGAAGATTGTGTAGTGAGATGGTTTAACACTAAAACTGAGTGCCAAAACTCTTTCCTTACAAAGAACTGAAATGCACACAAAAAAACAATAGAAAAGTATTAAAAGATACCAACTTGAAGTCAATCTGCAGTAAATAGTTATGTCTATACAGAAAGTATGAGAAACTAACATTTCTTTTTTCTCTCTTCAGTTATTCAGATTTTTTATTTCTGATATTCTTAGGCTGTTAATGGTGTATATTTATCAAGAGTATAGTTTCCATATCTAATTCATAGTTTCTTATCCCTATAATTCAGCTTGTCCCTAGTTTTCCTTTTCCAGAGCACTAAACTAGCAATGCTCATGACCACTCAACTTAATAGTTCACCAACAACTTATTTAAAATTCTTGATGAAGAAATTATCCCTGTTACCTGTAACTGAATGAGTTTTTCTGAATCAGGTGTTTACCTCCAGCCCATCAGCCACAGCCAGGAAAATAATATGAAGTACAGATCTAACCACCTAGACCCATTCTTTTAGTACATGTTGATCTGGGGAGGCATGAGAAACATACATGTTACAATGGGCATGGAATCTTTTATCATCAGCAACCGAATGATTTCTGGAAGATGAATAACCTACATATCAGGCTTGTATGAATGAATCTGGAATGTTAGCAGCTTATATCCAGTGAAAATATAATCCTAGAGATATAGTTGCTATAAGATTCTGAATAAAAAAAAATGTTGAAAATTTGATCTAAAAATCAGAATAAGAGTCTTAGAAATATGTCTTTTGCTTATCTAAAGGAAAGACATAAAATGAGCAAAGACATACATATGCTGTACAATTCTAAGATATATATAAAATTTTATTTGAGGCATCTTCTGTGACATATAAAATATTTTACTTGGCTGATAAATATCCAATGTAAAACAAGCTAGAATAAAGAGTTCTTGGCAAGTCTGTGCATTAAAAAAAATTGTCATTTCTTAAAATGAGAATTTCAAACCCTACAAATTAACTATGGAAATAGATGTCATTTTGATCACTTTTTCACTAATCACTACATACAAAGACATATTTCTTCAGTTCCATAGATCTATCATAGACTTGTAATTAAAGACTTGGTTCATTTTCTTTCTATATATATTTTTTTCCACAAAAACTAGAATGCTATTCAGCTGTTGGCTCTAAAGTGATTGCATATGGATTATCGAAGCAGCAGTTTTGGGGGGGAAGAGTTTATGAGATAATTTTAACTGTGTGACAATGCAAGAATTCTGACAGCTGGTACATACGTGTACTCCCCAAATAATGTTTCACAAAGAAAAATGCATATAAATTGAATATTATTAGAGTTTTATATTCAAAGATCAATACATGGTGAAATATTTATAATAAATACTGTATATGGCTTCACGTAATGAAAAAGAACTTGTTTCAGAAAACAACACATGGAACTGTTTAAATTGAGAAGAAATGATCACTGACTGACATGTAAAAAGTTTATATATTTTCAGAGGATAAAAGAAGGAAATAGTAATCCATATCCCACTGTTTCTTATACTTTTGAAGTTCTAAAGAGTTTATGTTTAAATAAAGAATATTTATAAAACACTGAAGAACAATTTCAATACTCATCAGAATATGTTAATACTCATTCATCTATTTATTACACAAATATTCACCGACACAGACTAAGCTCAAAATATTATGCTAATATTATGTCAAAGCCCATGAGTGTGTTTAAAAGATGTTGGAAGCACAAAACCCCATGTTTAGCATACATACTAAGCCACTTATATTTGTTACATTGTTTTGGAAATTTACACCACCTATTTTAGATTCTATTTAGATTCTAAGAGAAAGTCACCTGAATATTAGCTTCCAATTTTTTAAAATTGTTTGTCTATTAACTTACAAGTTTCAGAATTTTAAAAAGAACTAGTTTAAAAAAAAAGATAGGCAATTACATTTTCAGGTTACTTTCAAACAAACAAACTGTATACCCACATTCTTCCACTGATTCTCTCAACAAAGGAGAAATTTCCTTCCTATTACTCCTCTTGCTCAATTATAATTACACACTTTCTGTAAAATGTAATTCACATGACATCTATCAAAATCCATATTAATCTTTATTTTTCAGAATTGTTAAATCATTTGTGCTGAAATACATATTTTTTCCTTTCATTGTTCTTTAATTACTAATGTGGTCTTGACCCTTTACTAAAACTTTCTCAACAACATTAAGTTGTTGTTTTGACTTCTATATACTTCTTACATAGATAACTGGTGACTGATTTACTAAGCTGGAAGTGACTTAATAGCTTCATGTCCCCAAATGAGGTTGTATGAGATGAAATAAAAAAATTCAACAGTGTATATTAAGGAAGTGGTTTTTAAAGTTTTTGTTTCTTGTTTTCTTTTTATGTCAACTCTCAGAAAGCAATAACTTCATGATATTCCAGTATACACAGACATTTGTACCTTAAATATATAACGGAAACAAAAGATGTACAAAATAACACTCAGCCTAAATATATGCAGGGCATTCTGATATCATCTATTTTCTTCTGTTTATTAAAAAAAATCTTAGTCACAAAATATTACATTGATTTCATAACCCACTTCTAAATTTATTAGACCCCAAATTTAAAACATTATATGAAATCATTCTCAGTGAATAAACGCACAATGATGGTGGCAGCAGTGCAAAAATTTGTCTGAGTTTTGTGCTGGTGTCTCTGGCAGTATTATTCCAAAGGACTAGTGGCATTTTGGACAGGATAGTCCTGTGTACCATAGCAGTCTCCTCAGCAATTTGGGATATTTACCACTCATGACCCTTGCACACTAAATGCTAGAAGTACTCTTCAATTACTGACAACAAAAACTGCCTCCACATATTTCTAAAGTTTGAGAGGATCAGTGCTGTGTTATTGTTGCTGCCTGAGAATTCATGAAACAAGGACCAAGTACAAAATTTGGTATATACTATTTATGTATGTTATTTGTAAAAATCAAGCCAATAATAGTATGGAATATGAGAGGGTAATTATAGCAATGAAGATTAAATCAATTAATCCATTTATTATATGTTGCCAAATAATTATGTTCAAGAGCCTGTTAAAAGCCTGCCTGTTCCTCGCTTTGAAGAATTGAGAAAAGTTTGGATTTCAGGTCACTTACCTTAAATTCCTCATCTGTATGTGTGAAAGTAGCACCAAATTCTCACCAACAATGTCGTTGTGGGAATTACATGAGAAAACACGTTTAAAATATCTGGCACAGTACCTGGCACATAGTAGGTGCTCAGTATATGTAAGGAAGAAAAAAATACACAAGAGACGAAATATGTAACTAAGGAAAAGGATGCAGGCCACTGGGCTCAACAGTCCCCTAAAGAGTAACAGTGATCTGTGCCCAAAGTAGCAGGCCTGTGAGGTGGAGGAAAAAAACTGTTTTGGACAGGTAGTTGCCTAAAATATGTAGAGAGTATTACTACTATTTTCTTTTTTCATTGTTAAAGAATATGGCTAGGAACAGCACCTTGCTTGCACCTTTCATCAAATGTTTATTCAAATGATTATTAATGTCAAAAAGCATAATAACCCTAAGTTATCATTTTGGCCTCATGGAAAAATAAAGTTATAATAATTAATTTTCTAAGGAAACTATTTGCAACTATCTTTCTCTCTAAAAACTATTTTTTAAAACTCAAATTCATATACATATGATGTGAATAGATGACTTAGTTAAATGAGAAAAAAAACCTCAAATATAAATTGTGTGAAGTTAATCATATGTCCCATTATAAACAAAAAAATGGAATGAAGTATGGTTCATAAAAGAAATTGTTTTTCATAATTTCAAATTAAGAGATCAATAATTTGATCATAATGATCATATTAAGAGACCAGGGTTTTTTTTTAATGCCTCTGAAGTTTGTAGACTGCTAAATTTGCTCTTATGTCAAGGAGCACACCATCTTATTTACTATTTTAGGATGTCTCTAGAAAATATAAGCAATAATAGAAAAAGACAAGAAAAGCACATGGTCCAATACAGCTCCTAAAATTACTATCAGCCTATGTTTTCCTTGTGGAAAAAAACCCTAACTCCTAATATTCCCTATAACATGTCAAACATATTATTATTATTATTATTATTATTATTATTATTATTATTACTACTACTACTATTATTAAATGAGGGAATTTGAGATCTTCTAGGCAGAAAAAATAAATATGTTAAGTTCCTAACAATGATCAAAACTTTTGCACCAATGAATTCTGCCTCTATAGACTTTTTTCACTATTTTACTTTCTTTAATAAAATGTTTCCAACTACCTCTACTGTTCCAGCTTTAAGATTTTTAGACTGTATGTAAAAAAGCTATAAATGTATTACACCAACAAAGAATACTTTGTCAATACAAAATGTAACATTTTATTTCCAGGAGATTAATGAGGCCTGTGTTCACAGAAACTATCTCTAATATTGGTGAATTCAGATTATCTCATATAAAATCATTCCCAATAAAACATTACTATTACTCCTCTGGATTTCCACTGATTTATCATTTTTAGTCATATCAGTGTTCTATTGATCACACATCATTTAATATAGCTCTAAGCTATTTTAATGTCTTGCAAAAAGCAGGATATTCTTTCTGCTTCATGTGGGGAATGTCAGAGCCAGAAATTGAGAGAGGTCTCACAAATATCAACTATCAGATCAGGTTTCAGGGCCTCTCAGATAATTTAAGTGGATCTTAAGGTTTTTAAGAAGTAAGTGAATATTTGCCTCTCCTTTGTGAAGCTATTCCATTCTACTGTCACACAAACATTAAAAAAAAAGAACTAGGTAAGGCTTGTTTTGTGCTAAGAAATAAACTATAAATGTGATTTATATTAAGCCATACATATATTTTTCTTTTCTATGTAACATATGTAAAATCTTGTGAAGTATAAATGAAAAGTTTATAATTGTTATATAGAAATTATATTGTATATAGAAATGGACTAAAGTACATTTTCAAAGGCATACACATGTTAGAGTACCTTTGAAACTATAAATGACACATTTCAACAGATAAAAACTGGTAAAAATATCTTTTTCATTGTTTTTTAATTTTTAAACTTTTTCTAGCAGCACAGATAGGTGTCTTATAGAATTTAGGAGTTGTCTTAAAGCATAGCCAGAAGTGGAGTGGTGGCAGAAAGGATGACAAGGCAGTGGGGTAGGGTAGAGGTCAGAGTATTTTGGTCAGGCAAAACAATCCTCCTTGGAAGAGGAAAGCTGATCCAGTGCTCCTAAGAGATATACTGATATACTGATATGTCCCCAGAGCATCCTGCTTACAACTGTCAGAGTCATTTAGGAGAACCTCCAGGGGCACTTTTGGTTTACTTCCCTTTGGCATGGATATACTTATTAAGTCCCTTCTTTTTTTATCCTTATTAAATGGAGAAATCCTGTTGAAAGTCTTAGGCCAGAGAAAAATACTTTCAGAAGGTCATTGCTAGGTATAATCAAACTCTTGATTTTATAAAGTAAAAAAAAACATTGAGCAAATGCATGGGTAGCAGATACTTTACATATGCTATTGCAGCTACATATTTTATCTCTCCAGTCTAGGCAGGATCTGGGGTAGACAAGAGATTTACAACAATTTCAAGTTTAGGGAATTTCTGTCTGGAATACATTCCTAGTCTTAATTTATGTACGTTAATACCAAGTGAGGAAAAGAGATAATACTTTGAAGGTCTCAGGCAAGGTAAAGGAGATGGAATCACACATGCTTTGGGTGCCAAAAAGATTTTGGGTTGTAGTTTATGGAAGAGAACTGAATAATTTAAGACTCAAAAATAATTTGTCAAAAAGTAGTCCTTTTTTCCCTCACAGATACATCAGAGAACATCTGCTTTCAAGGAAATCTCCTAACTAAAAATAAAGAAAACCATAATCACTTTTCCATACATAAAAGACTACAACAAGTTCTTATCTGGCATAAGATCTGAGGATAATGTATTATGCTAATCAAACCTCAGATAAATTGCACTGTGTCTTGCCAATGGGTTTTAGCCCTGGGCAAGTTCGCTATGGATTCAGTGTGACCAAAGAAAATGACAGCAAACATTCTTTGGAGTGAAAGGGTTTATTACCCAGCTTGTTCTTCCAGCGACAGGTTAAGCCCTTGCATCTCTGCCTCTGCCCAGAGCACTGGACAGAGCTCTCTAAATAGTGCAATAATAGCTTATTGCCTAAAGGTGTGGAAGCAGCAGCCTAGCAACAGGCCAGCTTCATCATCAGGTGGTTTAAGTTCAGGGAGGATCCTGGCCATAGGAACCCCAACTTCCCTACACTCCACCCCTTCGGGATTCTTGCCTTACAATCTACATGCTTTCAATCTTCCACAATGGTCTCTGTGCAAGAAAGCTAGAGCACTGTAACCAGATTCCACAACAACAACAGAGGATAACAACAACTTAGAGATAATAACAAAAATTAAGATACAATAAGATTTTAATACAGGTAACAAAATTATAATAATCCTCAAGCCAGAGGAGGTTCCTAATAACAAAAATTATAATAATCCTCAAGCCAGAGGAAGTTCCCAATCCACAAAGACTTTAGGGGTGATAAGACACATGTTTTAATGACACCAAATTAGGCAAATATTGTCCATCAGGTAGGATGCATGCAAGAGAGTGGTCCTGTGATAGGACTGGAGGAGGAAGGGGATCTCTTACAGGTCTAGTATACCACACTTTTACTCTTCTCTCTGTGGGGGTTACCGAAGGGTCTATATATAGTGCCACTGGAGGTGCATGCACTAGCCATACTGATAAAACAAAACTCCCCAGTAAGATGCTCCTACCTTCTGGCTGTTCAGGATATACTACTGTGACCTTTGGGGGCCACTCTGCTGTTATTCCAGGAATACACAGGCCAGGTTCCAGGCCTTGACCCCAAGGTGCCAGAAGAGCCAGCTATCACTGGTCCATGTGTTGAAAGGTCCAAGGCCAAGTCCATTCAATGGAGAGTCTCTGGAGCTCAGTGCACTTGGTGCTGGCAGCAAGATATTTTCTGGTGGCCGAACCTCTGCTTCAGTGATTCTTCCTTGGTTTGTACTTGCAGTTGTATAGGGGAGGCAGCCATATGTGTTAACATGTCTACGAGGCTCAGGGCTCCCTTTCGGGGTCTCTCGTTCAAACGCCGTAGCATGGTCCATAAGCGGACAGACCATCCCCGCAGACTTTAGTCCGATTTTAACAAGCCATTGTACCTCTCTATCATGCCTGCTGCCCGACAGAACAATTCCATCCACCCCTAAGTCCCACAAACACAGGAGCCAAGCTGATATTGACTCTGAGGGCTTCTGCCTAAACCAGGAGCCCAAATCCACCAGCTCAGCCTGAGTATAGGGGTAGAGCATAAAATGCTCCATGACCAGGGAAGAGGGCTGCACCTCTCCTTGCGGAACTTTCTGCTGCTGGGTCTTTATTTTCTTTACAACCACTGGGTGTTCTTTCAGTACAGGAGGGGTCAGTGCCTCTGGCACCACCCCTTCATTGTTCCAAAGCTCCTCCATTTCTGGGGCTGATGTCACCTTCTCTCCCCTCCCCTGAGTGCCTCTTCTGCTACAACCTTTATCTTTCCTAGCATGCCTCACAGCAATGCTAGCTCAGTCTTCAGCAGCTCTCTTACCTTCACCTCAATGCTTCGCAGCTGGTGTTATTGTGCCACCTCCGCCTGTGCCTCCCTCAGGAGTTTGTCTTTTTCCTTGATGGCCTTTTCCTCCTTCAGAGCACCTGGCAGCACTGCCATCTTGTTCTATATGGAATCTTTTACGTCTTCAACAGCACCTTACTCCCGGCATTCTCGTGCTGCCTCCTCTTGAATCAATGCCATTTCCTTCTTCAGGGAACCACAGAAGTTTGCAGCTCGCATTCTCAGGCCACCATTTCTTGGGTATTTTTCAGGAGCATGTCCTTTTCTTCTGTAGATTTTTTTAATATTGTGGGAAACAGACAACCCACAGTCCCTGCTGCCTCACGGGCACTCTGTCTCTCAAAAGACCTACTTACTATATACCAAGGGCTATCTGTACTGGCTCTGGTATCACTTCCACTTACCTCCAGTCCTGGGGTGGGGCCCAGTCCTCTAGAAGGCAAGCCACCTCAGACCACACACCCATTGGGGGACAATCCACTGTCTACCCATTCACAGGGGCAGCCTTCTGAAGCACATCTCCCATAAGGGAAGCCTGTCTTTTTCCTTGGTCAACAATGAACCCTGAGGACTTAGCCAATTGTCTTGCCAGTGGGTTTCAGGTCCGGGCAAGTTTGCTATGGATTCAGTGTGACTGAAGAAAATGACAGAAAAATTTTTATTAACTTTGTTACAATGCATATGCCCAGACCCTGCCTCCTACCTCACATCTTGAGATTATGATTGAGTAGAGTACAAGTATCTGCATTTTTAAATAAGCATCTAGATGGTTCTGACACAAGAATAGACAGAAAGCAAACAAAGTGAAAGGGTAGTAACTGCCAAATAAGTCATGAGCCTGAATTAGAAAAGTCTGTGTCTCTTTGAGGATTATAGTAACCTGTGGGTCCTCAAATGAGCAGGAAGTAAGAGAAAAAAGTTGTGTAGCCTCCATTTAGAATTGGTCATAGAGGGTAATGGTAAATAAATATTGAAGAAAGACCTCTCTCAGGAGAATCATATCCTATTTAAGGAAACTCCTGATCCCCAAGGCAAGAGGCTTTCACAATAATCTCAGAATATAGCTACTATTGACTGATTTTTTACTCCCTTTTTTCCTTTTCAAGTAGGACTATTTTTGTGTAATTATGGTTTTTCTGCCCCTGTTCTATCACATGGGTGTGTATGGGACAGAAACCCTATCCTCTTAGTTCTTTGGTCTTAAGGACAAAAGGAGCCACACAGAATCCCAATAGAGTGATTACCGCTTACCAACTGGAGATTCTAGACTTTGAACTGCATTTGTTCAGGGAATGTTACCTTTAGTTGTCTCTAAAGAAAATCAATTCTACTACATACATTTGTTGGGAAAATTGGGGTTCCTATGGCCAGGATCCTCACTGAACCTAAACCACTTGATGATATAACTGGCCTGTTGCTAGGCTACTTCTTCCACACCAATAGGCAAAAAGCCATTATCAACTGAGTTACTATATAAGGAGCTCAGCTCAGTGCTCTGGACCGAGGTGAAGATGACGGTGGATTACAGACCTGCAGACTGTTGAATGCAGACATAACTCTAGTGCTCAACCTACCACCAGGAAAACAAGCCAGGAATAAACCCTTTCACCCCAAGAATGTCCTACTATCATTTCAGTGGTCACATTGAATCCATAGCAGACATGCCCGGGGCTGAAATCCATTGGCAAGACAACTGGGGTAACAGTAGTATGCCTCTCAGAATTGTGAAGAAGAAATGAGTTCAAATACATAAAGTACTTGTAACAATGCCTGGTACATTAGTAAGTGTTTGTGGATAAAGTGAAGGTTCCTATGGTGAGGATTCTCACCTGGCCCTGGTTGGCTGGCTCTCTACACACATGTGGGCAATAGATTGTTATTGACTGTATATAGAGAGCCCTGCCCAGTGTTCTGGGAGACACGGTGGCACAGCTGCAAGGCTGCAGGAGAGCAGAGCAGAGGACAGAGACTGGAACAGCTGTGTGGGTAGAGAGACCCAGAGGCAGAGGCCAGCTTGCTGCATGCAGACTCACTCTGAGTGGACTGGATTCTAGTGACTGACCTGCCACTGTGGAATTAAAGTTGGGTATAAATATTTTCACCAACGTTCTACTGTCATTTCTTTGGTCACATTGAATCGATAGTGGACTTGCCAGGGGCTGAAACCCATTAGCAAGACACATTACTATCCACAGATTCCTCAAGTTGACGTGAACTACAATTTAAGAATCACTGCCACAGACAAAAAGATTACAGAGCTCCTAAACCACTTTTCAATTCTTATCTTCCCTACTGGTACAGATAGGCCCTGTGCTCTCATCAAGCTAGGATGCTTCTTGGTCTCCAGGGTTTTATCAGTTGCATTTATCAGAATTAGTGGTGGCAAATAGAATTTTTTTTAAGAGGATAACTGGCTTAAGCAAAGAACAAAATTATCTTATTTGGGTTCATATAACTTGTGACGGATCACCCACAAGAACTACCAAGAATCCAAACAGCAGAAATAATTAAGTTTGTACCAGGGAATCCAGAGAAATGAAAAAAAAAGTTTCCTGAGCAAAGATGCATTTAAATACACAAATGTATTTAAAAGAAAGGAGAGATTTAATTAAGGAAAGAGAGAAGCTGAGAAACTGGCATTCACAGTCAAGTTAGAGAACAGATTAAATGGGTGTGGGGAAATGGAAAAGAAAACAAGACAGGAAGTTTTGATTATACGTGCCAAGTACTAAGCTTGAGTTGTTGGATGTGGATGTACTGATGAGGTCCAGAGTGGGCTACATTGCTGGGTGGTCAGTCTAGAGTGAAGATAAGTAAAGGTCAGTTATTGAAGAGGGTAGAAGGTCTCAAACTTGAGGAGTTACACTGATAGCCAACATTAGTGTGGAAATCATGAGAATGAGGTCAGCTGAAGTTGGTTAGAAAGCATATAAACAATCAACTGAAGTTATCCACAGAGATAGAAGTAAATCATGTAGGGATGAATGACAACAGTCATGATTTGAAGAAAGTTGTAGACTCAAAAAGAATAGAGCATTCAAATAAAAATAAAAGGGAAGGTTGGGACTCTGTTTCAAAAGTGGTGCTGAGAAGGAAATACCATAATATATTTCATTTATGCTTTTGTATGAGTGTATGAAAACTAATTTATTTAGTCCAACTCCATTACCACACAATGGAAAAGCCTTTTCTAGAGACATGATACACAGGCAGGGAAATAGGTATCTGGAGTAAACTCTTTCACCATTATGTCAATTATTGATCAAAGACATACTAAGTACTAAACTTTGTACATTTTTTATTGTAAAAGTTACTTTTAAAAAAATCAAATGAAGCATGTAAAATATGAATATTCTGATCTTCTCCTTACCACAACCACTACCAAACAGCCATACATAACTCCCCAAGAATATTCACAGTTAATGATTTTGTGTATTTGGATTTTATAAAGCAATAGCTTTGTGCTTGTTTTGTTGTAGCAATGCAATTACTGTCCCTTTATATTTTATATATACTAAATATTGTACAAGATGTGAATACATTTATAACGCAGTCACGAGAGGAAAACAACGGTGCTTTGAGGACTTCAGTTAATGTTTTAAAAATAAACATTTCAAGGCAAAATATTAGAAAAGATAACCCACCAAATATTGATAATACAGGTTATCTTGGGAACAAAAGTGAAAAGATAAAAGTTGTCTTTAAAATTTTAATCTATTTATATAAAAACTGAACTCAAGATATATTGCTTTTGTTTTCATAGATTTGAATACTAAACCATTTTAATAAAAGTGAAATTGTGCATGAGAAAATTGGAGGTTGAGCAAGTAATAGTATATTTTCAAAAACTTTTAGCATCTAATGCATTTTCTTGATTTTTACACTGGCTCAAATACATTATTTGAATTGTTAAAGAAAAAATTATTATGATACTTGTTATATGGTAAGGAAGACATTTTTATTTAAGACTATTGCTATAGCTTTCAAGATTATGACATTATCTCCTAATCATTATCAAGATTATCTCCTACTGAGGAGAGAACATCTGAACTCAACTCTAAATATATCAAGGACAGTGGGGATTTATATAGCCAATGAACAGGTTTGGCAGGGGGTCAGGGAAAGCAGGGATCAGTAGATGAATTATGAGGAGGCATCAAGGGTGGGGGGAATTTTGCTAAACCTATTTAATAGGACTCATGGTGAAGAAAAGACACAGTGATCAGTTTTGAGGGCAGAGATTCTCTTTAACCTAACTTGATAGGATTCTTGCTACAATTGGGGTAGGCAGTCTCAAAAAAAAAAAGGCCCAAGGACAAGGCCTAATCTAAAAAAAGGGCTCAACAGAGTCTGACTAAAATTTAGTCAAAAAGAGATTTTTTGTCAGAACTACCACACTATATTATAGCTATAATTTTAACTGGTATCAAGTTTAAAAATGAAGAGTTTAAACTACAAATTTCTACACACTACAGGTCTAATAATAACTTTAATAATGATTAATAAGCTTGCATGTTTCTTTGAGCCTAATTTGACGTTAAGCAGCAGCTATTTTATTACTTGGACCATTTTATTGCTTCTTTACTCCTCAATGCAGGACAAAGTATAAAAAGCCTCAGTTTTGTATTTTGTTAACAAGCTACTAAATTTGTGTTTCCCACATAATGTTGCTAAACTTGGTGTTTGCTGGGAAAAATCACAGTAATTTGCTCTTAACAAGTCATAAAATTTATGCTCTACATGGCCAATTTGAGACAGGAATGTTAAATAATATAAATCTTATCCAGACACCTAATCAAAATTAACACTGCAAATTATTTTTTGTTTTTTGTTAAATTGTACTAAATCATTTTCTGGAAACTTGTTATTATTGACTCTGAGTGATTTACTTTGTACAAACCCTGAACTAAAGCTTAATAACTACATGCAGTAAATCACCTAGGAAATGACACAAAACTATTTTGAAGTGACTAATTTCATTTTCTAGGTACCACCAAAATACAAAACAAGAGAAATTACGTAAGTAATTCTCAGACTAAACTTCCTACATTTACATCACTTAAATAGGGATATACATCATACTTGATCTGCAAGTATTATTAACACAGATGAAGCAAACCAGAAACAGTTTTGTAACCCATTCTCATAATGTGATGTGTACATATTTAGATTGCTTTCTACATTAAAAGATAACATTAAGTCTTTAATCAGATGATGTTAAAATATATTGTCTTCTGTTTTTCTTAGGTATGACCCCAGCCTACCTTTAATTAAAATGTATTATTTTAAGTTGCAAGCTCTTTGCCTCAAAACTGAAAAATAGTAGATAATGGCATAGCACCATAAATATATTTATAGCATTATACTTGTGAATTCATAAAAAATTTTAACTATCATCTAACTTTCAAATAATTAATTCCATTTTGCCACAGGGCTTCTCAGAAAAGAAGTAAAGCAATCATGTAGTTTTAAATTTAGTGGTCATCTGAATGCTAAGAATACTTATGCATTTATAGATTTAATACTTAATACCATCTCATTCAGGAAATTAATGTGGCTTTACTAGTTCTTTGAAACTGAGGACCTGAGAGTAAGAACTTCACTTTAAACAATAAACTCTAAATCCCTGTAATCTATGATCCCTATTCTTACTTTATCAAGATTGTGTTTTTCTCACTTCTATTCCAATGAGACAGAACACATTATGAGCATAGCATTTCACTTATCCTCTGGGAAGATGAAGAGTGTTGACATGTAAGAATGGGATGTATAAGATTTACCAATGAGCTTTCAATATAACAATTAAAGCATTATTTAGATGTTAAGTTCAGAATCTGAGGGGTCATTTTACCAGACAACTATTATAAAATTGAAAAAGAGAGTTTACTCAATAACACTTTGGCTTTGCTCTCATTTTCTCTTCAGTTTGTAAGTATATGGCATCTTTAAAACATAGTTCCTAAATTCCAGTTTTAGAATCAATATGAACATGATACACACAGCCAGGAAATGTCATAAAAGATTTCAAAATGAGCAAAATGATTAGTGGCTATCCTGACTAACTCACTTCTCCAGTTATTTTCCATATGCAAATGATTCTCTCTAGAGAAGGGACAATTGATTTTGTTCCTTCTTTTGGAAAAAAGCCAATTTTGCATTTACTTGTAAATTCCTTTTAATTCCTTTGAACCAGTTATAACATCTTACTGTATCATTCATTAATTAATGAGTTAAATAAAATATTTGACACATGTTCATTTCATATTTGTGTGAGTGATCTTAAAAATATCTTGTGCAAAACTCAAATACAGTATTTATAAATGTAGCCAATGTAAAGTCAAGTTACACTTAAAATTTCCTGAGAAACAACTGCCATCACCTCCCAATTACTTCTTCATTCACTCCAAACTCTCCTATTCCCATCCATTTTTTGTCTCATTCTTCTTTCCCTCTGCTTTCAGGTTATATTCTCTTATCTCTAATTTACTTTGTATTTAAACATGAAGTCTCTGTTTCTCACACTACTACACCTCACTTTTTGCAACAGTTTTCCACAAAAAACATCCCTCCAGTTAATCTAATAGAAAATTCTTTGTTGAAATCAGAGAGGTGAATTTATGCTTACCCACGCATTAGTTACTAATACTTTTCTGTCACAGAGCCAAAAAAAAGTGCTGGAAAATGCATAGGATATAAAAGTAGTTACAGATTATGATATGGTTGCCAAGAGTGAGGGCACACTAAAGGTGGAGAACAAACATGGCTGTCATGAGAATTTAAAATCCAAATACAGCAATCCTACTGTATTTTCAAAACATTTTGGTCACATGAAGATATTTAGAACAAACTGGTAGGAAAATGGAGTTTGTTTTGGTGAACCACTGTCTCCCCTGCAAATTCTATTTTACCTGCGGTACATATAGAATAATAGAGTAAGGTAGCACTTTCCTTTTTCCTTTCTATAAATCCACTATCTTATGCACTTACTGCTTATTTAATTTTACCTAAATTATTCAAGTCTCTCCAAAATCAGGAAAGTATTGTTTTCATAAGTTAAGTTTTTTAAATGCCATGTACTCCACTTTGAAAATACTGGGTCAATTAATCCTCCTCCACAAAAAGTATAGGTGGAGTCCAATCAATAAGTTTATTCTGAAAACACCTCATCATGCAGACATTTAACTAATTGACCAGATATTTCTTCTGCTGCAAACCTTCCCTGTCCACCCTCTTTCCTTCCCCATGGCCTATTAGGCAATGTCTAGACTAGTAGGTTATTTTGTTCAGTTAGCTCTGAATAGGAGGAAAGAGAGTTTAGTATATGAAGGAAAAAAATCTCCAGTGAAGCTAAGCTAATCCTATTTGATGGCTAGTTTCTACTAGTCCAACAAAAATGAACTTCCTGAACTTGATGTTCCTTCTAATTATATAATTGTGTTTTACCTGGATATGTTTTCATGGTCTTCACATAGCCAAAGGCGGTATTTAATAGCCAGTCATCAAGCAGAAACATAAATCTTTCTTTAGTGTTTGCCCATGTGCATCTGTATGTCAGCGGTGGGGGAAGAGGAAAGAGAACAGAGCAGGCTTGTGTGGCAGGAAACAGACTAGTATAAATACACATTGCTGTGTGGTTAACATAGTTTACATGAATGAGAACAAAATTACTGTGACATTTGTCTCTAAGTTAATCTGTGAAATCACAGTGATCTGGGGAATACAGAATGGTAGCATGCTACAGTGAGACACTCAAAAGTTAGATTTCCATTTTCCTTACCTAACTTAAAAGGTCTTTATTCTAATAATTCAAAAATACATCAACTGGACTCCCTTTACTTTCATTTGTAGTATCCTTTAAATAGGTTTTCCTGACTATGAGCTATCAACAGTTTAAACCCTTTCTTACCATCTTCTTTGTTTTCTAGCTTTCTTACTACTACTACTACCACCACACAAACACACACACACACACACACACACACACACACACATGATGAACTTCAACTACTCTAAAACAAATGTGTCATCCTCTAGGACTCCTTCTCCTGTACTCCACTAGACCTAATGGCTTCACCATTATAACTGAACACATCAAACATGCATTATATTTAGCAAGGTAGGCATCTTCCTTACAAGACTTTTAGCAACTTAAAAGCAAAGAGTTATTATTTATTTTGCTATGTCAACCCTTTCACAACTCCTCATTCTGTAATTGTGTAAGTAAATTTTCACTAAAATGACTAAGGGACATTTAAAGTAATTTATCACATTTAAAACAATTCCAACTTTTTACATCTCCATTGACAATTCACTTATTTGGTGATCTCCAAAATGTACTTTTTCTTCAAGTACATCTCTATGAACATACTTGAAACAGCTTTTTCCAGAACTACATTTTATCTGTAAATATTTTTGGAGGAAAAAACAGAATGAGAATACGTGGCAATATTCACACTAGGGACATAGTTTTAAACCTAAGATCCTATAGAAGAGCAGCCCTTCATGGAAAACAGAGGTTGAAGATGAGTAGTTAGTACAGTAACCTTTGACTCTTCTCTCAGTGTTATTATTGGCAAGTCATTTGTTGCCATTATAAGAATTGTACCTGAAGAGTATCAAGCACTTAAGCAAAGTGTAATTTATGTTGTTGATGTTTTTCCTTTTTACCACTTCTCATTCTCATGCAGGCCTAGATCACTTTCAAGATGGGAAAAGTAGTACCTTACTCTTTTATTTCATCCCCTCCTCCACACACACCTAGGAGTCCTTTACACAGTTTAGCTAACACTAAAATAAGAACAAATTGAACATATGGATTTTTATATTTAATAATTATGTTGAAAAAATATTGGAACCACAAACTGCATGCTTAATAAATTGGGGAAAAAAGTGGATTAATTATAAATGTGAGATATAAAAAACTCAATTATGACATGGGAAAGGATAGGAATTAATAAATAAAAAGATTATTTACAAAAGCTCACTAGAGAAAATTTAAAAAGAGGAACCTGATTTGATTAGATTAAGATGTACAATCTCAACAAAAATATGCAGAATTGCTTAATATATACAGTTCTGTGTTATTATAGTTATAATAAACACAGTTCTGAACATTGAATGAGCTAAAGTGTCTCTCTGAGCAGAAAAAAACATGTAGCTTAATATGAACTATGGTGCCATTTATAGAATATATTTGAAAATAATGTATCCTTTTCCCACTGACTTATAGATTTACAGCCATTTGAAAGTGTATCCATAACTGTTTGAAAGTCTTTTTTCCTAAAGCTCTTATTACTCCTTCTACCTAATAGATTGTTTTTGGTTACATCTACTAATATATTATTCAATAATTCATGAATAGCCTTGCTGGGTTACATGCATGTGCATCTGGGAGAACAAATTAGTATCATTTATTTGAGTATTTTATTATGTGCCAAGCGCTATGCCAAGAAGCCTTGGAGATAGATGCAAAATCACTAGCAGCTATTAATGAACATTTTACCTAGAAATAGGAAGGCTGAGCATGTGGTGTTAAGGTCCCTTAGTAAACATACTGCAAGCTTTTATTAATTTAAATCATTTCCCCAAGTTTATCAAGTTGTTTTTACTGCACTTGCATTTCCTTTAAAACAGAAAACCAAGAAATAATTTTCAAAAATGGCAAAAACAGTATGAAATGCAAGTTGAATTAGTATACTCTAAATATATACATCTATACAACTTGAAGGTTGATAATATTTACACAGAGTCCCCAGGATTTCTCTGAGACAAGCCCTGAGACAACTATCCGGTTGGAAAGGGAGTGAGGCTCAAAGATTCAGTAAAATAACAAGTATACCACATTTTAGGATGTTTGGCAGGGGGGTGGGGGTGTTTTAGGGAGAAGGGCCTCCGCAGGCCTCGGGTGGCCCCGCCCACGCTGGAGGCCGAGTCCTACCTACTGGCAAGTGTGACGGCTAACGTGACACAAGGCTGCCTCTGAAGGGATCACACGACGGTTGTTGATAGAGCGCCCAGGCCAGAATCCAGTCAGACCCTGGAAGCTGTTGGGTGGTACGGGTATTTTAACACAGCAAGGATGAAGCGGAAGGCTAAAGACAAAGGGAGATCCCAGGGAGGATCCCTGACAACGGTAAAGAGGAGGAGGAGGCACAGGAGAGGGCGGACCCAGCAGAGCCTGGCGGCTGCTCACCTGCTCGTCCTTGCTGTCAGGGTGAGCCTGATGAGTTTGCTCAGCACCAGCGTGGGCAGCGTTTCCGTGGCCGGCCGTCCACCAGGGGCCAGCCAGGGGCAGGGTGCACTGCGCCCCCGGGAGCCGGGAGGAGTGGTGGCCTCGCTCTGCACCCCGAGCCGCGGCGCTCCACTGCCTTGGCGGCCTCTGGGCCTTAATGCAGGCGGGAGATACGCCACTGCTGGAAGGAAGCGCCCAGCAGCTGAAGAGCACAGGCAAGGCCGGGATCTCCGCGTTGGGGCTGCCAGGCGCGCTGATAGGTTTCCAACTGACTGCAACGACGGAAAAGGAGGGGGATTCAGCAGCGCTTTATAGTCAGCTTAAAATGTCTCTTTCCGATTGTGGGCAGCAAGTTGCAAAAGGAGTCCGCTTTAAACACAAAGCAGGAATGCCTGAAGCCAAACCCGAATTCGTGGATTATCCGAAGAGCCCGCCGCGCTTCCTTCAGGTTGGCGCCACAGTTCTGAGGGGCGCGCTGCTGTTCCGCGCGGTGGGCGACTGCGGGAAGATGCCCCTTGCCTAGGTGGCGGCCACAGGGGTCCCGTCGCCCTTCCTGGCGACAGCCGGCCCGGGCTCACGGAGGTCAGCCGGCGCCTCGGCGCTGCCCTTCTGTGGAGCCTCCTCAAGGAAGCCCGTGCTGGGCCCCGGCACTGGGTACACTGACGAGCTCGACGCCGCAGCCAAGAAGCGCCCACCTTCCTATCGCATTTCTCCAACACGGCGGAGGCGCGGGTTCTCAACCCGTTTCTGGTGGGAATGGGTGGAATGGGCACCGCCGACCATGCCATCGTCCCGGCGTCCACCAAGCGAGCTGACGCACAGCCCTCGGCTGAGGCCGGGCCGACTGGGCCGCCTTCCGCGACCTCGCCATGCTGCAGGAAAGACAGATTTTCGAGCGGTTCGCGAAAAGGCTGAAGGGGAGCCAAGCCAGCACTTTAACTCGCAGCATCCGTAATAGCTGACGCGGACGGCTCAGGAGCGCCGACAGCTCCTGTATCCGCAGCGCCGCGCAGGACGTCGCACGACGTCGTCACGCACGTTCCCGGTCGCCGTAGCCGGCGGGAACAGGCGTCAGCCCTTCGTCGTTGCAGCGCCGGCTGCCCCAAGAAGGTTCTTTCAGAGACCCAAAGGCGTTGCTTTTCCGGAGTCAGGCCGCGCTCCGGTCGGCTGGCTGCTGGAATACTCTGAGGCCGGGATGAAGGTCTCCATCGCGCCGCAGACAAACACCGCTCTGGGCTTTGCTCTGAGCTCCCGAGAAACCAGCGCCTCTTCACTAGGGCACTGCTGTTTGAGGGGACCTGCATGGTCCTGGGTGTCTGCACATGAGAACCCATTTCTATCAACAAGGTCACTTCCCAGTGGCAGGACTACCTGAGGAAGGTTCCCCGCAATGCCCACTCCATGGTGACGCAGTTTGGTACGAAGCCGAGCACGGAGCCCATCTCCTGCCTCGAGGCACCGAGGCTCCTCACAGATATTGGTGCCCGGGTCTCTGGCAGGTGATGGACCACGAAGCAAAACTGTTGGTGGCTAAGGCCTACAGGCACAGAGAAGGTGCCCCAGGACAGCGGGAATAGGCTGTCGGTGCTGGTGAACGCCCGCCTGGAAGAGAAAGTGATTAACTGGAGGACGTGGACATGGAAGCCCTTATTGGCCCTCCTTCTGGCGGGCCGAACAAAAAGGCACCTCAGAAGTGGAGGGACGCCAATATCAAGAAGCAAGAAGCTGGAGAGGAGGAGGCACTCATCCGGCCCATCTGAGGAGGATCTGAGAAAGAAGAGCCATCTTGACCCAAATAGGTGGACCCCTTTGAATGTGGTGTTTCCACTGGATAAATGAACATCTTCCTTAACTGTTCCCGTTTCTTTTCACTTAAGATTTGTACCTCCTTTTTTAGTCGCTTACTGGTCTCTGCCGAAGGGCTTCTGAGATCTATGTGTTGATGTTCCTATCCATGATTAGTAAATGTCTTCACAGAGATGATAAAAGAAACAAACAACAAACATGGCTCTAAAATTACTGTTTTCTATGGTCCTTCTAACCCACTTAGGTTTCTCACATGTCTTTCTCCAAGACATTTTGAGATTCCATCTTCCTCCAGAGAGTAATGTGTCAGTGGACTGAGTTCCTCTGAGTGCCATGTTTTCCCTTACCTAGGAATCTTCCTGAACAAAACTCCCCGTTTGGAACACTAATGACATCCCCAATCCATCATCACTCCATCTCTGCCATGTTTTACATAGCCAATAGATTCATACGTCCAATTTAGACATCAGTATCTCTTATAAGCTCACTAAGTTAGGTACCCCTCCCGTTAATAAATGCATGTGTTTCTTTTTACATTTCACATTATACTGAAACAATTTGTACAACTATTTAATTTCCCATTGTTCTATGAGCTTCTGGAATGAGGTGCCATGTATTTTAAACCGTTTAATAAGTGGACTAAATCCAGTGAGGTTACAGATGAGAAATGGCTGTCTCTCTTTTTTCTTTCTACAAACTAGTGCCTTAAAACATGTCTGATACTCCCTTCTGAGCCGTGGATAGAATCTTTTGCTATAAATTTCAGTTGTAAGAATAGGTCTCATTTTTGTAGTTAACTACTTTCAGTATTAAAAAGTCCAGTGCTGTTTAAAACTTAAAATTTACATATAATGCAAACCTTTTCCCCACCTGTCAGCACAGCTTTGACCTCCCTTGGCTTGGGCACTGGTAGTGGGAAGTCAAATATGGTTTCTTCTTTCTCTTTTTCTTTTCTACTTCTCACCATTTGGTTCTGGATCTCATTTGCTTCTTCAGTGTATTTTGAGAAAAGATGCAGAAATAGCTTTTGTGATTGGTTTTATCATCTGAGCACTTTGTTTTTCAGGCCTCAAATTTCCTTAATATGTTCTTGTAAGGCTTCTATGGATACTTGCATATATCACAGTTCCATTCAGTTCCCATCTCCTGTCACAGTACACTATCATAGAGTTCCTTTGCTGGAGGCCTTTTGCCTGAGAGGACACCCTCTTGTATAGGATGCTGTCAAGACGGTTTGAGCCTGGCCATTGGTGCAGCATTTTCACTGGGCCAGTGGGTGACTCCTAAGTCCTTGCCATATGTCACTTGGGATTCAGGTTCCTTGTGCTGTAGAGCTTTCCTCCTTACGCTGTCCTGTGTTTCCAGATAAGTGACAGCAGATGCTTTGTTCATAAATATTACCCAAATTTTGGAAATGTATGTCAAGCTTGCTCAAGAATTGTCTCAATATGCCCTAGCCTAGTATCCCCAGCGGTGGCCTAATGAATGTTTGCTGTTTAGAAAGCCCCCAACAGTGGAGTGGGTAGCATGATACCCTTCTGGAGCTCTTCTCATTTGTATTGAGGTGGCAGCTAGGAGTAAAAAGGGAAATATCACAGCCCTCTGACTGCTGACTATTCACTGCCTCAGTAAATTACCGATTCAAGTTTCTAGTCTTCTCATATATTGTGGATATGGATGAACTATGTTTGCTTCTTTAGTAAGTCCAACTTGGATGTAACTAGAATATTTATAATGTGAAGGATCTCATTCCCTGTTGTTTTCAGTTTTGAGGCATCAGTCAAATTCCCAAGCATCAGAAAATGTCCAATTTAAAGTTAATGATTAAGATTATAGACTCTTGTACCGCACCAACTAGAGTTGAAGTCCAGCTCCACTCTTTATTAGCTGTGCGACCATGGGCAGGTAACTCAACCTATCTGTGCCTTAGTTTGCTCATTAGAAACATAGAGATGACAATAAAAGTAACTTTCTAGAATACATAGTAACCTCATGGAATTAATAGTAGTCAGTGAATTTGCCATATATAAAAAACACGGGGCAGTGTTGTTGTGTTTTGGCTATTTGCATTATCTACCCCATTTACTATTGATTTTCCTGACTCACAGTGGGCCCTTCATCATTACTTATTGAAAGGATGTTGTGGGGAACCTGCAATATTTCCAGAATCCCCTGCCTGGCCTTAGCCCATACATATCAGTAGGTGAGAGAGGCTGTTCTCTCCTCCCCTCTGCTGTGTAATTCTTCTGGCACCTGTTAGTCACAGGGGATCCCCTGTGGAGTTTCTCCTAGAAGGGGCAGGTGGGCAAGTGAGTGCATGCCAGGACAGGAGAGATGCGGGGGTGAGAACGGCAGCTAGAGTGAATGAACAGAGCTAGGCCCCTGTGAGCAATAAAAGGGTTTCTCCCAATGTAGCTTTTTGGTCACACTGGTTTATTTGCCCAGGCCAGGAACATGCTTCCCCCAGAGCTACAGATGTCTTCACCAGTGTGTGTAAATCACAGGTGTTAGTCAAGTGATACCACTAATCTAAATAAAGTATGTTTTAGAAGTTAGGCATACAGAATCAACCAAATTGCATCTAAAATATACCAATAGTATGTTAGAAAACTAGAAACACTATGGAGGTTTAAAGTTGTTATACATATCAATTTGCAACCAAATCACAACACTCCAAGAATTTCAAAGTTGCACATTAAAAAGTTTAAGCCAAGTAATAAGGTATTTTTACAAGAAAGGTAAGTCCAAGAAGAAATATAAAAATGTTAATGTGCATAAACATGCAGTTGGTTCATGGGTATGACAATGCATAGAACTTACTGAAGAAATTGATTTTCCATTCACTTCCTCCAGGAATGGGCTATCACATTCAAAAATCTTATTTTTCCATTACAGAGTTATAATTCAGCCCTGACAAGCTGTCCATTCTTGAGCCTTGTTCTGAGAATGCTAGCGTTTATTCTGATTAATAAGAGCTCATACCATTCCAGTTGTTGAATATTTTTCATATTACCACCTCATTATAGGAAGGAATGTCAGGTATTCAATCAAATTTATTTTGCTTAAAATGGGAACTATTAATACAGCTATCTGAAAAGTAAGAAATATGTCTTTATTTTAAAATTCTGTTTTGAAAAATTTCCAAATATTTGAATTTATCCCATGGAAACTTAGGTGTTTTTTTAAATGTCCTAGAAAATTGGTCTTAACACTTATCTGTATAATCAAATACAAATATAAAAATGTTTCCCATTTAATTAGAGCTTTTTGAGGTAATGTTTTAGAAAATATACCATTTCAATTGCCTTTCAAAGTCAATTTGGTTATTAGAAAGTATTAAAATGTTTTTTATAGATAAATTAACAAAATCGGTTTTACATACAGATTAGTTTTTAAAATAAAGCACAAAATGAGAATATGATATTGTGGACTACACAAGAATTTATATAATGTTTTGTTAAACGCCTATAAACTTTTTTATTTAATTGGTTTCCTCTTTAAAACATAATTAACATTCCACAGATAACATGAGTAATAACATCCAAAGAAACTGCTTTAACAGACATTACAATATAGAATTGTGGAGCAGTTGGTCTGTAGGGGAGTTGCCATTCAAAAACAATGTTCGTAGTTATCTTTTAATTACATTTGATCTATTTTCAGACCTGCTAAAATGGAGTACTACTGTTTTACCATTGGATAATGTTTATGTTAAAGCAAGAATTTATATAATGTTTTGTTAAACGCCTATAAACTTTTTTATTTTCTATTCTCTTAAAACATCATAAGACTTTGAGGAAAAAATGGTACACACATGACAGAGCTCTCATAAGAGAAATTAAATTTTCCCATTATAGGCCTAAATTCAAGTTTAACCATAATGAAATATTATTTATTAACTAATCCATTATATGATTCATTAGTGATAAGCAGCCAAGGTAAAATCGAACAGAACAAAGCTGCAGAAATCTCTTCAAGGAGCATGACTGATATACCACTAATATTTAATATTCCAAACTGGCCATATAATTAAACATCATCACACCTTCCTAGCATATGTAAACTTATACAATTCTAAAAGGAAGTATTTTATAAATAGATAACCAATTTCTATCTGGACTTATGCTCTGACACCACCCAAACTTAGGAAATGGCTCTTTACTCATCTATGTTACTGATTCTAATATCAGGCCATTTCTGACTTTTTGGTACAGTGAACTATTTTTTTAGGTTATTGTGATCAAACACTTTAAAACGTTCTTTCATGTAAATGCATCACTACACATTTTAAACCTTTTAAAAGAGTACAAAGAATGTCTACGTTTTATTTTTACATTTAGTATGATGTATTACTTAATAAAATTAGAAGATTTGACAATTTTTATGTCACTGGGGAAAATATAATGCACCCCTAAATATTCTGGTTTCAAATATCTAACAGTGTGACTCCTCCTTGACACAAATATCACCGAAAAATTAGTGTAAATTGTGGAAAGAATCTGAAATATATGTGAAAAAAATGAACAAGACTCCTGCGTGGATATGTGTAATTACTTGAGAAAAATTTTACAAAGTTCATGGTGCTAAAAGGCAACTGCATCATTCTGTAAAGTTTGAAAACAAAATTGGAAGAACAGCAAAGTTATTCAAAATAATACCATTCTGTAGTTGTCTAGACGGGAAATAGCAAACTCAAGAAGTGAAAGATTGGCCCTTCATCAAATGATAAATTCTACGGGGAGTACACAAATCATATCTTTAGGAATTTGTTGAATAAATGTATTTGGGCAGACTTGATGTCAAATGCCTTATTAATTGATCAAGATGTCTGCTTAAGACTAAGAGGATCAAAAGTGAATCTGTCACCACTACTGAAAAGCATGTGCTCAAAGCAGATAACTACATTGAATATAGTGAAGTTTCTTGGAAATAGAGGAATTAAATAAACATCACAAGTTACTATTTGTACAAAATAAAAGTAGGACTGTAACCTCTTACTACCCCTTTCCAAAACAAATTGTTATTTGCTGTTTTAAAATGAGCTAAGTTATTTTGTAACTGCTAAATGCAATTCTTACTGGTGACAGGTTCTTGGTCTCCTTTCAAGAGAGAATTCAAGAATGGACCCAAAATGGTTGAGCTTTAGGAGTTTATTGGAAAATAAGAGTTTAAAGAAAAACAAAACTATACACTCCGCAGTTGAGCAGGGCAGACTTGAGGGTGAGGTGCCCCAAGGATACAATAGGGAACTTTTTTATGTAAAGGGAGATGAATATTTACTAAGTGGGGATAGGTGTCAAAGGGAACAGGTGGAGTCTTCTGGGCATTCAGGCTTAGTCCACCCTCACACTAGGTGGAGGAAGTTTTTGGCTGTATTTGGGTCTCCCTGAAACTGTCATGGAAAGGAGAGGTGTGATTTTTACTGTGTTAATGAGTGTATAATGTATTTTAGGGTGAAGTTTGCGCCAACTTTTTCTCCATATTGGAACCAGTGAATTTAGGCCGGTTGCTATTCTTTCTCCACACATCCCTCAAGAACAGCCTACATGGAATATGTAGAATGTAAACAACACCTGGTTGACATCCCCACTCCCTTCCCTGCTCATATCTGGCTGTTTACCTACTCTAACATAGTGAAAAAGATTCACATCTAGGAGACTTGGATTTCAGGTTTATTTTAGTTATTACCTGTTGCTTTGGTAATAATTGACTCAAATGCTGAATCACTTTTTATGCTGTCTTTAAAATGATTAAGTGATACAGTGTTTATGAAATATCTTTTGAATGCTCTGCTTGATCCAAGTAAAGAGATGGGTTTTATTTTTCCACTTATTTCACTAGAATGTGATCTGTAGGGGATTCACATGAAGAAGTCCTTAAGATCCTTGCTTCTCATGTGTGGTCCATGAACCAGAAACATCAGCATCCCTGAAAGTTTGTTGGAAAATGTATCATCTCAGGCCCCACCTTAGAATACACTTTAACAAGATCTCCAGATGAATCATATGCACAGTAATATTTGAGAAACACTGTTTTAACATATTGATCGTGATATTGGCAAGACCACTTCTTTTTTATCAATCATTTATCTTCAAGGCAGCATTTCAAGTGCTATCATCCATCCATTGAAATGCCTTTAGAGTAAATTGCTTTAGTAGAGACATGCTTTTATATTTAATCAGTTCCTCTGATATATTAGTTATGTTTATTATTTAACATGGTGCACATGACTTTTTCTGAACACTAAGTTATACCAATTCCTAAGCAACAGAACATAGTAAGAGTTAAATCTATAAAGAAAAAAGTACAGAAAACAAGCACAGTACAGAATGAGGAAACATAAGTGTTGCAATAAAAAGTTCACACTTTTCCAAATAAGAGGTGTGGAAAGTCAAGATATAAATGTAAAGACAAAGAAAAAAATCTAGAAATAAAAAATGGGAAAATTTTAAGTGTTTAGCTTTAGTCATTATAGAAGTAATAATTTAACTTCCAAATTAGTATAATTTTTAAAGCCCATTTTAAAATGGAGGAGATTATTATTTTACATTTGGGTAAAAAAAATATGTTTCAATTTCTTGAAGAAAAGACATAACTCTCACATCTTTGAGTGTTTTGGCTAAATTGTTTTTCTAATTTATAAGTTGCTTTGAGGATAATCTTATTACTTCATAAGGATTTATTGTGATCTTAAACATTGCTGTTCCTGTTTCCTATTGTGAAGTGTTTATTGCTCAAACTGATTGATTGATTGATTGATTGGTTTTGCTAGATTGAACTTATTTGTGTTACCAGATAAACTTTGAAGTAAGAAATAAATCATTGTGGTAGAGTAAATCAGATAATATAAGCATTAGCTTTGGATTTCTTTCCTCCTCATCTCCGTCTTACATTACCTCCCTTTTTGCTTTTCCTTGCTTGCTTTATTTTTAAAAGCTACTTTAAAAAAACGACTTATACTGAAGGAATCAGCACTAGTGACTAAATTATAAAAGATTTTTGCCAAGGACCTTTGAGAAATCTACCCATTCCTTTTGATAAAACAGCTGCATCTTCCTTAATAGAGTGAATATTTGAGAAAAAAAAAGTTGTTACCAAATAAATTATATGGCAACTATTTTAGGGTAAGGCTAAAAGGATACACTAATTCCAAGAGGTAATAAGGTGTCAAATTATTTTTCACATAGTACCTCTGATACTATTGTCAGCAATGATCAAAGGAAAAGATAAGGAGGAAATTAGAGAATGTTCTTGGCTCTACTTCCACAACACCAATCTCATTCTTAACCAGATTTGCTCCTACACTTGCTATTAAGAGGATTTCATTGCACCTAAACTGTTTCTTCATGCGACAATATAACCCGTTGCAACTTCCACTGTTTTTTTCTTTGCCATTTCATACTCGGAAATTATCAGGAAATTAGAGTCCAAAGTAAGAAATATGTAATTTTCTAATTTTTGATGACACTACAAATTAAAATAACAAAGAACATGAGCAACTTCTTCGAATGTTAGACTGTTTAGGAAAATTAAGTTAAACATACTATTAATGACATAAAGTGTCCCAATACATAGGCTTGATTTTCATTCTGTCTCTTAGGCTTCTTCTACACAGAGAGCTTCAAATAAAAATCCTGTTTAGGGTGGGAATTATAAAATGAAATTTTAATGTATTTTTTGTTATGAGAAATACATCCTGGCTCACAAAAAAATAGTACAGAATTTAATATAATGTTTAAGAAAGGAAAGAGATCAAACAACCACTTTAATAAAGACTATATTTAGCACTTTTCAAATTTTTAAAAGTCATGAAAATACCAATGGGTTTTAAAAAAGGAAGAAAAATCATATCCCTAAATATAAATGTGACAGTCACTTCTAGACAAGTTCCATGATTCGTCATGTTTAAGTACATAAATTAACTTGAGTTTACACTGTCAAAAATTAGTGATTTAGCAGGTTAAAGTAAAAAATCAGTTTAAGAAAACAAAAAGCAAGTGCTAATTGAAATTATTTTCCAGACTTGACTTCTACATCGTTTGTTCAATAAATATTTCTTGTAGGTTTGATGAATGAATGAAAGTATGAATGAATAAAGCAAGTCAAACAAAAATATTTGGGAATTCTTTGCTTATCTTAAATAAACTTATGCAAACTAACCATATCTATATAAGATACATTTCATTATTTTGTGCATTCTCCTTAATAATTAAAAACTAATTCACACTTAACCATGGTGAGGTAGCCAAAAATTGAATATATGCATACTAAATTCTAAAATTTTAATGATATCAGGGCTTATATGAGCTGAGTATGAAAATAAATGGAAACCATTTATCTGCACTTTAAAAAATGCCATATTTATACTGTCTTATGTTCATTTTTATCTGGAAAATTTTAATATAAACCTTTGATTAGCCAATGTGTCAAATAGGACCAATATTATCATTTTTACAGTGAGTAACACTAGAAATAGAGTGGAGCTTTGGACTTCTAAATTTTTCATTTTACTGTACTCTGGTTTTTAAAAATTGTTTAAAAAGTACTTATAAATGCAAAAGTTTTATTGGACTTATAATATGTAATTGCACTTTTGCCTTTGTTCCTATCAGCCTTTTCACGAATCTGTTCTTTCATCATGTTGATAGGTAGCTATCATTAGCAGACACTGCACATTGTTGTTTCCAAGTTTTTCCACACACCTACAAATGAAATCAAATTTTTAAAAAACTATAGAAAAGTGAATCCAAGTCTTTTAATAATTTTTCATGAGGATAATTATCTAATTTTTAATAGAATTGTTTTAATCAGTTGAAATATCCTTATAAAAAGCATGATATATTAATACTTCATACATTTACTTAACAAATAAGGAATAGGTTCAACAAATTTTATAAGATGTGTTTAGTTCTAAACATCAACTTTGCCAAAAAATGACTACAATTTAAAGGATTTTTTTACAACTTTTAGTATATTCTATGGGAGTAAAAAGATTATACTTACATTAAGAAAATAGTTATAAAGAAAGTGAATTTAAAGCAATAATATACATATTTCTAAGTATTTAAAGGTCTGATATAGCAAAGTCTTACATGATTAATTTTATCATTTATATCATAAATCTTGCAGTTTATGTATATTGCTGCTATCTTCTTTCCACTTCACAAAATACTTCTAAAAGTCTTTGGAAAGTTTAGAAAATGATGCTGGATTATATTGTAATACTATTAAAACTATTATAAAAATACTTTTGTAGAAAGAAACCATAATTTCATATAGAAAACATAAACACACACATCATTCAAATCATGGCAACAAGAAGGAAGCAGTTTCATCAGGATCCCAAGAATGTGTGGGACACAGGAAAGCTAACTTAAACCTTAGACAATTTACTATAGAGAATTAGTCACTACATTACCTGATTCCTTTTCATCAATTGGGAAAA
Source organism: Phataginus tricuspis (assembly GCA_029783875.1). Classification (NCBI taxonomy): domain Eukaryota; kingdom Metazoa; phylum Chordata; class Mammalia; order Pholidota; family Manidae; genus Phataginus; species Phataginus tricuspis. The sequence continues at coordinate 5,673,180 of JAQQAC010008880.1, read as the reverse complement.
AAAGAAAAATTATCTAACATTAAAAAAAAGTGTCTCTGAATACTTTCTAAAGAATCTTCATATACATATGATATTCAAAACACTGTTGAATAGTTTAAAAGTAAACTTTAATTTTCCACTACATTACATGTACAATTTTGTTTTTAAGTGTTAAATGGAAAACAGTATTAACTATTTAGTTAACTTGGGTCTACAATCTAGTTTATTCATAATATTACATCATATTAACATTAAATCGCTGAACAAAAAAGGGAGTCATTTTGAGTGGTTGTATTTTTCCATGTTAGAATACACATTAAAACTTGGTAAAGACAACATATTATTACCCTGTATAAAACAATGTTAACTTTCTACAGAAACATGATACAACGTCTGTACCTCAGGTTTTTAAAGATTTTCTTCATGGAATATAGTTGTTATTATAAGTACATCATATTGGAAAGCCTTTTGGTATGTCCAATGACATTATAAAGTCACTTTATGAATATTTAGGAGTGTGGAGAAATATTTCAATTAAAAATTTATCACTCCCCATAAAAAAAATAAAATGTTTCTCAATTATTTTTTTAACATTCTGCACTTTCCACATTGGACAAAATCTCTCCTCCAAACAGTCTTATTTTTCTCCATATGATTTTTGGAATATTCTGTGCCAATAGAGCAAAATTCTGCAATTGTCCATTCCATTGCTATTTCTGGGAGCAAATGAAAGTTTGGTTCCTACTCTTAATCCAGAAGATTTGAAGTTTTAAGATAGAAATGTCATTGAGAAAAAAAAGCAATATCAGTGTATTGAAAACACACCAGCAGGTCAAATTTAAAGCAACTTTAGAAGGTCTTTATTGAACCTGTACTCTCTCCTCTAATAAAAATATAAATTTTTGATAGGCTATTTGGTTTCGTGACTACCCCCTCCATATATATATTATATATATATAATCTCAAACTGCTAAGAGTTCATTCCTTCCCCCATAGAGGTTATTTCTTTTCTTTAGGAATAGCTACGTGGAAGGGGAAATTAGCCATTCTTAAATCGTCATTTTAATTATGCCTGCTTTCTCATGTTTGCAGCAAATATATCAGCATCAGCTAAAGAGGAAAGGGCAGCAGATAAGGATTACTGCACATTTGTCTTGCAAACATTGGAAGGTGGCTGAGAAACTGTTTTGGCTAATTGCAAATGGTTCAAGCCCACCAAATTAGTTCATAAAAATGTGATACTTTAATAAGCAAAAGACAAATTTTAATAGTGACATGGTGAAGGATGCCCTTTTATGACACAATAAAATAGAAAATAAACAGTACCTGACTAGTTGTTCACAGATAAATGTTGCCAATGTCCAGAATTTCTCTCAGGACATGAGGTTTATTGTGGCACAAATTTCAGTCTAGGGAGTTTTATGATGAAAGAGAGGTTCTGGTTGCCAAAAATTCTATTTCCATCCCCACCCACCTACCTCTTCTACCCACACAGTCTAAAGTAAATAAGGAATAAAGAATAAAAATGGATGCGAGTGGGATCTAGATAGGTTACTTGTCTCCTTTTATTCCTCTTTCCTATAGCTTTAGGGAGCAAATAGCCTATTCTGATTAGGGGAAAACATATATATGTATACACACATATACATTTAGAGGCATAAAGAGGAATTTGCATTTTCATATTGTATGGCCCCTTAAGATCAAAGCCTTTCACAAATTCCTAAATGCTCATTTAACAGAACTATCTAGTGCCTTCCAATCAACGCTGAGAAAGAACTAAGTATATCCCGCAGAACTTAAAAAAAGAGAAGGAAAGAAAGAAAAGAGAAAAAGTAAATTGTTGGCTAATAAAGACTGATAAAGGTTAAAATCTGATCCAGAGTTCACCATGAATGTTTGAAATCAAAGCCTTCAATAATTCTTTCATGATGAAAAAAGCTCGAGACTGTTTTGCTTGACTGAATTGAACTCTGATGTATTTTGCTAACCAAAAAACGTTTCTTCTCCTTTACTTTAAAATGATAAACAACATAAACCATTAATTCATACATTTCAGGAGGTCAAGAATTCCCTGTGGTTTTTAAAGTAAGTTTGGATAATTTCTTCTTAATAATGTCTTTCTTGAAGGTGCATGTATATTTCAAGTTAGGTACAATAAACAAGCATAGGTACACCTCTGAAAGTGGTCTTAGAGATGAAGAATTTAGTATATTTGAAGACTCCATAACCAGAGCTTATGAAAGAAGAAAAATAACTAAAATGGTATCTTAATATAATAAAATGTTGAGAGAGATTCTGAATACAGTATTTTTATTGGTTTTCTTCAAAAGTATAAAGCTTATGTGTTTATAGATTTTTATTCTTACCTAGCTGTGTTCCCCCACAGAGAGAAAAGTATTTTAATTACTTTTAATCTTTTTAATTTTAGGATAATTTTCTAACCTAATATGTTAGCGGCTATTTATATATAAATACAAATCATTTTAGTTCTATCATTGAAATTATAATGTGGATATTTTTATTGTTTATAAGATCAGAACATTGAGACCCAGTATTACTTAAATGGGGGATGCTTAAATAATGAGAAAACAAGCTGTCTAATCCTAGTCTTGTTAATCAAAAGCTTCTCACATCAGGCTGCCTTTCAAGAAGTCATGTTCCAGTAAATATATTTATCAATTTAATACAATTTATTAACAAAAACAGGATGGAACCTGAGCAAACTGAAGAAAGAAAGGGGGAAAAAGGTTTTGGCATCTAAGTACCACAAGCATGAATTTCTGAAGTAGCCATTGAAATAGGGCTGCCTTAATAAAGAGAGAACTGCCAGTAACTAACATCATGTCTAATCATTGAAAATATTTCAGGAACTTCCTAGGAACTGAAAACATGTTTAAAATGCTTGCTATTTTCTAAGCCAAAGCAAAATGGAAAGAGATAAAATTGGGCGTACCGTGCAAAGGATTTCATTAATACACACTACAGTGACCTCTATCATAATTTTTGTCTCCTTCCAAATCTTCATAATGGAATTACTTAATAAAGCTTCATTGTAGTCATGTGTGATAATAGAATGCTTAAAACTTAATATGTATTTAAGCTAGTGGTTCTCGTGTGGGCTGAGGATGCTGGAAGTCCCCACAACACCTGTAGTATGTCAATACTCTTTTCATAATAACACAAAGACATTATTCATTTTTTCACTGTTTGCCGTGATATCATCAGGGTGAAAGCTATGGTGGATAAAACTGCTGGTGCCATGGCATGAAGCAAGGCAGTACCACTGGATGGTACTCGTAGTCATTATATTCTTCGCTGCCATGCACTTGCAATTAAGTAAGTGCTTGTTTCACTTAAAAATGTCCTAGACGAAGTGATAAAAATTGTTAATTTTATTAAATGTTGACGTTGGAATCCACAACTTCTTAGGTGCTTTGTTACAAAATGGGGAGTTCACATAAAAAACTTCTACTGCACACCAAATGAAACACACTTAAGATATTGTTTAAGTTACCAACTGAATTTTATAGAACACCATGTTTTATTGAAGGAGAACTGATAGACTGACTAGTTATTCAAACAAGTATCTGGCAGACTTTTCTCTTTTAATGATGAAAATGAGCTTGTCTCTTCAAAGTAAATAATCAACATTCTTCATAAATAGTAAAATTCAAGCTTTCAAGAAAAAATTAGAATTTTGAAAAACCTGTATCTGCTACCATGGCTGTCCAATACTTGCAGATTTTTCTGATGAAAATGATGGCAGTATTAACAAATAGGATTTTTGATACTGGATATTTTTAAGGGCCTAATTGTATCTCCTTATTATTTTGAACTCCTAACCCCTGTTACCTCAGAACCAGACAGAAGATAGCCAACTAAGGCCAAGTAAAGCCTCAGAGGAAACCATCCCTGCCCTCATCTTGATCTCAGACTTTTGGTTCCAGAATTTTGAGAAAATGAATTTCTGTTGTTTAAGCCACTCAGTCTTTCTTACTTTGTTATGGCATTCCTAGCAAGCTAATTCAGTAATGAAGCATGTCAACATTTTGGGAGGTCTACAAATCTCGGTGAGTCAGTATTTTTCAATAAAATCCAGTAACAGGAGCCAGTATTTTAATGTAACAGAGTATGAAATATTTTTGTTTCAGTTTACTTAGTTTCTTCACTACCATGAAACCAAACTTTAGGTGGATTGCAACTAACATGCTAGAAACCATTTATGGAGCTTTTGTGTGGTATCAAGAAAAGAATACCCACCATTACCTAAAAGGTTATTAAAATACCCTTTTGAACTATCTGTGTGAGGCCAGATACTCTTCACTGACTTCAACAAATAAAACATCACAGCAAATTGCCTTTTGCAAATTGTTTTTGGAATAAAAATTTTTAGCACATATTATTTCTGTTAATATTTAACAATTTATTGTTATTTCAAATGAATTTTGTAAAATTTTCTCAACTTTAATTTTTAAAATAACATCTATGATTCACATAAAATTATTTAGTATTCAGTAATTTTTAACACTGCAAACAGGTCTTGAGAGTAAAAAGTTCAAGAATTGCTGATTTGAGGGAAAAAACAGTAAGTAGAAGCTATTCCCTGAGGGATTTGTATTAATATTCCAGCCACCTGCTATGCATTTCACATTTGCTTTCTCAGCTTATCAGTGCAAATACTTGCAAGATTAACATGGTTACCTCCCTTGAGAGAGAAGGATTTTGAAGTTCTATATGATTTAATAATTTCTTTTAAATTTTATAGCCAGTATACGTCCCATACTGAAAAACAAACCCAGATAATAAAATTTGTAATTTTTTGATAGCTGTTTGGTTTCATTACTACCCCCTCCATATATATATTATGTATAATCTCAAACTGCTAACAGTTTATTCCTTCTCCCATAGAGGTTATTTCCAGCCACCTTCTATGAAATAACATTTCAGAAATTAGACCAAAAACTCATTTAATAAACAAAGAATATGTTAAAGGAATTATTTTGGCAATAGTTAATCAGATGGGGATTTGTCAGGATTTCTGCAAGAGATTTAGAAACCAGTGGCCACTGAGTCTCTAGTCTGTAAATGATTCTCCATCTGAACAAGAAAAGCTTTTAGGTCAAATACCTTGGTAAAGCATACTGTATGATGCTTTTTAGTATGCTTCACCAAATACTCAACTTGAATATTGAGATACTTTGCATATAGCCTGAGGAAACTATAGCTTTCTTCTATGATTCTCAAAGACATACTGTAACAAAGTTGAGTGTTAAATAGATTCAAGTAGACAGTAGGAATTAACATCTCTCCTTTTTAGTAACGGAATTGTCTAGACTCTCTTACTGCTTAATGCTACCCTTAAACCAGATAGTACCGAATATACCTATATTGGACAGATTTTTCTCAAGATTATCCAAGCTAGCCCAAAGCTCATAGATATTTAAATGAAGATATTTCTGATCAAAATGATAATACAGCTATTAGAGATGATCAGTGATTATCCATTTGTATCTTAAAATTAATTTTAACCATTATTAATGATATTTTATTTCCTATCTTCTTTTTTCTACTTACCTCGCAGTAGAAGATTGAATATAATGTAACCACTGTATCAATTTGACCAAGGAAAGATGAAAGCAAAATGCCTGAATAATAATTCAAAAATTCTGAAAACTTGATGATCATTAAAAACTAAGTTCCAAGCATACTTATTCATTACGTAAATATCACTGTATCCTCTGACATTTCTTGTATTCAGTTTATTTTTCTCAAATTTCATAATTTTGTGCCAACAGTATTTTTCACTAGAAATTTATGTCCTTATTGTCCAATATGCCAAGTGCTTCCAAAATGAAATATAATACTGAGGAAAAAGCTGGGTTAAAGTTGATTTATGTTATTTATTTAAATTGTATCTCCAAATAATTTATTTGATTAGGCTTTTAAAATAATTTCTTTAATATAAGTATTAATAGTAAAAATTTATAAAGCTTCCAAGTTTCTAAAATTATTTTTTAAAACTTTAAAACAATTCTGGTCTATGTGCACAAGCTCTGCAAAATAATTATAAAATTTTGCAATATGAATATAAAATTTTGTAACAAAGTTTGTTTCGAAACAGTATCATAAGATTTTTAGGCACAAAACCATAATGATTATTCAAAATTAAAACCATTGCTCTTTTGCAAAGGGAAAGAAAAAAGAATGTGAGACTGAAAAACAGAAAGGAATGAAAATTGTTCATATTAAAATTCTATTTGTAGTGGAGAGATTTTGAATGGATACTGCATAAAAGATAATGTTTCCGTATCTTTGAAACTAAAGTATCAGTTATAATTAATTGTATAAGTCAATCCAAGTCATAAAATTATATCCTGGAAGTTGAGAAATGAGATTTTACTATCACACTAACATTAACCTTTCTTGATTTGAGAAGAAAAATATATAAATTTTTAAGCATGAATGTGATTTAAATTCAATCAATGTTATATATTTTATTGTCAGAACATTTAAAATCTAACTTTGGATATGAATCCTAATTCTGTATTTAAATAACTGTATTTTTTCTTAAATCTTACTTTTTGTAATAGGTTATGAACAATTTGTGTGTTATCATTCTGTTAAATTCTTAAGCTCCTAGAAGTTCTACCTGTATGTTGGATGATTTAATGATTTTGAATCATACAAAGGTTATGCCTCCAGCAGTCATCATTTTTAACTGAAGTGAGGGGGACAGGGGTTAGTGTAAGGGAGGTGTAAACCCAGGCAATGAGATCTAACTATGAGAGACACCCTAAAATCTCCTTTGGAAAGCTTTTAATAAGAGGCTCAGTTATTTACTTTATTTTCCTCTTTAAAGAACACCCTGCCTGAAGACAGGGGTGGGCTAGCTCAATGAATTTCAAATGTTATTCTGAGTAACACCAGTAGAACTGTTCTCTCAAGATACTCTTTTAAATTGATTCATTTGTTTTAACTTTAGCCTGTCATCTTAAGCAATGATAGTGTATCAGTGAAATAATACTATGATGGGCTAATTATATTTTATTGATGTGCCCTAAAATATAGTATAAAAAATTCATCTTTGTTGTGTCCTCCAAAAAGAAAAATGTTCAAGTCCTAACCTTCAGTACCTGTACGTGGAACCTTCTTTGAAAATGGAATCTTTGCAGATGTATGAAGTTAAAATAGGTCATACTGGATCATGGGTCCTAATCCAATGACTGGTCCTTATAAAAAGAGGGAAATTTGGACACAGACACAGATACACAGGGAGAACATCATGCGACAATGGAGGCAGAGGTTCAAGTGATCTGTCTACACGAAAGGACCACCAAGGATTGTGACTGCCACCGGAAGCTAGAAGGATCCTCCTCTATGCCTTCAGGGAGAGAGCATGGCCCCACCAACACGGTGATTTCAGACTCCTGGTCTCCAGAACTATGAGAGAATACATTTCTGCTGTCCGAAGCCACCAAGTTTGTGGTCATTTCTACAGCCTTAGGAAATGAACACACCAAAGTACCACCTAAACTCATCCCCATCCCAACAGTGAGATGCACTTAACACTTGGGCAAATGCCGAGCTGGGTGCTCTGTGAAGGTCCTAATTAAGAGGATAGATTATGTTTTCATGTTCTGTGCCAGCAAATAAGATTAATAGACTACAGTCTGACAATTCTAGGATTTCAATTCAGTGGTAATACAAAAACCTTTTTCTTTGGGGTGTTCATCTATACTTTATTTCACAGTTAAATCTCTAGAATTTTATTCTGTAAATTTAAATATAATTTTTTTACACTGAAAATTTTTATAAATTACTTTAAAGAGTGAATAAATTTTTCTTACACATTAGTCATAACTATTCTATATAATATATTCACCAACTGTTTAGATGACTTAATATCAGACAAAGACTGTAATGAGCTTGATCTCTCACATTTTTTGATCCTGCCAAAGTCTAAACTGAAATTTCAGCAGCAAAATGGTTTTTTTGATTGATTTGAAGTCTAGCTTTACTATGGTAATTCATACTATTAATTTAGTAAACTCTAGATATTTGCCCTCATGGGTATATATTTTTTAAGGACAAAATCCTTCTATGTTCTCAACTCCTACTCTATATATTGTCTCTCCTTAAAGCAGAAAATACATTATTTAGAATTTGTAATACAAATCACAAATCAGATTACTAAAAATCTTAATGGCATGCAAATATAACTGTACACCCCTATAAATCTGATTTAATCTGAAGACCCTCTTAACTATGCAAAAACTGGAGCCCAATTTTTAAATACTCTTCAATAGTTTTTTGGTATTTATGGACTCCTGTGATGTCCATAAAATTGAAGTAAGTTTTTAGGAAATGAAGAAAAGATACAACCCTTGTTCTTAAAGTGCTTACAGTTTAGCAAAAGCCAGGGGTTAGAAGAAGCCATGAAAATGAATAACATCATGTGGGGAGCTAGTGTCCCAGTGGGCTTTACTGTTTATAATAATTCTGATACCTGAAAAGTATTAGAAAAATCTTTTCAGGGCTCACCCAAGTATCCTAGGGTTTTTAGAAAGTGTCTGTGATCTTTAGAGAATGTTGCTTTTTCATCTATATATCATGGATAATACACCTATCTACTTTCTTCAAAATTTCATGGCAAAGACAATTCCTGCAGTTCATATTAATTTATTTACATGAAATCATATTGCCATGCACCTAGATTTTGTAAATAGACCCAGAGATGCATGTTTAAAACCTGGTCGTTTCAACAGATATCGTTAGAGACCCTCCTTCACTCTTAAGCTACCCTTCCCAGTGTGATTTAAAGCATAGAAATAGTAGTTGCATGGATACATTTATAGAATGAGCTTATAAGAAGAGTGATTCCACAAATAGAATCAAAAGCTTTCAGATGTTAGGATATGTTAAACCTGGGGAGGGGGAAGATCAGAATTAACATTTGTAATAGATACCCAGTAGCTCAGATAAAATGTAATACTAAACTACAGATCTATTTCATAACCAAAAGAAGGTGAAACAAAACAAAAACCTACAAATAGGAGCTTTAGCTACTAATATTTGGAATTTGCAGTATAAAAGAGAAGAGTTATAGGAAAAAATCTTATTCTGGTTGAAAAGGAATTTTCAAATTTAAGACAACTGCAAATAATAAATGAATGCAATATATATGAATACATAATTTTACATATATATTTACTTATTTTCAGGGAGAGGAATGAATGTTCAGTTGGGAAATTTCAACTGAAATTTGCTTCTTTCTTTCTTCTGATTTTATTTTTCAATATTTGAAGTATTTTTTTTCTCTCTCTCATTGGACTATAAAATTATTGAACGAAAGATTAAGTCTTACTCATCTTCCCATCTTTCTCCTTAGTCAAATAAAAAAATTCCCAGACTTGTTCTAATTTCTCAAATTGAAGAAGAAGAATAAAACAGGCCAATTGCCAACTACATCTTAGCAAAAGGCTTTCTTAGAAATAAGTTTAAAATGGAAATTGGCTTCTAAAAGGAGAAATGTCTTCATCCCATTTATTATATTTCACTGTCTACAACCTAGCAGAAGTACATTGGATATGGAAATTCATGTTACTAAGCAAAGATTGTTTGGGTAAACAAGTCTTTATTTACTTAAACTTTATTTCACCTAAAGAACCTATTATAGTTCTCCAGGGGATCTAAAATATAGAACATAAGACTAGAATATGATTGTTGATGTGTTGTTGAAAATTTCTTAATCCTGAATCTCAAAACAATAGGAAAAATCATTTTACCAATCCCTCTCAATGTTTTTTCTACCTATGAAACTATGCCATAAATCTTTGTCTGAATCAAATCAATCAATAATGATGTTTCAGCAGTGTTTTATCTCTGTACCTAACTCATCTAGATAAAATGGTAATCGTGAACTTGTGTCAGTGTGAATCAAAATACTATTTTGATTCATATTAAAGTCCTCAGTATGTGAATTGATTTAATATAAACCTTTATTTAATTTTTACTGCATTCAGGATATTGTGCTAGTCTTCTGGAGTGTAGAAAAACAAGATGTAGTTCTATCCTCAGAGGGTTTTAGATATAGAGAGGCACGCAGACATAAAAAAATTTACCATAAACTGCCTAACTCTAATAGATCCTAAAATAAAAGTGCTAATAAAATGCCTTGGGAGTTTAGACTAGCAAAACAATATTGATTTTAAATTGCTTCCATCAGCATCAAAGTCTAAATAAACAAAGGGACAAATAAAGATCATTCGTAATGTTTTCTTTGCATTATAAGTCCCTTTGGACTTCCTTACAACATAAAATGAATACATGTTTATATTCTCCTAATTATTCTTGGCTTCTAAAGTTTTTCCTGGAGAGGTTATTATTCTGTTTGTAATATTACAAAGGTATAATATCATAGTCAGATGATTTAATCTGGAGTTTTTTAAAGAAGCGGACTTCATTATTTATTATTTGTTGCTAATTGTCTTCAAGTGCCCATCTGGTACAAGAATTTTTAAATCTTAAAACTTGCTTTTAGTTTTTGTTACCAACCCTGCCCTGCAATGTCATATATCAAATTTTGGTCTCTAGCAAGTAAAAGAATCTAAGAGCAATATTTCTTATTTACTCTTGTTCATCTCATGCATTCGTTGTACTATCTAAATCCTGGTTATTAAGCTAGGGAGTCTAAATGTCTGTGTACAAAATAATGCCAGTACTAAAGTCATGCTATTATTCTATTTTGTGTTGGCTTGATTGTTACTGATTACAAAGAGATGGTCTTATCCTCTGTGAATTCTGTCATGATTTTAAAATCCATTTTCGGTATGTAAAAATGAAATCTTTTGGCGAGAAAGATGGAATTTGTCCTTGTGAAAATTATTTTACCCAGTTTGGGGAGAAGGATGGTGGAAGAGATGGAAGGAAGGAAGAGAGGAAAGGGAAGGAAAGGAGGGAGAGAGGGATGGAGGGTCGGAGGAAGTTACCTAACTAGGCAAGTTCAAGGGAAGTGCTAGTTTTGCATTAATTATTCTTTAATCTCACCTCACACCTTGTTCTACTTGTGTCACTGTCACCTTTCAATCTAAATGCCCCCATCCTTATGAAGAAGATATTGCGGGTGGAATACTTTAACCCAGTTACAGGAACCAAATTCCTGGGAATAATCCCAGATTCATCTCTCTGTTTCAGTACCCATACGAGGTCAGATGAATCACCCCGTCATGTAAATTCTGCCTTCCAAACTGCTCTCCTATCTACCCTACTCTATTCCATACCCCAAGACCTTCCTTATCCAGGGCAGTAACATCTCACTTGAGGCCATCAGAAAATTAACTGTAAAACGTGCACCAAGTTTGTTGTCCCCCACTGCAGGTTACATCAAGATTACAAGATGCAAATCTGATTTTATTCTTTCTAATGGCTTCCACTGCTCTTAGTTAAAATTTAAACTAGTCAAATTGCTTTCAAAACCCTCCCCCATTATCTCTTCACCCTTCTACCATACTCTGGAACCTACATATTTCTTCTATTGGACTATAGTTTCTCAGTTAATTCTGGAACACATTGTCACATTTACAGTGATTTTACCTATAGGCGAAAGTGTCTGACTGCCTCATTATGTCTTCTAGTCCAATAATGACTGAGATTTAAACCCTGAGATACACATTATTTTATGACAATTTACTTTCCTTTGATCCTTTCTTTACAGAACAGTTAGCACATAATGTTGATCTTTTTTTAGACTTGTTTTAGGTAAGCTATTTTACCTATGACTTTCATTTTGGGGTATTAGGGATATTATAAAAAATATGTATTTTAAGAGGATTTGCAGTCTGCCAAAGAATTCTCTAGAATTCACATTCAGGTATCTGAACAGAGTTTGGGAAAACAGAAATCCGTGCCTCTGTTTCAATTCATTGTTGTTGGTATGATTGTCCCATGGACCTTGACTCTCTTCATACTCACACCCAGCCCTGCTAAGGTTTGGTTAACTTTTCTTTCTCCCCGGATTTATTAATACTAATTGGTCATAGAGCCACCCTGACCACACCCAAACAAATTGCTAGGGGCAAGGCTGACAGTCAAAAGGAATCAATCAAGCATCAACGCATAATTTTATTAGTATGCTTTAGTAGTGAAATGTTTCGGGTGCTATGGGAACATATTGGTCCTTCCAGACAGATCAGAAATCAAGACTCAACAGTTCAAGCTGAGTTTGAAGGATTAATTTGTTTGGAGTTCTTAGTTTATGGATTGACTAGTTTATTCCATGTCACATTTCAACAAAGTATTTGTCTTAGATGGAATTTCTAGGAGTCATGAAGGTATGCTCTTCATTTGCTCCTTGGGAGAGAACTTGCCAATCAGCAGCTTTCAGGACCCACCACAGCACTGGCGCTTATTTTATGCTCTTCCTAGGGAGCCACCAGTCCACAGCCAGTAACAGAGCATGGCATGGCCACCAGGGCCTGACCATTTCTGCCCAATGTGTCCCTCCACTTAGGGCAAGCTTTATGTCAGAGCTCCTCTTCAGGCTGTTCAAAACGTACTCATAGTTGTACGGTACCCAATCCTCCTTAGTTCTTCCTCTCCTTTTAGTAAAAGAAGTCAGGTCTGTAGTCCAGGCTGAAGGCTCTCTTTGTTCACTTTCTCAATCCCATTTATCTTTCGTAGGCATTGTCCCTGGAAAAACTCTGTCTTCTTTGAAGGTTTTGCTTTGTGTTTTTTTTTTTTCAATTTTTAAACTATTTACTTATTTATTATTGAAGTATAGTTGATATACAATATTAATATGGTTTCAAGTATGCAACATAGTAATTCAACAGTTATCTACATTACTAAATGCTAACCCCAACTAGTGTAGTTACTATCTGCCAACACAAAATTATGCTACAGAATTATTGACTATGTTCTCTATGCTGTGCTTTCAGCTGCATGATTAATTTATATTATGATTGATATTTTGTTCCTCCTTACCCTATCACCTATTTCACCTACCCACCCCAACCCCTCCCCCATGGTAACCACCAGTCACTTCTCAGTGTATACGAGTCCATTTCTGTTCTGTTCACTTGTTTTGTATATGTACTCCTATGTTTATCGCCACATTATTCACAACAGCCAAGGTGTAGAAGCAACCAAAGTGTCCATATATAGATGAATGGATAAAGATGTACCTCATGTCTACAATGGAATATTATTCAGTCATAAAAAGAAGTAAATCTTGCCATTTGTAACAACACGGATGGACCTGGCAGGTGTTGTGCTAAGTGAGATAAGCCAGACAAAGACAAATACCATATGATTTCATTTATATGTAGAATCTAAAACAAAACAAACCCAATAAATTTCTTGTACTTCCAGCTCCAGCTTACCATTGGCTTTCGTGAGCACCTACCTAGAACAATAATGTTGACCAAGGATCTTTCAATCAAAATAGCATATATATCAGCTCAGCCTCTTGAAAGAACAAGGTTAGTAAGAAGTTTCTGGAAGTTCATATGGTTGAAACCTAAGTATAGTTTTAGAAAAGATGTCAAAAATGGGACCAAAGAGTTAGGGATAAACTTTTTAAAAAATTTGTGATCAAATGATTATGATTTAATGCAGAAATACAAGGAGCACTATTTAAAATTTTAATGTGGGTATTTAAATGACAAGAATCATGTTTTAAATAAAACAAAGGATTTTTCAAAGCATTGTTTAGAAGTTGAATGACAGTGCTATGAAACAAGAAATCAAAAGAGATTAATCAGTAGTATATAATAATGTAGATGAAATGGTGATGCATGGACCTATGGCATTCCTGCAAACGAATAGTTGAGAAAGTAAAATCAATACGATAAGGACCAATTAGTTCACAGATAAGAGAGGTTATGTGGCACAGGGAAGCATAATGAATTAATTGTCTAAACTGTACAGATTGGTGAATTAGTCTCTGAAGTTACTGGTTACTAAGATTTGGATATGTGGAGAGAAGCTGATGATCTTTGGGCACTCAAAACATCAGTATAGAGCTCTAGAAATAAGGGATCAAGGATAAGAATTTATTATTGAGAATTATATTATTTTTGAAGTTGTTAATTGATTAAATTATCTACAAAGAAAGCACAGAAATATGCTCATAAAGGGAGAGTAATATAAATATTTTCTATGGGCTTTTTATAAGTTGTTCACTGTAGTAATTTGCAAGACCAGAGTGAAATGAAATGTGGGGCTTTTGTTCAAAATGTTCTAAAGATTTTAATATAGTGACAACAGATGATTAAACTAAGGGTAAGGGCCTTCTAAGCACAGGGTTTAGTGTGAATGTATAGGTCCATGCCTATGAAGCCAACTCTGTGCACATGTGTTCCCCTGTACACAAAAGATTTCATACGCTATAGCACAGTGGTTTCCAGCCATCCTGGACCCAATATTCCTTCTTTGTGATTAATATTGTATAATCCTCTCTTTACCTACCCATAAATTATAGATAAAAATGATTATATATTCTACCTAATATATAGTTACCATTATGCCTCCACTAAAATATAAAGGAAAACTAAAAAGAAAGTAATTATTAAAAATATACATTTAAATATATATTTGGTTACAAGCACATTAGCAGATATAATGAAGTAAGCTGATGCTTACACTCATTTAAAATAAGTAAGTTTAGATTTAAGAGAAGAGCCATTCCACTGTAAAGGTATAGACAGCTGAGAGAGCTGTGCTATGGATAGGGCAACACTAGAGTATAAGTAAGTGATCAGTTAAAACCAGACTTATTTGCACATGAAAGATAAAGAAGAATGATCTTAGTTGAAATAGGGATATCACATCAGTACAAACTGCCAACTGTCAAAGAGACAATAAAGTAAAGACACAGTATTCTCACAAACAAGATCTAACTTAGAAGTGTAATGTCAAAATAATTCCCAACCTTACGACACTTGATAGAATGGACTATCCTGTATTGAATATATTCCTATGTATGCCTCATGCTAAAGCAAAAATTTTATCTCTATTGCCTAGATATGCCTTGAGTACTTTAGATTTCATAGATAAGTTGAAATATGGAATGAATTAGAAAAATAAATAGTACTACAGGATATGTATGGTATATCTCTAGGGATAGTATCAGAATACTACCTGAAAAATTGTGGGTAATCCAAATATAAATATATTTTCAATATAGATATTCAACATATATTTATGATAATTGTTATAAAACATTTATGCAATACTATGAAATATTTCTAAAATGGTTTTTATTAACCAAATTAGATGGCATCATTGAATTTAGTATATTTTTTAGTTTAATAATATTTTCCCTATGTCTGATGAAAGTTGCTTCAAGCTCCTCTGTACACATTTGCTATAGATTATACCAATTTTGCAGTGACTGTCCTACTGTATTGAATCTCCTTTTCTACCCCCTGAAGGATATTAGGCATTATCTGGCTCTGGCTTTCACATCCATTGATTTTATTTCCAGCTCCCAACTTTTAGTAAAGTATTTTCCTACCAAGACTTTCCAGAATTTCTCTTTAAGGGCCCACTCTAAAAGGACATATGCGCCATAGGTTCATGATTCATAATCACTGATGTGAGTTTTCTCTATACCCCAAGTGTTTAGCACAGAAAAAAAAAATTTAATGTCAAAGGGGCCAAATAGAGCCCTATCAGTCATGAATAATAAACAATCAAATAGAGCAATTCCTTGAAACAGGTTAAGCAGGAATAGTCAAAGGGTTAGGAAATACATGATGGAATAATGTTTTACCATTTCAGTGATTTTTGCATTTGGAAAAGTCAAAAAATTTTTAATTATTTTGAATATATTCAAATATATTTAATTTTTGAAAATCTTACTAGAATGAAATAAATTAATAAATATACCACTGTGGTAGTCTGAAAGAGGATAGAAAAAATCATTTTGAGACTCAGCATTTTTTGTCACTGTATGGATGATTTCCAAACTCTGATTGTGATTATTTTAATACATTCAAACCAACTTTAGCAAACTCTCCTGCATACACACAAAAGAACACAGACCTTGAATTTTTTATTTAAAATTTTATTAATAGAAGAGTATAAATCTACAGTGATTGGCATTGAACATATATAATATTAAAATAAATTGTAGATTACACACCACAAGCTATCATCTAAATGTACTATTATAAAAACATGCTGTATATCATATGCAATATTTAAATTTCATCTGTCTAGGATGTTTTAACTATGAATAACAAAACAATTAAGTATGTATAACACTTACCCAAAATAGCTTATTTTCATCCTCTAAAATATTGTGGAGACAAACAACCTTATTTCAGCTATAGAATTTTTTTTTGGCTCTTATCTCTTTAATTAGGGTAATTTTCAAAGATTAAAAATAGAACAGATAGGGGCTACCTGACCCAAGGTCAAAGTTAGAATCCTCATAACTATTTTAAGGACTGTAAGTTTACACAGGCTAAATTCTTAACCTGGGTAAGTGAGAAAAATGATCATTTCCTAAACCTAGCATTTCCTTCTTTATAAAAATTAACATGCCTATCTTCACCCCTATGACCTCATGAATAGGAATGAAGCAATTTCCAAAAAAAAAAAGGTGAGGAGGAGGGAGTTGAAAACAGGACCAACAACTAATAAGCTCACAATGAGGTCTCTTAATATAAAAACAGAAATGTAAATGATTGTCTGCCAAATACATATTTCAAAAAGAATAGAAGAACAGGCTAATATTAGATTAAGACAATCTGGGGAATAAAAAGGGGGTCATCAAATTTACAGAGTGAGTTAGGAACAATAGCTTATAGGTTAGTTGGTAGAATTTGAAATAACAAACATCTCAAATAACTGCAATACAAACATGGTTAAATATAATACATGTAAATAGACATGGTGAAGTTTAGATTAGAAGTGAAAATAAACAAATACAAAGTATTACCATATCAACACCAAAAAACTGGAGGAGAATTCTGAGCTGGATCTAGACTTTGCAAGAAAAAGAGCTATAATTAATTGCCAGTGTTTGTCATAGGAACTGTTAGAGTGCAATGATGATAGCATGCTATGTTTCTGTCACTCCTGATTTAAAAGAGCAGAATATGGAAAACTTAACCTAAGAGTAAATAATTAAAAACAAAATTAAAATACTAATAAATGAAACATACAAGCAAAAGCAAGAACATCTACAGCAAAAATAATTTTAACCACAGGATAGTGAAACTTAACCATCTGATGGGACTCACAAAATAAATAAAATCTTAGCTTTCATTAATAGAAATTCTAGTCCAGAGTATATTTTAATTGATATTTGCATATCAGCTGTTTCACTGTATGCTCTATATTTGAAGAAAAAGCAGATATGAGTGTGACAAATATCCTTTGTTAAATAGTTTTTGCCCTTGGAAAAATTATTTGTTGGTGTGTTTATTATTTATACTGAAAAAGTGAAAATTTAGAAACTCAAAATAGCTACCTTCAGGTATTATGGGGCAGAGGGTGAAACTATGTAGATAAGGGGCAGACCTTGGGTTAATGGATATAAGTTAAGAGTTCTGTGACTTGAATTTGTTAATTCATTATACACTTATTGAGAAACCATTATACATGAGGAGAGAATATTTGATGAATGCAACAGATCAGTTGTTCAACAATAATAAATTCCTTGGAAGAATTGAGGGCCCTGCCTCGTTCATTAGACATCATATGGCCTCTTTCAGGGTATTTTCTGATAAATGAAACTTGACTTTTAAGATCACTTCCCAACCTAAAATTCAATTGTTTTAAAGATGTATTTACTAAATATAAATATATTTATTATATAAATATAATATGTAATGTAAACATATATTACTATGAGTATATAAATAAAGATATATCCATGACACATCTGTGTAAAATATTGTGGCACTTTAGGTGTTCCATACTGTAGGAAATGGAATTATAAATATGGGAAAATATAAGAATATAGGAAATTATAAATATAAGAAATATAAAAATATAGGAATTTAATTTCATCAATAATCATTTTACAAAATCTTAATGGTATTACAGATCTGTCATCCCTAAATTTTGATGTTCAGATGAAAAACTTAATCTTATCTTAAAAGGATTCTATATATCATATTCATAGCAGACATATTCTCTTGGCTTCATTTTCAAAAACAGTGAAGAATGAAATAGATCAAACATTACAAAAAACTATTTAAAAAATAATCATTTTATAGTTTCAAAAAAAACCTAAGCTTCCAGGGTTTTACTGTCCACAAACAGATGTGGAACACAAAATTTAAGACAGCACCACATAATAAATATCTGAGTTGTCCAAGCAAAAGTGATTGTGGATTTATATGGGAGTTTTCACTTAAAAACACCATCTTAGTTCCCTTCCTCACTTATACTGTCAAAATGGAGTTTGAGGTTTATCTCCATGATGCCAAGCCACTTTTAGATAACAACTATAAACTTCAGTGGAACATATGCTAAACTGGTTGTTTGGCTGAATTTAACTTGCACTGGGATAACAACCAGTTCAATTCTATTTGAATTATAAGAAAGGGTCAATTTTTGTTAATAGAAAATTCATTAAAGACAAATCATCATTAAAATTGTATATTTGAAGTCATTTATACTATTTTGCTAATTTTGAAATTCACATTAAACCTTTCTTAAAGTACAATCGGAAGATTAATCTTTCCAGTCCAGTTATAAGTTGAACATATGATTGCAATTTCAACATTTAAGATTGAAATTCATTTTTATCCAACTTAAACACTGATACGTTTATATTTTATTTATTAATCTCACTGTTAGGCAATAGAAATAAATATATCAATGTCACATTCCTGCCTTTGAGGAATTCATAGCTTTAGAGAGCTGCTAATTTAGGAAAAACATTGTTATATAAAAATAATCCATCGAACTCTACCTTTAAGATCTTTCATTCTAAAATTTCAGTGTTTCTATCACCACCACTACCTAAAAAAATTCCAGAATCACTAGGTGATGGTTTGTCTCTCTCTTGAGTTTGCACCTCTCTGTTTCACTACATCCATGGGCTCTCCATAAATGTTATATATAACACTTACTCTTTACTATCATTCAGCGGTTGGAAGGTGAAATGGAACAAGTTGTATCTACATATTTTTCTACTGAGTTCACATACAGACAGACAGCCATATGCAGATTTATAAGTTGTGTGGAGCATGATTGCTAAGCAACAACATCCTCTCCCAGCCTCATGAGAATTAAACACTAAGGTAGAAACATGGACTCCAGATATACTGTCATCCATCTCTACAACAAGAGCCAATACAGAAAATGTTGGTGTGCATTATGTTAACAGCATTAGTCTTTTGACAGTTTTTTTCCAGTAAGAAAATTGCAGAGAAGGGGAAAACTAAAGAGCATTAGCTAAAAGTTTAAATCAACCAAGACAATTTCTCCTCAAATAATTTCCTAACACTCTATAATACTTCCAAGTTTACTAGGTTGACTTTCTAGTGACCTAGAAATTTTATTTAACTTAATCCTTAATTAAAATTTTCTATTTTAAATGCACTTCTTGCCTTTAATTTGCTAATCTCTGTATTTTAAAAATAATCCTATCCATGTAAGGACTCTGAGACATTCATTTCTTTCCTGCTTTGCATTTTATTTTCTTTATATTGAGCATGCAGATTCCTTAATAAATAGTTGGCTGAAAGTCATAGTAACCAAGACTGACTATAACTACGTATTTTCTAATAACATGTTAGGAAAGTACATTTATCAACTAAGACTGACTATAACTACACATTTTCTAATATATTAGCGAAGTACATTTATCTTGCCATATTTTAGTTTTTTCATTTCCAAAGGGATATAGTAATAATTGAGCTTCAAATCTTAAAGGATATTGGATAAGATAAAAGGGAGATGAAACATCTTAATTCATGTAAATAAAAACTCCCTCATATGCTTTTTTTTTTAAGTTTTTTTTTTAATCTATTTCCAAATTTGAAATCCCTTGGAGCTCTAAGATCACAAACTGACTCCTTGAAATCGCTAGTCGTTTTTTCTGACCCCACTGAGCAGTCTTCCCTCTGACCTCTGGCTATCCAGCACTCAGCACTTAATTTTAAGGAGAAAAGTGATCTGCATTTTTCAAAATAAATATATGAAATTGCAAAGTTTATAAAATATATGGACTTGAATGTTTATAATTATGTTAAAATTATATTACAATTAGAAAATGAATCAGCAAAATCACACCAGAAAACCGATGTCTAGTGCCTCTAAGCAGGCCCTTCCTAAATTAACCCAAGCAACTGGATAGCTCTCTGTATTGTGTTAAAGTTTTCCAAAGTTAAAGATATGGCACTGTACAGTGGTTGCTTATGTACACCAGTGTTGACTCATTCTTAAAGTTGACGATTTTTCCTAACATATGGCGTATTTGGTAGATCGTCTCATTTGTTTAGCGCTATTCATCTGCTTCTTTCTTGCCATTGCTCCTCCACAGGTAGACTTTACTAGGCTGGTAATGGCTCCCAAAGATATCAGCTCCTATTCACTGGAACCTGAAACATTATATTATTTAATAAATAAATAAATAAATGGTCTTTGAAGATGTGATTAAATTAACAATCATGAGATGGACAGATTATCCTAGATTAACTGTGGGCCCTAAATGTCATGTATTCTTATAAGACGGAAGCAGAGAAAGAATTGATGCATACATACAGAAGAGGAATCAGTGTGAACACACAAGCAAATATTGAAGTGATATGGCCACAAGTCAAGGGAAGCTGGCAGACACCAAAAGCTGAAAGAGGCAAGGAATAGATCCTCCTTCAGAGCCTCTGGAGGGAAGCACTGCCTGGCAGTATTTTGACTTCGGCCCAGTTACACTGATTTCAGGCTTCTGGAATTCCAGAATTTTCAGAGAATAGATTTCTATTGTTTTAAGCCACCCAGTTTGTGGTAATTTGTTAAAGCAGCCACAAAAACTATAAACTATTTTTCCCGCCTCATTGATGTGGGACTTTGCCATGTAACTTTGGCCAGTGGAATGCAAGCAGACATTATAGATAACATGTTCAAACAGAAGCTTTAAATGCACACTTAAGGCAGTCCATTTTGCTCCTGTCACCCAGAATAGCACACCTCCCCCACCCAGATGGGAGCTCTTCTTTCAGTCTAGGTTCCCGAAAAGTCACAGACACTCAATCCAAGTAAAAGCATAGTCAAACACAACTTCGTGGGCCCAGCTAAGTCAAAGCACGCTTAGCAGAGCCTAGCAGAATATGACCAACCTGCAGTCCTTACCTAATGTGAGCAAGAAATAAATACTACAACCATTGAGATTTGAGGATTTGTTGTTCAAACTGAATATGAAAGATAATGCATGTGATGATCCATTGATGAATAGTTTGCCCACTCTTACTTTCATCTTTTGATTTTTTCATTATTATTGTTTCTTTTATTTTCTTTTAATAACAGAAAGGTATTTCTTCTAATTAAATGGTTTTTCTGTTAAACTTCAAGAAGAGATAAATATTCAGCATTCTCAGGATAAGTCCTTAGGTGTTTGAGGAAGATTAATAATCACTCCCTAGTCTTTCCTTCTTTATCACAACTGACATCAACTTTTAAGTGTTGCCTAATTCCAATAGTGTTCTATTATTTGATATTCTGGGAAGGTAAATCCTTTTAAAAATGTGGAAAATGTTCTATAACATTTATGACTATAATTGAACAGCTTAGTTCATGTTCAAGGAAATCTTAAAGTCATTAGATGAGGCATTTCTTCACTCCCTAGGATTTACTTTTCTCCCTTCATCATTTTGTCCATTCTGTTTTCTTCCTTCAGGTCCCTGCGTTCAAAATTCTGCTTTTTCCCAGTGTCTATTTTCCTTTCCATCAAAATTTGCTTTTCTGTTCCTAAGGTGGATTCCAAGTACAATTCTATTTTTATTCTTAAATTTCCACAGTAAAACCTTTCATCCTTTTTTGATAACTATGCCTTGTGAAATATATGCAAATGATTCTTTTATTGAATTAGTTTTACACTACTTATATATATATATATATATATATATATATATATAATATGTATTTTGTCATCACTAACAGAGGAATTATGGATGAGGGTAATTATTTTTAAAAGTATAATCGCAAAGATTTATTCATTGCTTATAGATTGCTGTCCAGGGAAGACCATTTTCTGAAAGCTAATAAGCAAGCGGTCAGGGCCCCCACACAGGGCCGTGCAGTTCATCTCTTGGACAGAAGCGCATGGCTGCTAAAAGAGGAAAACGGTAGCTCAGATTCAGCCTGCCTGCCACTTACCAAGCCCTAAAACTTTACCATGAGGTTGCAGCCATATGGTGGGAGAAGGGGTGTAATTTTCTATTTTGCATAAAGGTTCCATGCAGTCACCAAGATGTGGCTCTGTGGACTATATCCACTTAGAAGAGGTACCAGAGAGAGCAGTTAAGCGAGGATCTGTAAGCTGAGTCAGACAGACTTGCCTCAGACTCCATGATTTGGAATGTACGAAACCAGCACCTCTGGAATGGTTGGTTGACTCAGAGTAGCTGATACCTGACTTGTCCTTTACATTTCCTCCCAGGTGAAGGTATTCTATGCTCATGGTGCTCATTATAGAATGACTTCAGTCAGAAGCCCATTGTTGAGTCTTGCTTCAGACTGAGTCAGAAGTAATAATTCTAAGATAATCTCTCAAGTCTCTTATATGTCATGTGGGTGAGGGCATAAATG
Organism: Phataginus tricuspis; assembly: GCA_029783875.1. NCBI lineage: Eukaryota > Metazoa > Chordata > Mammalia > Pholidota > Manidae > Phataginus > Phataginus tricuspis. Next base: position 5,650,434 of record JAQQAC010008880.1, on the reverse strand, counting down.
GGCCAGGGACACATGTCCATGAAGTAGATAAGATCATATGACAAGTTATACCAGTGAGTATTTCTTACAGATAGGAAAATATCTGACCTTACCTCTCAAGGTGACTATCAGGTCCTCATACTCAACATTCTCATGTTTATAGCCTTCTTATTCTCACTTTGTAGTGTAGAAGATACATGGTTTTCCTCTAGCAACAATGGAAAAATGTCTGGTTTTCAGTCCCTGTGGCTTCTCAACATCACCATTGCTCTTCATAGTCTTCTATTAATTAAACATTATTGCTGCACTCAGAGATTCTTTCATAGTGTCCCTCTTCACTGACCAGTGTTGGCCTCAAGGACCATTGCTGAAATTCCCAAGGCTAGATCCTTCAAAGGCTGCCCTGCTTAGGTGCCTCTCAAGCACCCTCAGTGCCCCATATTCATTTCTTAGGATTGGCTAAATCCTAAGAGTTAATGAACAACCATCTCAGAAACCACCATGGATCATGTTAGTCTCTTCCCATCTTGAAAATCAAATGGCCTATAACCACTGCAGGCATTATCCAACAGTCCAGCCTCAGAAGCTTAGATTCCAAATTAGAGACCTGGAAAGGATGTCTTCAAGGGGTGATTTCCCCCATGTAGCCACAAACACATACAATTTTCAACTAAGAGAGGAAAGCCCAGAACTTAGGTACAGTGGGTTGTATGTAACAATTGCATTTTTATTTTTTGATAAAAAAAAATCTATCATATTCCCTATATTAATAATAATAATAGCATTATACCCCCCACTAAATAACAAAACTGCTAAAGAATAGAAGGATAAAATACATCTAAAGTAAGTTTTGCTAGTGATCTGTGTGGGTGTGTGTGTTTGGGCTTGAAAACACTATGTTTGTAATTGGGATTTTGAATTTTTTTGAGTCTGCCAAACAAGTAAGTTCAGTTCTGTGACACAACTCAGCATAAGTTCCAAATTAAATTTAAAGTCAAGAAGAAGATAATATACGAGACATATTCATCAAAATGGTCAGCTTCTTTTGAATTCTTTTGCAATGCTAAGCCACAGCAATTTCTTTAACAATTTAGAATTTTGCATTGTGGAAGTTTGCTCATAATTTATCTAGAAATAGGGTGGCTGAAATAAAGAAATTTCACACAGAACACCTGTGTTGAATTTCACTTGAATATGTATTGGATTTATTATTGCTTTTTTCTAAATTCAGTAATGTGTTCACTGAGTAAAGCCAGTGACAGAACCTTGAGTCAGTGGGGTAGCCAGACTGGGAGTGGCCAGGTGTTGGATATTAATAAATCCCTCAGAAGCTGATAGTGGATACAAGTGGTCAGTACAGGTTTCAACAGCAGCAAGTACAAGGAAATCGAACAAGAAAAACATGTTCTGTCAAGAAGACCCACACCTCAGTGACAGATGGCATCTCTGAGGATGGGACAAAGGTCACAGACAGAAATTTCAGATGGTCCAGGGCTTTAGCAAGCAGTTTCAGAAGCCCAGACAAAATCATCCCAGGACTAACAGAAAATAATAATTATAGTAATTTCTCTTACTGTGTGCAGAGAACTCTGAAATAATTAAAAACCAACAAAGTTGGTGTGATTATTATCATTTTATAGATGAGGAAATTGACATTTAGATCAACAAAGTAACGTGTTTACTACACACAAGTAGTCAACGAATGGGTTTATGCTTCTAACTTAATCTGATCCTTTTGAAAACAGTGTGTTGAAGACTCAAAGGGACTAGGACAGCAGGTATGAAATCAACTGAGGGTTTCAAGTAAAAAGTGTATGGTAGGGATGTGGTTACCGTATATGAAATACAAGGTGGAAGGGGGATTATTTCATAAATTCCAAGACCCTTTATGCTAAGCATTTTTAAGTTAATTTTCTAGCCAGCTAGGCTCATCAGTCCTTTTCTTCCTCACAGGTTTCAGAAACTTTGTTATATATAAGCTTAACATTTTTCCTTTTTCATACATTCATTCAAGGTACAAATAGGGATAAGACTTACACAACTTCTGCCTTTAAGAGGTCATTTTCTGGCAGAATACCCCACACTAAGTGTAGAAAGAGATTCCCCTCAGCTCTCTTTACCACTCCCTTTCCTTACAAGGCTATGCTTCTTTTAGATAAGCAGAGAGGCCCCTTCCATTTTAGAGTCTTACTATTAGAGAAACAGATGGAAGAGCAATCATTGCCAAGTTACACATGTGTTTCCTGAGTGTGTTTTAATAAGGTGTGTGTAGGCATCCTATGCTCTGTTCTTACTCCTGAGTGGGGGAAGTCAAGCATCTCTCCTTCTGAGCAAACTTAGCGTAATGGCAGCCTCTCCTCAATTCTGGACTGAAAGAGCAAATTTCAGTATAAGGAAGGAGGCTCACAAGTAGCACACTGACATCACAGAGAACTAACAGCCCAGGGCCAGTGGAAATGAACATTTCACAAGACTTCTGCACCCACCCTGCACCCCGATACACATTTGCTCACTGCAGTGGGAGCGAACAGCAGAAAGCCTGACTTGACGCTGGGGCCTGAGTCTGCCTTCATTTGTTTCTCCGGCTTGGAATGGCCGGAGGTAGGACTGAATCTGCAGGTGGAATTCAAGTGCCCCCAGATGTGAAGGCTGGAGGGCTGGAGGGGCAGGGAGCTAGGCTGCCATTGTATTTATGATCCTACAAATAGTTTTCCAGGATAAAGTCTTAATTGCTAAGCATTTCCTTCCAAATTAATGTATTGAGAAGTTTTTTAAAATGTGATTTACTTGTAACAGTTCATATATATAAACAAAATGTATTATAGAAACATTTTAGGAAAGTTTTAAGATGATATTTAGGCCTTATTAATAGCATGAGTATAATGACAATATATATATAATATTATCCTCCTATTCTCAAAGTTATTGAAGGGACAGTTTTCTTTGCTTCTACCCTTGGACTAACTTCTGTCTTCATGTGTTGTCTCCCATTTGAACACCGACTTTTATTTGTCACACTCTCAGAGAAAGATGATTTTTCTTCACATTTTAAAAAGTACTTAGTTATTTTGAAAGCTTTCAGAATCGGTATTTTTAAGCCCAGATAGATAAGATTGTCGAATATTATGAATAGCTTAAGAAAAGAAATTCTTCAAAATCTTGCATTTTAATAGCATTGTGGACTTCAAACTCTCAAAACATTACTTTATGGTACAGCTTATATTTTGCTTCTGTGTAAGCAACAAAGGAGACTGACATTTGTATGTACTTATTTGTGCTACCTCATTTGTTGTGTTTGTAGATTAGTATTAACTTCAGAGCATGCCAGCATAATATAGTAAGCTGGTGGCAAAAAGTGAGAGACTTATTTTCTTTAAATACTTCATTTACTTACCTTATTTCATTCACACATACATATCATTTAAGCCTCACAACCACTATGCCTCAGCTATATTAAGTGATTTATACAAGGACCAATAGGTAGCAAATGCAACCGGAGTTCAAAAGCAGATCTTCTGAGTCTGTGTATAGGGTAAACTGCAGAATTTCCAGGATCTCCCACCTGGCCTCAGTCCATTCACATATCAGTGGGTGTTTACTGCTGCAGCTTCCCACAGCCTCTGGGGCAAGGGTGGAGAGAGGATGGCCGTTCTCTCCCACATCTGTTCCTGGTATGTAATTGGTCTGGCATCTGCAAATCACCAAACACCCACCAATACAGTTCCTCCTGGAAAGGGCAGACAGGAAGTAGTGGGCATGCCATGGGGGGGTGCAGAGCATGAATAGCAGCAGAGGAGACAGAAGGGACCTGGCCTAGCTGATGAATTTGAGCAAACTGTAAGAAATTAAAAGTCTTTCTTCCAAACTACTCCTACCATTTCAGTTTCACCAGTATCAAAGGGGATTCATCAGGAGCACCCTTTCATCTGGAGCTATACTGTGTCCATTATTTATTTCACCATAACCATGTTTTAAAGCTACCTGCCTACAAGACTTTGGATACAAAATCATGACCCAACACGATGTGCTAAAGTGAATCAGAAGGGAGTGAGGAAAGAGGTGTGAGAGAAGGATAGCATCCCAGGAGATGGATGCACAAATCATGGAGCTTCCTGATAACGCAAATGCTCAGATGACTCATTATGCTTTGAAGGTATCAGAAGAGTATGCTTTCTGCTTCTCAGACTGGGATAAGTCCTCCTCCTTGAGTATTCCACTAGGTGCCAGGGGACAAGAAATATCATAGGATAGAAGATAGTAAAGGACATAAACAAATAACTTATCAAAAAAGAAATACAGTGGCTTTTAAATGTACCAAATGATACTCAACCATGTTCTTAATTAAGAAAACAAATTATAGCAATAATAATGTGTCATTGTTCACCTCTAAGATTAGGAAAGGTAAAAGTTTTCCAAACAGTATTAGAAATAATGTAAGGAAATTCTGAGTGTAATTTGATACCTTTGAAAAAAATTGGCAATATTTATCAGAACACGAAGAGCAGTTGCTATTTGAAATTCTACTTCTATTTCTATTCACTTACTATTTGAATTCTAGTATATAAACACATGCAAAATGACATAAATCATGAAAATATTTACAATAAAAGAGTAAGTATATTTCTGTTAATATAAGACTAATAAAATAATTGATGGTACATCTGTACAATGGAGTAATATTACAAGTATATATATATATATATATATATATATAAGCATACACACACACAGACACACACACACATATTTTGGTACATATGTATGTGTTGCTAATGTGCACAAACCTTGGAGATTGTGAAGTGAAAAAATAAAGCAATTTGTTTCAGCACATAGATGTATACAGTACTCTGGAACATATATAAGAATCTTCTAAAATACCATTGCCAACAATCAGGGAGGGAGACCACAAGTTGGTGGTGATAGACATATTTTCATTACATAATTTTTTTGTCTTTTTTCCATGCATTTATGTCTTTTAATAAAAATAGCAAATGCAAAAAATATTCAAAATGAACAAATATTTATTGTTGTGCTAGCCAGGATTCTAAGATGGCCTCCAAGCTTCCCGCCTTCCTATGTACATGTGTTGTATAATCTCCAACCCTTGAGTGTAGGTGGGGCCTACCAGGATGATGGATTTCACTCCTGTAGTTAGGTTACATTATATGGTATTTTGCAAATGTAATCAAAGTCCCTAATCAGTTGACTTTAATCAGATGTGAGATTTCCTGGGTGAGTCTGACCTAATCAGGAATGTCCTTTAAAATAGGGTTTAGAGGTCATAAAGATATTCCCGGTTGCCTTGAAGAAGTAAGCTTCCATGTTGTGAGGGGGCCTTTGTGACCAAAACTTGAGGGCAGCCTTTCTTGGCTGAGAACATCTCCAGCTGACATCTTGTTTACACCCTTATGAGGCTCTGAGCAGAAGACCCAGTTAAATAATGCTGGACTCTTGGGGCATAGAAACAGAAAATATATTTGTATTTTTGAGTTGTTAAGTGGTAATTTTTTATGTAGTTATAAAAAGTGAATACAACTGAGTACTTACTATGCACCAGATAAATACGTTTAAGGACAACATTGGTAAAGAAAATTTTCTCTTATTGCCAAATAAGGAGATTCAAATTACATAAACTAATTTCTCACAGTATTGCAACCGTGTATCAGGATATAGTGACCACCACAGCATCTGCCAAAATAGAAAACAGACAGTGAAAGAGTAAACTTGCCCTGCATATTTCAAAACAGATGGTGATATATAACCTCTCAGAGAACATTTGTATGTATGTGGTCTGCTTAGATATTACTGCAGAGACTCTTTGAAAGGGCTGACTTAATGCACAGGCAGCAAAAGGGATAGGTGTCAGGCTTACTCTAACCATAGTTATAATAGTATTTTGAAATTAAAAGTATTCTCAAAACTATTCTAAAATGTGATTTTTTTCCTAGGACTTTGGTGTTTTATGGTTAAATAACATTTATACACATAAAACTATCATTTACCTTTATCAGCAAGAATGATTTGTCTGTTATTTAAATGGTTACTCCTGGAACTGTATGAACCTAAATAAAATGATTAATTAAAACAGTTATTCATTTTCTCATGCTTTGTTCATATATAAGGTGGTAAGTACATAATATTTGCCAAGCACACAGAGAGGTGTTGGATTTGTCAGCAAAGTATTGCAATGCCGTCTAATAAGTGCATGTAGAAACTGTCTGTATAAACTTTAGTGGTGCAAAAGAGGAGGTGAATTCTAAAAGTGTGGGAGTTAAGGGAAGTCTTCACAGAGGAAGTGAATTAATTAGCAAAGGTAAGTTATGTATATTAGCGAAGACATGCCTCTTAGAATCTATGGAATTTGAATTAATTAGGATATTTTTGATGGCAAAGAACAGAAGACCCATCTAAAATGTGCTTAAATAATGTGAAAATTGTCATCTCGTATAACAAGACTGGAGTTAGAGTCAATCCAGAGTTAATTCAATGGCTTAAGGATATCATTAAGGAACCAAGTTTCTTTTCTCTTTCTGCTCTTCTCAGTTACCTTTTGTCCCTGAGTTCTTCCCCACAAAATATTTAAAGTATCACATCCTCCCAAAACATAAACCAACAGTAGGAATAAAGAGAAAGTCCTACCTTGCCTCATTTCTTTAAGAGGAAAACTTTACTGGGAGCCTTTAGAAGACTGTCCCTCTGGCTCAGAGGCTCACATGCTTAGGCTAAAAGTGATCTCTGGCAAAAGGAGTGGATAGAAGAAGACAGAAACGTCATGATGGCTTAGACTAATCCTGATTCATCTGTGGGACTGTGGTGGGCTCAGTGCCCCCTGCCTAACCCAAAACATGCCATATGGAGGAAGCAAAAAGTCCAGTTATTTTTTGGTTTTTGTTTTGCCAGGGAAAAGGGGATGAGGATGACTGGTGGAAGCAGACAAAATTTTTGGCAGTGTGTAAATTAGTGGAACTGTAGCAAGTATGCACGTTTGGCATACTGCAGCTAATTCAATATAACTGAGACCAAGGTGAGCTAGACAAGGCATGGATTGTGGTGATTCTCACATTTATCCTATAAAGAACTAAGAGCCAGGCAATGACATGGTAAACTTGTGCTCTAGAAAGATCATTCTGGAAAGATGACTGATTTTGGAGGCAAGCTAACCAACAGGGGGACATTATGAAGTTCAGGTGAAGGATTATGCTCTAAAGTATTGGCTCTATATGTGAGACAAAAATGTCTCATTCTGGAGGTACTTGAGGGAGAAAATGAGTAATATTTAGTCACCAATTACATGGTAGGATAGATGGTAGTTAAGTCAAGACCAATCTCAAGTAGTAGTATTTCCTTCATTGTATGTATTTATACATTAAAAATTGTGCAATAAGAGGTAAATTCTCTTGGGCAGAACTGATAAAAAGCTGAGTGAAATATTTTCAAAGATGGTAAAGGATAAGTGCATTTAGCGTGTGGCATAAATAAGTCCATTTCTAAAGTTTACCACATGTGCATATAATTTTTAAAAATTCTTCTAAAACTATTGATTCTTTGTTGACCATCCAAATTTTAATGTCTTAGACCAGAAATACTTTACTTATTCTAGACCAAGAAAATCTAGTCTAATTTATATAAACACAAAACTTTAAAATGAATTCTAGTTAAAAAATTTGTTATTTTTTTAAGGTTGACTTGCATTAACAATTAAAACACTAAAGAAGATTGAATTCCATTTTTTGTGATTGGTTTTCTTTACATTTTGGCTGAATATATTTGATGTGGAACAAAATTGATGTATTGTTCATTGGGGGCCACATCAGGTCTTTAGAGAGCCTGGGCACGCTTATGGAAACAGCCTCACACTTGGAACTCAGCTGGCAATGGCAGAGTAAAGCTGTGATCTGTGTCTTTGTTACAGAGCTTTCTCTGTGTGAAGCAAAGTGATCTGTTCAAGTATCATACTCAAGACCTTTGCCTCACTGGCAGCAAACTCCAACCAACGAGCCTAGCAGCTGAGAGTAGAATGGAAGAACTCCCCCATAAATGTCTGCATTAAAGCTTGATCCCACAGAAAATACTCTCTGGCCTCCTGGAGCACATTCCCTGTGAGAGATCAATTAAGTCACAAGAATTGTCTTTGTGAAAATCTGCCTTTCTAAATCTCAGAAATAAAAATCCCTTCCAAATAGTCAAACAGGGTCCCCAAACAAGACCTACAAGTGGAAATTCATTCATTTATCAAGGTAATTATCAAGTTAATTTCTTTAAAGGTTCTTTAACTTTTAATGTTGTTATAGGCTTTTTTTTCTCCTCTTGAAATGTTAAAGGGGGAAATCCCCTTTTCATTCATTATTTGTTAAATTTTTCTAAAAATGTTTAGTTACTATATAAACATCATAACAACTATTTAGATTACTCAAAACATGTTTTCATTATCAGATTCGGTATCCTTTGAGATTATTGAAAGTGAGTATTTTGTAGGGAAGACAGACTTCATTAACAGCTCTGCAGTTTTTACAGACTTCTCTCCATGCTCCACATGCAACAGCACACATGAAACAGTTATACTTCATTGTTTCTTTAGATCTCATCATTCTAAAAGAAGCTAGTTAAAAAAGCAAAACCTCAGACCACAGCTAAAAGTATAGAAATAGAGGAAAAAGATATTTCTATTAAATACTGAAATATAGCTGCTTCTATAGTTTCATCTCAAGGTTTGCTATAAAGTGAAACCTGGTTACCAAAACAATAATAGTTCAGTTGTTATCTTATGTTTATAGTTACCATTTATAACATTATGTATCAGATTGCTCTTAAGTTTGCTGAGAAGTTGATATGATAAAAGAGAGCCATTATGCCATTATCTTTAAAATATTTTTAAAAGCTTTTTTTCCCTGAAATGGAGGCCTAACTTGTGTCAACTTATTGGCAACATCTGATTTTGCATGTTCCACATTAATTATTTTGACTTTTCCTACATAATTTACCCCATTTTTCCACCTTTGGATTAGAGTATGTCTGACTACTTGTTAATAATAATAATACCTACATATATTAATCTTAAATTTTACCCTCCATTATGTAACAGTGAATCAAATGAAAGTCCTTGTTTCCATGACTTTGCTATTTCTTTGTGCTATAATAAGGGAAACCATTTTTTCTAGATGATAAAAAAGAGACTTGGGAGTCTTCATTAGTACATAGCTTTACAGAATACAATTTCACATTTTATAACTATATAAATAGTTAACAAATTATAAAAATATGTAAACATTATTTGGCATCTACAGTATTTTAAACTTTCTATTCCTGATATGTTTTGGTTATACCTTTTCTAAGATCATTTCAATTTTGCCTGCATTACCTTTTAGCTTTTACAATTAGATAAATGCTCCCTTCTCCAAAAAGTTTGATTCTGGTTTCAGAGGACTAGGTTGGTATATAAACCCAGATATGAAGATGACCAAAATCTATAACATCACTTTATATGATTTTCATACTATCTTAGAAAAAGACAAAGATAGATTTTGCAATTGAGTTGGTGTCAGATGGAGTTTGAAGCCAGGCTTCGTCTTTGACTTCATTGCAAGAGCCTATTTAAGTTCCCTGAGCTTTGTTTCTCTATCTATAAAAGGGAAACAAAATTTTTACCTCAAAATCTCATAAAAGTGCAAGAGGAATGGGAAGAATTTTATATGAAATAATGATTGTGTAAAAACTATCAGAGTGCATGGTGCATATTAAGAAGTGGTAACTATTTGTGAACTCTGTCCTACACAGGAAAAATTTTAAAGCTCAAACCTATCCAGATCTAATGTTTAGATAGATGTTCACAAAGACAATTATGTGACTGTCTGATCTTAAATTAGATTACAAATTTACGGATTAGGAAAACAGCATTCACAATTGCTTTTACACAAAAGACAGGAAGATCTGAAACACCTATATTTGTGGATGAAGACCTCTCTTGTCCTTTGCTGTCTATATGGAGTGAAGCCCTCAGCTTAAGGGGGAGCTAGAAATCCGCAGAAGGCTTGAAGGCCAGGAATCACCATATTCAGAGGCAATGGTGGCCATCTTGGAGACTAAGCTTTCAGTGCAGTTTTCAAAGGATAGGTACAATGATGTTTGGGAACCTTCTGCATTTTAAGGGGGGAAAGAAAGTCAAGAAATAAGTCTACTAATGTAAACCAGTTATTAATAATATTTATAGCTAATATACATTAGCACTGTGGGAAGACCTTTTGCTAAGCATCAAAACCAAGTAGGCAACTACTCTTGCCTCTCTGAGTGGTGATGTCACTTCAATGGAACAGGAATTTATTATAAATATTTATCTAATTTCTGGAAAAGTATTATTGTTACTTGCAAGAACATGGCTTCATGTTACCGACAGGATATTGAGTGAAAGAAGCCAGACAAAAAAACCCAAACTATATAGTGCCACCTATATGAAATCAGGAACCAACAAAACTCATCTCATAGTGACTGACTTCAGAAGAGTGGTTATCTTTGTGGAGAGGGATTTACTGATGGGAGAACCATAGGGGAGCCTTCTGGGGTCTGAAGATGTGGTAATTATATGAGTGTGAACATAAGTAAAAATTTATCAAGATATAGACTTAAGATTTATGCATTTTAGTGATCTGTATACATTAAAAAATTTATAAGTGTATGTCACACTGTTTGGAACATCTAAAATGTGATATGGTTTTTACGTTTCCCTTATGACGACACAATGATTTTTACTCCTGATTATATTTTATGAGTCCATAAATGTGATTATTTTCTCTGTGGAATCTCAAGAAAAACAATTGAGGTGCTTGAAAAAACATAGAATTGATTAGATAGCAGTTTAACAATAAGATATTTTCTTATGAAGACAGATTTTTGTACCATTTTTCTTTGTCCTACAGATATTTTTTTTCTACCTAAAAGGATTCATTCATTAAATTGTGACATCTTAGTCCTTGAGCATGAAGATAAGAAGAAAAAAACAGTTGATATTGGTGTTTCATTCTAGAGCAGTGCTCTCCTATAAAACTTTCTGTGAGAACAGAAATATTCTGTCCATAATGTCCAATATCATAGCCACATGGGGCTATTAGTACTTGAAATGTAGTTACTGTGACCAGGAAACTTAATTTAAAAAATATTTAAATTTGGACTTCTGGGAAGATGGTGGAGTGAGCAGGGCAACAGAAATCTCCTCCCAAAACCATATATATTTGTGAAAATACAACAGATACAACTATTCCTAAAAAAGAGACCAGAAGATACAGTGCAACAGCCAGACTACAGCTACACCTGCGAGAACTCAGTGCCTCATGAAGTGGGTAAGATACAAAGCCATGACCCGGTGGGACCCGGGCACTCCCCCAACCCAGCACACCAGCGGGAGGTAAAGATTCAGAGCTGGGAGGGAGTGGAAGCACAGGCCCAGCAAATACCCAGCCCTGGTGATCTGTGCCGGGAGCACTGACACACATTGCGTGGTGTATCGGAGATTAGAGAAACAAAGTGCAGGATCTGAGTCAGAGACAACAAGCGGATCCCCTCAGCCAGCTCCCCGGGACAAAAGAAAAGTGGGCACCATTTTTTTTTTTGTTTTTTGCTTTCTTTTTTTTTTTTTCTTTGGTTTAAGTCTTAAAGACACAAGGGCCCAACAGCAGAACAAAATCATCCCAGAGCACTCAGCCCAGCAGGCTGGGAGTCTTGGGGAATTTCGGACCCCCTGGCTGGCGGCCAGGTCAAGCAGCTACACCAAGGCTTCCCACACAGCAGCCACCCATCTGTTCCCCCCTCAAGCCAGCGCCCCAAAGGGTCCTGGAGCCTCCACTGCTGCAGATCAGCGGAAGAGCAGCCCCGCCCACAGCATCCTCACAGAATCTACTTCCAGAAGGCGCACAGCTAAACAGGAAGGACCCCAGAACCCACATCAAGGGCGGGAAAGCACCAAGGGAACCAGAAGGCACCCAGCGAGACTTCAAACCCCCACAGTGATATAGGTTAGGCTGCGGGCGACCCCGCACAGAGGCAGCTCCAGGGATTATCCCAGAGACTGCCTCCTGGTGGGCGAGAAACCAGTTCAGGCCCCAGAGAAGGGCAAGGAGAACAACAAGCAGGAAGGGAAGTTGTTCGCCCATCTGACACACCTACCAGGGACCACTTCTATCACCATGAAAAGACAGAGGAATATGATACAGACAAAGATTACCCAGACAACCCCAGAGAGAGGGCCTGATGGGATAGATTTATACAATCTTGCTGAAAAAGAATTCAGAATAAAAGTCATAATCATGCTGATGGATCTACAGAGAAATATGCAAGAGTAAAGGGAGGAAGTGGAGAAAGACAATGCAGAAATCAGACAAGCGACTGACAGGCTTAAGAGCAGAATGGTTGAGGTGTAAGAAACTGTTAATGGAATAGAAATCAGAGAACAGGAATACAGAGAAGCTGAAGCAGAGAGAGATAAAAGAATCTCTAAGAATGAAAGAATATTAAGAGAACTGTGTGACCAATCCAAACAGAACAAGATTTGGATTATTGGAGTACCACAGGAAGAAGAGAGGGAAAAAGGGATAGAAAGTATCTTTGAAGAAATAATTGCTGAAAACTTCCCCAAGCTGGGGAAGGAAATAGTTTCTCAGTCCACAGAAGCCCACAGGTCTCCCAACACGAGAGACCCAAGGAAGACAACACCAAGACACATAATAATCAAAATGGCAAAGATCAAAGACAAGGACAGAGTATTAAAGGCAGCCAGAGAGAGAAAAAAGATCACCTACAAAGGAAAACCCATCAGACTATCATCAGACTTCTCAACAGAAACCTTACAGACCAGAAGAGAATGGCATGATATATTTAATGTAATGAAACAGAAGGGGCTGGAACCAAGAATATTGTATCCAGCACAATTATCATTAAAATTTGAGTGAGGGATTAAAAAATTCCCAGACAAGCGAAAGCTGAGGGAATTTACCTCCCACAAACCACCTCTTCAGGATATCTTAAAGGGACTGCTCTAAATGGAAGCACACCTAAGGCTAAAAAGATGTCATTAGAGAAACTAAAATCATAGCAAAGAAAGCAGACCATCCAAATACTAACTAAAGGCAAAAAGTAAAATCAACTATCCACAAAAACAGTCAAAGGAAATGTAAAAGAGTGCAGAATAAAACGCCTAGTATATAAAGAATGGAGGAGGAAGAATAAGAAAGGAGAGAAATAAAGAACCATCAGACTGTGTTTATAATAGCTTAAAAAGAGAGTTAAGTTAGACTGTTACATAGTAAACAAGCTACCCTTGAAACTTTGGTAACCACGAATCTAAAGCCAGCAATGGCAATAAGTACATATCCATCAATTACCCTAAATGTAAATGGACTGAATGCACCAATCAAAAGACACAGAGTTACTGAATGGATAAAAAAGCAAGACCCATCTATAAGCTGTTTACAAGAGACTCACCTCAAACCCAAAAATACATACAGACTAAAGGTGAAGAGATGGAAAAAAATATTAACATGCAAACAACAAGGAGAAAAAAGCAGGTGTTGCAGTACTTGTATCAGACAAAATAGACTTCAAAACAAAGAAAGTAGCAAGAGATAAAGGACATTACATAATGATAAAGGGGTCAGTACAACAAGAGGATATAACCATTTTAAATATATATGCACCCAACACAGGAGCGCTGACATATGTGAAACAAATACTAGCAGAATTAAAGGAGGAAATAGAAAGCTATGCATTCATTTTAGGAGACGTCAACACACCACTCACTCCAAAAGACAGATCAACCAGACAGAAAATAAGTAAAGACACAGAGGCACTGAACAACACACTAGAACAGATGGACCTAACAGACATCTACAGAACTCTACACTCAAAAACAGCAGGATACACATTCTTCTCAAGTGCACATGGAACATTTTCCAGAATAGACCACATACTAGGCCACAAAAAGAATCTCAGTAAATTCAAAAAGATTGAAATTCTACCAACCAACTTCTCAGATCACAAAGTTATAAAACTAGAAATAACTGTAGAAAGAAAACAGAAAGGCTCACAAATACACGAAGACTTAACAACATGCTCCTAAATAATCAATGGATAAATGACCAAATTAAAACAGAGATCAAACAATATATGGAGACTAATGACAACAATAACACAAAGCCACAACTTCTGTGGGACACAGCAAAGGCGGTTCTAAGAGGAAAGTATATTACAATCCAGGCCTATTTAAAGAAGGAAGAACAATCCCAAATGAATAATCTAAAGATACAATTATTGAAATTGAAAAAAAAAGAACAAATGAGGCCCAAGTCTCTGAAGGAGGGACATAATAAAGATCCAAGAAGAAATAAATAAAATTGAGAAGAATAAAATAATAGAAAAAAATCAATGAAACCAAGAGCTGGTTTTTTGAAGAAATAAACAAAATAGATAACCCCCTAGCCAGACTTATTAAGAGAAAAAGAGAATCTACACACATAAACAGAATCAGAAATGAGGAAGGAAAAATCACAACAGACCCCACAGAAATACAAAGAATTATAAGAATACTATGAAAATCTATATACTAACAAGCTGAAAAACCTAGAAGAAATGGACAACGTCTTATAAAAATACAACCTTCCAAGACTGACCAAGCAAGAAACAGAAAACCTAAACAGACCAATCACCAGAAATGAAATTGAATTGGTAATCAAAAATGTACCCAAGAACAAAACCCCCGGGCCACATAGATACATCTCTGAATTTTACCAGACATATAGAGAAGAAATAACACCCATTCTCCTTAAAGTTTTCCAAAATATAGAAGAGGAGGGAATACTTCCAAACTCATTCTATGAAGCCAGATTCACTCTAGTACCAAAACCGGGCAAAGACCTCACCAAAAAAGAAAATTACAGACCAATATCCCGGATGAACAAAGATGCAAAAATACTCAACAAAATATTAGCAAACTGAATTCAAAAATACATCAAGAGGATCATACACCATGATCAAGTGGGATCCATCTCAGGGATGCAAGGATGGTACAACATTTGAAAATCCATCAACATCATCCACCATTTCAACAAAAATAAGAACAAAAACCACATGATCATCTCCATAGATGCTGAAAAAGCATTTGACAAAATTCAGCATCCATTCATGATTAAAACTCTCAACAAAATGGTCATAGATGGCAAGTACCTCAACATCATAAAGGCTATATATGACAAACACACAGCCAACATCATACTTAATAGCGAGAAGCTGAAAACTTTTCATCTAAGATAGGGAACAAGACAGGGATGCCCACTCTCTCCACTGTGATTCAACATAGAACTGGAGGTCCTAGCCACGGCAATCAGACAAAACAAAGACATACAAGGTGTCCAGATTGGCAAAGAAGAAGTCAAATTGTCACTATTTGCAGATGACATGATATTGTACATATAAAACCCTAAAGACTCCACTCCAAAACTACTAGAACTAATATCTGAATTCAGCTAAGTTGTAGGATACAAAATTAACACACAGAAATCTGTTGCTTTCCTATACACTAATGACAAGCTAAAAGAAAGAGAAATGAGGAAAACAATTCCATTCACAATTGCATGAAAAAGAATAAAATACCTAGGAATAAACCTAACGAAGGAAGTGAAAGACATATATCCTGAAAACTACAAGACACTCCTAAGAGAAATTAAAGAGGACACGAACAAATCGAAATTCATCCCATGCTCTTGGCTAGGAAGAATAAATGTTGTCAAAATGGATATACTACCTAAAGCAATCTACAGATTCAATGCAATCCCCATCAAACTACCAACAGCTTTCTTCAATGAAATGGCACAAATAATTCTAAAATTCACATGGAACCAGAAAAGACCCCAAATAGCCAAAGCAATCCTGAGAAGAAGGAATAAAACAGGGGGAATTATGTTCCCTGACTTCAAGCTCTACTACAAAGCTACAGTAATCAAGACAATTTGGTATTGGCACAAAAACAGACCCACAGACCAGTGGAACAGAATAGAAAATCCAAACATTAACCCAAATATATATGGTCAATTAATATATGATAAAGGAACATTGGATATACAATGGGGAGATGACAGCCTCTTCAGCAGCTGGTGTTGGCAAAACTGGACAGCTACATGTAAGAGAATGAAACTGGACTACTGTCTACCCCATACACAAAAGTAAACTCAAAATGGATCAAAGACCTGAATGTAAGTCATGAAACCATAAAACTCTTCGAAAAAAACATAGGCAAAAATCTCTTGGACATAAACATGAGCGACTTCTTCACGAACATATCTCCCCAGGCAAAGGAAACAAAAGCAAAAATGAACAAGTGGGACTATATTAAGCTGAAAAGCTTCTGTACAGCAAAGGACACCATCAGTAGAGCAAAAAGACATTCTACAGTATGGGAGAATATATTCATAAATGACATAGCTGATAAGGGGTTGACATCCAAAATATATAAAGAACTCACACACCTCAACAAACATAAAGTAAATAATCCAATTAAGAAATGGGGAGAGGACATGAATAGACACTTCTCTAAAGAAGAAATTCAGATGGCCAACAGGCAGATGAAAAGATGCTCCACATCGCTAATCATCAGGGAAATGCAAATTAAAACCACAATGAGATATCACCACACTAGTAAGGATGGCTGACATCCAAAACACAAACAACAACAAATGTTGGCGAGGATGTGGAGAGAGGGGAACCCTCCTACACTGCTGGTGGGAATGCAAATTAGTTCAACCATTGTGGAAAGCAGTATGGAGGTTCCTCAAAAAACTCAAAACAGAAATACCATTTGACCCAGGAATCCCACTCCTAGGAATTTACCCTAAGAATGCAGCATCCCAGTTTGAAAAAGACATATGTACCCCTATGTTTATTGCAGCACTATTTACAATAGCCCAGAAATGGAAGCAACCTAAGTGTCCATCAGTAGATGAATGGATAAAGAAGTGGTACATATACACAATGGAATATTATTCAGCCATAAGAAGAAAACAAATCCTACCATTTGCAACATGGATGGAGCTAGAAGATATTATGCTCAGTGAAATAAGTCAAGTGGAAAAAGACAAGTATCAAATGATTTCACTCATATGAGGAGCATAAGAGCAAAGAAAAGAACTGAAAGAAAAAAACAGCAGCAGACTCACAGAACCCAAGAATGGACTAATAGTTACCAAAGGGAAAGGGACTAGGAAATATGGGTGGGAAGGGAGGGATAAGGGGGAAAAAAGGGCATTACGATTAGCAGACGTAATGTTCGGGGGGCATGGGGAGGTCTGTACAACTCAGGGAAAACAAGTAGTGATTCTATAGCATCTCACTACGCTGATGGACAGTGACTGTAATGGGGTAAGTGAGGGGGACCTGATTAAGTGGGGAGTTTAGTACCCGTAATGTTGCACATGTAATTGTAGATTAATGATACCAAAATAAAAAATAGAAAATAAAAATATTTAATTTTAGTGAATTTTAATTTTAATAGCCACATATGGCTAGTGGCTACCATGTTGGAAGCACAATTCTAGGGCTTAAAAAGATATTTTCATACATTTCTCATGTCTTAGAACAAAACCTGTGCATTTCCTTTGCCAAAAATGGCAAAGGGATTTGATTTGAACAAGATCTGACTGGCAGAGTTGAAATTGGAATTCTTTTGTAATACACTTCACAGATTGTCTGGCTCCCCCATGGTCTCTATCATCTCCTTTCCTTTTACTTAGTTACTCTCAGAAAAAAAAACAAAAAACAACCTGCATTTAAAATGAGCAGAATTCTCCTGTTTTTCCTCTCTGAACTTTGATCATATTGCTAACTTCTTGACATCAGGAAATACATCTCTGATAGTTAACCTCCATTTATACTTTCTGTCAAGGTATATATGGGAAATTGTTAACTCGCTGTGGTGTCTAAATATTCATTGTTTCCTGAGCTTAGCATTTAGCAAATCAGACATGAGTAATCCTATAGTCAGGACACTGCCCTTAATAAAAAAAAAACACATTAGTTTCAAATTACTCCAAACCT
The DNA here is from genome assembly GCA_029783875.1 of Phataginus tricuspis. Lineage (NCBI taxonomy): Eukaryota > Metazoa > Chordata > Mammalia > Pholidota > Manidae > Phataginus > Phataginus tricuspis. Next base: position 5,632,389 of record JAQQAC010008880.1, on the reverse strand, counting down.
AATGCCCCACCTGTAAGAACCTAGCTTATGTGTGAAGACTCAGGAAATGCCTGTCCACGACGCCTTTTCTGATTCTCTAATAAAAATGATCTTTCTCTAATTACTTTTTATACCCCTTTCAAAACTGTGTTTTATTCTATTTCATATGATTTTCCATTATGTATATATATTTTTCTCCTCTTTGCGTTGGTGTGATACTTTATGATATGAAGAGAATCTTATTTACTTTTTATGCTTCTCTTCAAAGTCCCTAGCATAACACATTGCAGTAAATATTTGTAGAAATTAATAAATAGGTTTCCATAGTGAATACTGTATGATTTAAGGAAAATATTTAGGATATATAACTTCTTTAAAGTATTTAGAAATGCCATTTTAAATTTGTCCAGTAAATTTATCTCTAAAACTCTAACCTTTTCAAACCATGTCTCCTTAATTATCTCTATTATTTCTATTCTTAGTACAATGCTGTCCTGAAAGGGAATACTTTAAAGCATTATTTGGCAGTTATATCCTTGATTTCTATAATAATTAAAAAGAAAAATTTCCCATACTTCATTTTTTTCCATTAACATTATACTGTCTTGGATCTGTACTTCTTGTAAACTAATTTTATAACTGAATGTCATTGTGTTATGTAAGAAATTCCTGTCCTCAAACACTTGATGTAAGACAAGTTCACATGCCATAAGAATGATGTTAATTCCATTTTAATTTTATCAACACAGTATAATAAAATGTTGCTGTAAACTATAATACATTTTAATGGTAGTTGAAAATATCATATTTAATATTACATAAAAGAAAAAAGGCAATAATTTGTCATCCCCAAACTTCAAATGCTTTAATCTTTCTTAAAATGAATCCTAAACCTCTCCTCATGGCTCACAAAACTCTTGTCATCAAAACATCGCTTATCTCTAGTGTCACACCTCCCTATTCTTGGTTGAACCTAGTGACTATTGAATTGTTATGTTTCCCAGAAGGGTCTCCTCTCAACACTTAGCATAGTTGACTTCTTCTCTCAGCATAAATATTGCCTCCTCAGAAAGACAGTCCTTGACCACCAGCCAGTCTGAAGCAGAACCTGCACTCTCCCCAGTTCTCCCTTCAACTTCTTTTCTAATACATCAAACAATTTTGTGGTTTCATTTACAGTGTTTCAGATGAGTAACAGCAATTAGGAGTTAGACTGATTCATACAAGTGTGATCATTGCTCATGTAACAAATATCCAGAGGCAGGAGTAATAAGCGTGCTTCAGCATGAGCCTTAGAACTCGGTTGTCTCAACTTTTATCCTTTCATCTACTGGTGGACACTTAGGTTGCTTCCCTTTCTTGGCTATTATAAACAGTGCTGTGATAAACATAGGGGCACATATGTCTTTCTGAATCAGGGATCTCATTTTCTTTGGGTAAATTCCTAGGAGTGGAATTCCCGGGTCAAATGGTATTTCTATTTGTAGTTTTTTGAGGAATGCTTTCCACAATGGTTGAACTAATTCCCACCAACAGTGTAGGAGGGTATATAGATTTTTAAGTTGATTTTCTTTGTCACCCCAAACAGCTTGTAAATCCATGAGAACAGGGATCTAGTATCTTTGCTCCACTGCTGTGTCCTCAGAGGTTAAGTTTGACATATGTCATAAGTATCTATTGTCAAAATAAGTAAAGGTTACTCCATCACCCCACTTGCACTTGTGCATTTTCCTAGTGAAATTCTACTTATCCTTTTAATCTTAACTTTGATACATCACTTTCTCTGCTAAAATTGTACTAATATACCAAACTAAGCATCACACAGCATCACAGAATATGTGTATTTAATAATCTCTGTTTACCATGAGACCATAAATTCTTAAGACATTAGTCTCTCTAATTTGGTCACTGTTATATTCCTAACATTGAGCATTATTTCTACAACACAACAGGTATTCTCTCCATATCTGTTAAAAAAATAAATGAAGAAAATGATACATATAGTTTCTATTTTAAAGTGTCCTTTCTTTCAACTAATATTATCTTTGGGGGGAGAAAAAGAATTGGAATCATCAGTTTAGTATTTCAAAATGACAACCCTGTTATAGTTTAAGCTTCAAAAAACCTATAAGTCACCATAAATAATACATATATCTTAAGAAGTGTTTAGCAAATAAGCAAATGAATGCCAGTACTGGTGTCCACAGGAAAGCCGACTGACGTTTGACTGGGCCTCACCAAGTAAAACACTGATTTTATGAGCTGGCCTTGGGACTTAAAACAACTTTCAGTGCTCAGAAATAAGAGGTTCAAAGAACTCACACAAGTGTGAGAATGTATTGATTTATTTAAGAAAGCACTGTGATATGAACCAGATGAATTGAAGTCCAAACTATCACAGCATCCTTCCCTGGTTCGTACTTATATGGGAAGTCGAGCATCAGAAGTTGGCGGGTGTAAATTTAAAACGCAGAACAAACAGAAGCACTATCTGCTTAGGTAAGTTTATCTGTGGGTATCCATCTATATCCATCATCTCTCCGCCATAGATAAGAAATAGTGAATCTCTTCCCCTTTATATAGGTAACTTTGTCAATCATGAATATAATATAAAAGTCAGTTGACCAAGACATATTTTAGCCAAAATAATTTGGGAAAATATATTCTATATACTATATATATATATATACAGATATATACTGTAGTGAGTTCTACTCACTATATGAAAAGCTTTGCCAGTTCAACTACAAAGCCATGATATTACAAAATTCTGTTCTAATATCTTCTTGCTTTCTGTTTTTTCTTTACTTGATGATCCCAAGCTTATATTTCACTTTACACTATTATGTAAATACTATTTTTTTAATGTCATAGCTTAATCACCAATGAACTTGCCTGTTCCTACAACAGATATCTTGATCAGAGAGAAAATTTTCATCATATCCAAACTTTTTATTTAGCTTAGTCCTTTAAGGCAAGATAACTTTTCTTTATGTGTGAATTTTGTACTTAAATGTAAACTAAATATACTTAATTTGAGCCCAAAAGAAGTAATAGTATAACATTCTATTTTATTTTGTCAAGATATCTAATCAAGTTTGGAAGTCCATAAAACTTCTGATGTCAACTCATATTACCAGCCACTTTTTCTTATGCTTTATTCAGCAGGACTCGTTGTCAACTAGGACTTCGAACAACTGTGAAAACACTTTTTTGGTTTCTTTGAGTAAATTCAGAAGAGGTGGGTTAATTTTGCTTTGTAGTCCTTGATGTTATAAGTCATCTTCAGTATGTCATTGGCCTTGAAATGTATATATTCCTTAATATTACCATATAGGCACATGTTGTTTTTCTTCTTACATTTTCTTTTTTATAGTCATCTTGTTGTAAAGAGATGAACTTTATTTCTAAATAAACCAATGTGGCATAATCAAAATAACAACAACTACACAGAGGGATCACTGACATGCTTTCCTTAGTTCTCCCAAGAGTATGGATGTGCTTGTCATCTGAATATTTTTAATGGAAATGTAATGTTTTTATATTACACTTGGGGGTAAAAGTACATTTCTATTTTAAATAAGATAATGGCTTCTCAAATTGAACTGTAAAATTTAGTAAACCATTCAAAATGAGTTTATTGTCCCAAAACAATGACAGAGGATGGCACAACTGGATTGTGTAATAGTTGGTACCAGAACAGAATGTAGAAAACAGGATTGTCTTCCTTCCTTTCTTAGGCTTTTTAGAAGTGAATGAGAGTGGTCTTCTCAACTGTGGCAGGATTCATCAGAACAGTTTTCTTATCCATGCTAGTTAGGGGTAATCGCCTGAGTAAGGAAGACTTGCAGGTTAATATCAGAACCTGGTCCACACACATATACACACACACAAAGACTGAGTAGGTCCTACCTGATTTTTTATATAAACATGTAGTGCCCCATGTAAGAGAAACTGAATCATGAGCACCCCTTAGGGAGCTCCTTGTTAAAAACACTTATTTTTATCTGCATACACTGCACTGATACACTACTCAGGAATGAATGAACAGATGCCGCTAAGACTGCCACTTCTATCCCGTTTTCCATCAGTCTTAGACTTCCTGGAAACATGTCATCATCTCTACCAAAATGAAGTTGAATGAAGAATAAAATATCACACAACTCAATATCCATTAAAGACAAGGGAAGAGTATCAAAAGGAGGATAAAAGGGAAGAAAATGAATAAGGAAAGTCAAATGTAACTGGATAACAAAGCCAAACGAGACTGTGGGTACAAACTGATGTCACAGTGACACTATTACTCAAACTTTGCTAGTTTGTCCTTGGTAGGATGACCCCATATCCCCCCTTCCAAGTTTCTTCACTGTATATCATGTTCTTCCATCTACTGTCCTGAGTCCCAAAACACATGAGGAGGACACTTCACTATTGCTGTGGTATCTGTACCTCCTAGAAGAATGTTGCCATGCCTGGACTTTATTCCGCTGGTGCCTCAAAGTTGCAACATTATGCTTTTAGTTTTCTCTACTGGTAACAGTGTAGACACTGCAGATTGGCTGCTTGAGATAGCTATAAACATGGTAGTGAGGAGATGACCTCGAACCGCACATTCCTCCTTTTGCCTTAGAACGTGGACAGATGCCTACCAATCCTAGCTACACCCAGAGCAAGAAGTTCAATGACTTAGCCTCTCCTCCAGTTCCAGGGCATTTATGTATGTGTCTCAGTTGGATCTTTCTTCTTAATGGTGAACAATTCAGCTTTGGTATCTTGGAAAATCATACTCTTCTCTCCTGAATAATATTCCATTGTGTGCATATAGGAAGAATAATAAAGCATAGAAGCTTTGTGATGTAAAGGGCCAACAGACTCCTGGTGGCCAGTTGTTGTCTCTTGGTATCAAGACTGACTGACATACCCATTTTCGCTTTGGGTCCTCCATTACTAAGTAGATCCCAGGTATTAACAGCCGCCACCACCCCAAGACTGTTTGTGTATTCGGCAAAAGGTGTGTTCTGTCCTCAGCAATTGCCCTGCATCTGCTTCTCTGTTCTTCTCTTAGTTTCGCTATGAACCACACTTAGCAGCCAGGTCAGGACCTGAGGCTTCTGGCTAAATGTCATTCTTTCTTAGAGCGGCAATAAAAGATGGAGAAGTCTAGGATTTCCTCTCCCTGTATCTAGTCTGATACTTTATTCTCTGGCTCCTTTGTGATTCACTTCAATACAGGAAGGAAGAAGTAAAAGTCCCATTTGGCTCCACATTCAAGTCACATTCCGCAATTCAGTTTTACCCATTAAAGTTAATATGTTGATTCTTATCTCATGCCAGTATCAATGTCTTAGTTTAAAATCTAAATGGTAAAAATGGTGATAAATAAATTTCTTTAAACTGCACGGCGAGGTGGTAGCTTTTTCCTCTTTCTCCCATTCTCTCTCCTCTCCTCTATGACACTTCCCTCCAATTCTTACTCATTTTCTAAGTGAAGTTGTTTAGAGCTTTCTGTTTTTCTTATCCCAAACCATGCTGTTAGTCTCATTTTTAATTCTAAATAGTTTATCAGTGTGTTTTGTTAAAAAACATAAGCTCCTCCCTAAAAGCAATTTTGAATTCAGCTGTGATTATTTTCTCTTTTCACTCTAATGGATCTTAGTCTTGTCTTACTCATTTGCTTAATGCACGACTGGTAAGTATTGATGCTTCATTCCTTGGTACATCCAAAAGAATAAATAACTATTTTACATAATTAGCAAAATGTATGAGCTATGTAGTGCTTCAGATTCTGCTTCCGCTTTTTGTTCTCTACCTGAGGTTCTGTGTTTACATTTTGGAGGGAAAACTAACCAACAAGCAAACCAGAAATCAAAACAACACAGAGCAAAACAAAACAGCACTTCCACTTTTTCACTTTACTGCTTCAGCTCATTAACTGAGAAAGTTTAAGTGATGGGTAAGTGTCTTTTATTCTACCCCTCGTTAGTTCTTTCACATTGAAGGAGAAAATGACTTCTTTAATCTGAAAAACTAGGTAGAGTCTCTGGGTGACGTATCAAGGCTGCCTGGGATTCTCTTTTAGAACGAACTTACCCACAGACCACCTTGTTCTTCACCACGGTGCTTTCATGATGTAATCTCAACAAGACAGCCCTTCCCTTATTGTAGGGTGTCACCACTGTCCAGCTCCTCCCCCTGTGAATGTGTGGTTCAGGTCATTTCAGGAGGGAAAAAACAGAAAGTCCATCCAGCTCCAAATTCAGTCCTACAACCCAGCTCTACCTCCAGGTAAGTGGATATTTTCCTTGTCTAATGCCTGTATTTATTTTTGAATTGGTACAGAATATAAATGGGAGAACTGATGAGAATTAAGGCTATTTCAAACTATAACATATTCTTTTCCTGAGGTTGATATTCTCCATGTGGGACCATGGAAGGAATATTTTAACTCATTTATGTTGACTGGATTCTTTGATTTGACAAGGAGCTGAAAACTGATACCTAATTATTTCTGTATATGGACACAATGTTAAGTTTGGCTTAGCAGTAGTTATCCAAACAGACTAAGAGTAACTTGGAATTATTAAAACTTAGTGCTGAATTGTGTACTCCACAAACACACATGTTGCAGCCCTAGCTCCCAGTGTAATGGGATTTTGAGATGGGGCCCTTCAGAGGTAGTTAGGTTTAGATGAGGTCATGAGGGCATGACTCGTGGGATTAGTGCCCTTATAAGGAGAGACTCCAGAGACTTGCTCTTGCTCTCTGACTGCCATGTGAGCACACGGCAAGAAGTGGTCTACGAGCCGGGAACAGAGCTCTAACCAGACCCTAGCGGACATCGTGGTCTTGGACGTCCAGCCTCTAGAACTGTGAGAAAATGAATGTCAGTGTTTAGGTCATCCAGTGTATGGTATTTTGTTACAGCAGCCCAAGCTAAGACAGTTAGTTATTTAAATTACATCAGCAGAATACTGTGTCTCAATGAAATGAATACTCGTCTCATCATTTTTTGTTTATCCACACAGAGGGGTAGCAGGCACCAAGGGAATGTTAGGAGTTGGGATGTATCTACACCCTCTGTGAGAGATTATTTTGTGTGTGGAGGGGGGAATGCTGAGTTTTTTTATTATTATTATTAAGGTATCATTGATATACACTCTTATGAAGGTTACACATGAAAAATATTGTTGTTACTACATTCACACATATTATCAAGTCCCCCCATACACCATTGCAGTCACTGTTCATCAGCATAGTAAGATTCCACAGAGTCACTACTTGTCTTCTCTGTGCTACACTGTCTTCCCCATGACCCCCCACCATGTGTACCAATCATAATACCTCTCAATCCCCTTCTCCCTCCCCATCCACCTACCCTCCCCCACCCCTCCCCTTTGGTAACCACTAGTCCCTTCTTGGGGTCTCTGAGTCTACTGATATTTTGTTCCTTCAGTTTTGCTTTGTTGTTATGCTCCACAAATGAGGGAAATCATTTGGTACTAGCCTTTCTCTGCCTGGTGTATTTCACTGAGCATAATACCATAAAGCTCCATCCAAGTTGTTGGAAACGGTAGGATTTGTTTTCTTCTTATGGCTGAATAATATTCCATTGTGTACATATACCACTTCTTTATCCATTCATCTACTGATGGACACCTAGTTTCCGTCCATATCTTGGCTATTGTAAATAGTGCTGCCATAAACACAGGGCTGCATATGTCTTTTTGAATCAGATATCTTCTTTTCTTTGTATAAATTCCTAGGAGTGGATTTCCTGAGTCAAATGGTATTTCTATTTTTAGTTTTTCAAGAACCTCCATATTGCTTTTCACAATGGAAGAACTAATTTACATTCCCACCAAGAGTGTAGAAGAGTTCACCTTTCTCCACATCCTCACCAGCATTTGTTGTTGCTTATCTTTTGGATGTTAGCCATCTTAACCAGTGTGAGGTGATATCTCATTGTCATTTTATTTTGCATTTCCCTGATGATTAGTGATGTGGAGAATCTTTTCATTGCCTGGGGCCATCTGAATTTCTTCTTTGGAGAAGTCTCTGTTCAGATCTTTGGCTGGTTTTTAATTGGGCTATTTGCTTTTTGGGTGTGGAGGCATCTTTAGATATTTCGGATGTTATCCCACTATCAGATATGTCACTTACGAGTATATTCTCCCATACTATAGGATGGCTTTTTGTTCTACTGATGGTGTCCTTTGCTGGACAGAAGCTTTTTAGTTTGATGTAGTCACACTTGTTCTTTTTGCTTTTGTTTCCCATGTCCAAAGAGATATGTTCATGAAAAAGTTGCTCATGATAATAGTCAAGAGATTTTTGCCTACGTTTTCTTCTAAGAGTTTTATGGTTTCATGACTTACATTCAGATCTTTGATCCATTTCAAGTTTATTTTGTGTATGAAGTTAGACAATACTCCAGTTTCATTTTCTTACATGTAGCTGTCCAGTTTTGCCAAAACCAGTTGTTGAAGAGGCTCTCATTTCCCCATTGTATATACATGGCTTCTTTATCATATATTAATTGCCATATATGAGTGAGTTTATATCTGGGCTCTCTATTCTGTTTCATTGATCTATGGGTCTGTTCTTGTGCCAGTACCAAATTGTCTTATTACTGTGGCTTTCTAGTAGAGCTTGAAGTCAAGGAGCATAATACCTCCCACTTTATTCTTCCTTCTCAGAATTGCTTTAGCTATTCAGGGTCTTTTGTGGCTCCATATGAATTTTAGAACTATGTGCTCAAGTTCTTTAAAGAACACTGTTGGTGGAGGGATTAAAGATGGCGGCGTGAGAGGTGAGACAGAGGCTTCCTCCTAAAACCACATATAATATGAAAGTATAACTAATACAACTACTCTTGAAAGAGCAACAGGAAAGAGGACTGCAACAAACTGCATACACCTGGAAACAAGAGCAGACCTCACTAAAAGTGAATGGATGGAAAAAGACATTTCATGCAATTAACAGGGAGAAAAAAGCAGGAGTTGCAGTACTTATATCAGACAAACTAGACTTCAAAACAAAGAAAGTAACAAGAGACAAAGAAGGACATTACATAATGATAAAAGGGTCAATCCAACAAGAAGATGTAAGCATTATAAATATCTATGCAACCTAACACAGGAGCACCTAAAAATGTGAAACAAATACTAACAGGATTAAAAGGACAAATAGAATGCAATGCATTCATTCTAGGAGACTTCAACACTCCACTCACTCTGAAGGACAGATCAACCAGACAGAAAATAAGTAAGGAGACAGAGGCACTGAACAACACATTAGAACAGATGGACCTAACAGACATCTACAGACCTCTATACCCAAAAGCAGCAGAATACACATTCTTCTCAAGTGCACATGGAACATTTTCAAAAATAGATCATACACTAGGCCACAGAAAGAGGCTTGGTAAACTCAAAAACATTGAAATTATACCAACAAGCCTCTCAGACCACAAAGGAATGAAACTAGAAATTAATTATGTAAAGAAAATGAAAATTCTCACAAACACATGTATGCTTCACAACATGCTCCTAAATAACCAATAGATCAATGACCAAATAAAAACAGAGATCAAGCAATATATGAAGGCAAATGACAACAATAATTCAACACCGCAAAATCTGTGGGAGGCAGTGAAGGCCATACTAAGAGGAAAGTACATTGCAACACAGGCCTACCTCAGGAAAGAAGAACATTCCCATACGAGCAGTCTAAACTCACAATTAACGAAACTAGAAAAAGAAGAACAAATGAGGCCCAAAGTCAGTAGAAGGAGGGACATAATAATGATTAGAGCAGAAATAAATAAAATCCAGAAGAATAAAGCAATAGAAAGGATCAACAAAAGCAAGAGCTGGTTCTTCGAGAAAATAAACAAAATAGATAAACCCCTAGCCAGACTTATCAAGAAAAAAAGAGAGTCTACTCACATAAACAGAATCAGAAATGAGAAAGGAAAAATCACCATGGGCACCACAGAAATATAAAGAACTATTAGAGAATACTAAGAAATTATATGTTAAAAAACTGGATAACTTAGAAGAAATGGACAACTTTCTAGAAAAATACAACCTTCCAAGGCTGACCCAGAAAGAAACAGAAAATCTCAACAGACCAATTACCAGCAACAAAATTGAACTGGCAATCAAAAACCTACCTAAGAACAAAACCAGATGGCTTCACCACTGAATTTTATCAAACATTTAGTGAAGACCTAATACCCATCCTCCTTAAAGTTTTCCAAGGAGTGGAAGAAGAGTGAATACTTCCAAACTCATTCTATGAGGCCAGCATCACTCTAATACCAAAACTGGGCAAAGATACCACAAAAAAAGAAAATTACAGACCAATATCCCTGATGAACATAGATGCAAAAATATTTAACAAAATATTAGCAAACTGAAATCAAAAATACATCAAAAGGATCATCCATCATGATCAAGTAGGATTTATTCCAGGGATGCAAGGATGGAACAACATTCGAAAATCCATCAACATCATCCACCACATCAATAAAAAGAAGGACAGAAACCACATGATCGTCTCCATAGATGCTGAGAAAGCATTTGACAAAATTTAACACCCATTCATGATAAAAACTCTCAACAAAATGGGTATAGAGGGCAAGTATCTCAACATAATAAAGGCCATATATGACAAACCCACAGCCAATATTATACTTAACAGGGAGAAGCTGAAAGCTTTTCCTTTAAGATCGGGACCAAGACAAGGATGCCCACTCTTCCCACTTCTACTCAACTTATAACTGGAGGTCCTAGCCATGGCAATCAGAGAACACAAAGAAATAAAAGGCATCCAGATTGGAAAGGAAGAAGTTAAACTGTCCCTGTTTGCAGATGACATGACATTGTACATAAAAAACCCCAAAGAATCCACTCCAAAACTACTAGATCTAATATCAGAATTCAGCAAAGTTGTGGGATATGAAATTAATACACAGAAATCTGTGGCATTTCTATGCACTAACAATGAAATAGCACAGAGAGAAATCAGGATAACAATTCCATTCACAGATGCATCAAAAAGAATAAAATACTTAGGAATAAACCTAACCAAGGCAGTAGAAGACTTATACTCTGAAAACTACAAGACACTCCTGAGAGAAATTAGATACCAATAAATGGAAAAACATCCCATGCTCATGGATAGGAAGAATTAATATTGTCAAAATGGCCATCCTGCATAAAGCAATCTACAGATTCAATACAATTCCTATCAAAATATCAACAGCATTCTTCAACGAACTAGAGAAAATCATTCTAAAATTGATATGGAACCACAAAAGACCCCGAATAGCCAAAGCAATCCTGAGAAGGAAGAATAAGCTAGGGGGATTATGCTCCCCAACTTCAAGCTTTACTACAAAGCCACAGTAATCAAGACAATTTGGTACTGGCACAAGAACAGACCCATAGACCAATGGAACAGACTAGAGAGTCCTGATATAAACCCAACCATATATGGTCAATTAATATATGCTAAAGGAGCCATGGATATACAATGGGGAAATGACAGCCTCTTCAACAGCTTGTGTTGGCAAAACTGGACAGCTACATGAAAGAGAATGAAACTGAATCATTGTCTAACCCCAAACACAAAAGTGAACTCGAAATGGATCAAAGACCTGAATGTAAGTCATGAAACCATAAAACTCTTAGAAGACAACATAGGCAAAAATCTCCTGAATATAAGCATGAGCAATTTCTTCCTGAATGCACCTCCTTGACCAACAAAAGCAAAAATGAATAAGTGGGACTACATCAAACTAAAAAGTTTCTGTATGGCAAAGGACACCAACAACAGAACAAAAAGGCATCCTGCAGTATGGGAGAATATATTTGTAAATGACATATCTGACAAGGGATTAACATCCA
>JAQQAC010008880.1:5582112-5620488 GCA_029783875.1 Phataginus tricuspis | reverse complement strand
TGGCCAACAGACACATGGAAAGATGCTCCACATCACTAATCATCAGGGAAATGCAAATTAAAACTACAATGAGATATCACCTCACACCAGTAAGGATCGTCAACATAGAAAAGACTAGGAACAACAAATGCTGGTGAGGATGTGGAGAAAAAAGAACCCTCCTGCACTGCTGGTGGGAATGTAAGCTGGTTCAACCATTGTGGAAAGCAAACTAAAAATAGAAATACTATTTGACCTGGAATCCCACTCCTTGGAATTTACCCAAAGATTACAACTTCTCAGATTCAAAAAGACACATGCACCCCTATGTTTATCACAGCACTATTTACAATAGCCAAGATATGGAAGCAACCTAAGTGTCCGTCAGTTTATGAGTGGGTAAAGAAGAGGTGGTACATATACATGATGGAATACTATTCAGCCATAAGAAAGAAACAAATCCTACCATTTGCAACAACATGGATGGAGCTGGAGGATATTATGCTCAGTGAAATAAGCCAGGTGAAGAAAGAAAAGTGTCAAATGATTTCATTCATCTGTGCAGCATAAGAACAAAGCAGAAACTGAAGGAACAAAACAGCAGCAGACTCACAGAACCCAAGAATGGACTAACAGTTACCAAAGAGAAAGGGACTCTGGAGGGTGGTTGGGAAGGGAGGGAGAAGGGGAATAAGAGGCATTTAGATTAACACACATAATTTGCGGGGGGCACGGGGAAGGAAGTATAGAGTAAAAAAGACAAGTAGTGACTCTATAGCATCTGACTATGCTGATGGCCAGTAACTGTGATTGGATATGTGGTGGGGACTTGATAATGGGTGGAATCTAGTAATCATAATGTTGCTCATATACTTGTATATTAATGATACCAAAATAAAAAACAATTAAAAGAAAAAATACATCATTAAGTTAGTAAAATTTAATTAATATATATATGTATAAAATTATAGGAAAGCTTTGCTCATATATTAAATTTGTATACAAGCTTTGCTTATGTATAAAATTATAAGAAACCTTTGTTCATATCATTACCAGGACTTCTGTGACCTTGTTGGAAAAAAATTTAATGCGTACATAATATATATGATCCTTAAAAATGACTAAGCAACTGTTTTCAATGGCAGTGTATTTTTACATCTTTTTGTTCAGCCCAGGAAAATAGAGATGGATTTTTTACATAATATTTTATGAATTTATACTCTTTACAAGGTATTATGTTCACTTTGATTTTGTGTGTGTGTGTGTGCATGTGTGTAATCACTTTTGGTCCTTGTGACAGTAATTTGTGGGGTAGATATTATCCTCATTTAATTGCCTAGGTATCTACAGATATGTGTTCTCTCCTTCCTTACTAAAAAAAGTGTTATTTTGTTCTGAGTGGCCATGATCCCATCTTAAAATGCTAGGTTTCTCGTATTTCTTTAGCTAGAATTGGGCATGTTTTATTCTAAGCACCAGATGTGCACAAAAGTAATTGGGTAGAAAAGTATATTAAAATGAAAAGAGAACTAGTGTGTAACTGTTAGGCCTATTGTTTTCCTCATTTATTCTTAAATTTGAGAAGACTGAAGTTTAGAAATGCTCAGTAATTCCTTTACTTTGCATAATTATGAAGTCATAGTTTTAAATCTCTGTATGCCAGACTTCAGAGCACATGTTTAAAACTCTCACAACCCAATGGAAGAATGAAGGAGCAAACTGTAATTGCGATTTAATCAAATTCTATAAGCGTACACTTTCTGAGGGTCTATTAGGTGTCCAGGATTTCTTCTGGCTTTCTTAACTTCCATCAGAAGACCCATTTTTTTGCTTCTAAAATCTAGAAATATTTTTGCTTACATGGTAAATATAAAGAAACCAACTGTTAAGACTTTGTTAAATTAACATTTGGTAAGTAGAGCCCTGAGATGTCAAATAGTGAGCCATGGTTCAACAAAAGACCACAAGAGAAACTAAAATAGGCTTATTACTCATAGACCCTCGAGGAAGTACACAGCATGTCTCAAGGGGCCACACAGGGAAGTCAAGGCAGGGTGTGGGCAGAGAGAGGGAGGCAGGATCTGGGAACATGCCTTTATTACGGTCCATGGGTGAAGTGCTTTGGGTTCCCAGGCTAACTCTGGATTGGTCAGTTCAGACCAGAGAGTGGGGTTTTGGTAAGCTCCCTGGGGATCTTATCTAAGGAACACAGAAAAGGAAATCCCTGGGAGACGAGAGATTGTTGATTATAAGAGCTGTTGGGAAAGTCATATTAGGGACTTGTATTTACTTGGGACCCTGCAAGCTGTTATCAAGGGCATGTGCTTACATGAGTTGTTTAGTATTTAAGGCCTCCTGCAGGCCAATTGACCAAACAAAATAGATGCTGAGGTAGCAATGTCATGGCATAGCTTAGTTAAACTCTCAATGCCAACTGTATATTTATGTATCTGTGTGCATGTGTTTATGTATACATGTGTATATAAAACAAAAACATGGAAATTTTGTTTATAAAAATCTTTAGAAGAGTAAACTAATATTTTACTTTTATTTTTTAAGAGAAAAATATTTCAATAGTACTTTCAACATTATTTTTTAATAATCTATACAGTTATCTAATTTGTGTAAAGTGGATAAGCTTGTGAGTTAACCTGGGCAGTAAGTTGCATTTAAAAAATAGTGTCCTACAAAAATTAAACTGATTGAAATCCCATTATTTACCTAAATTTCTCAAGAATATAATGCTGGTGGAATACAGTTGCATTACACAGAAAAACTTAAAAATTTTTTCCTTTCCCACCTCAACCTATGTGACCGTTGCCCCTCCCACATACTCCTCCTTTCACTTCCCGGTTCTCTCTATCACTCTCTCTCTCTCTCTCCCCCTTCCCATCTACCTCTCTCTCTTTCCTTTTCTTAAATCCCCAGTACTCATCTGGTAAATCTTTTCGTAAGCTCTTTCTTCCGACTCTCTCCCCATTTTTTTCTTGGATCTATCCTCCTTTGCTTTCTTTTGTCTTTCTCTTCACAATTTTCAATATAGAAATTCTCCTGGACTCCCTCATCAATGGCTACCACCTGCACTTCCTGACGGACCTGAAAAAAAGGCCAGGATTCAGGGGGAGGGAGATAACCTATTCTGTGGGACAGATTTCCTTTGATTTGATGGGTATGGGACCAGAGTCCATAAATACTTGACCATTTTTGTTCTAGTCAAAGTGAAGCCATGCCTACAATATTATACTATAACATATACATATATAGGATCATCCATAATCATTCGTAGTTTTTTCATTTGCTAGCTTAGTTAAAAGTACACTGTGAGCTTTTTTCTGTATTGTTACATATCTCTATTATTAGTTTTAACAACTGTTTATTATTTAATTATATGCCTCTACCAAAATATGTTTCTCTCTTCCTATAAGGCTGTTTTTCCCTCCAATTTTAAACTAGCAATCATTAATGTCCATATCTTTGGTCTCATGTCTCCAGAAATGGGACTTTGGACAAAAGAGTCATTTTTTTGTGTCATATTTTATTTGAATGCATGCAATTTTCCCTGCAAAAAATGCAACCGATTTTCAATCTCTGTAGGAATATAGGAAAGGGTTATTTTTCCCTGCAATAATAGGTATTAATGATAGATCTAGTCCTATTTTTTCATTGCATTTGTTTTTGCGCCAAATAGGGTTAAACATAAACTCTCATTTTAATTGATATTTGACTAAGCTGTTACATACCTGCACTACTGAATTTTAAAAATATGATTTCCACAAAAGCCTTGATTAGTTTCTCTGCAATCCTGGTTCCCATCTTTCTGAACATTTCCTAGAACTGCTATTAATACTGTATGATTCTATCCCCATTCCTCTATGCGTTTACGTTCATAGGTTGGTTAGACTTCATGTTTTTGGTCATTAAACAAAAACAGAAATAATTAAATCTAGTCAAACATAATTCTGAGAAATCACAAACTAACTAAATTCAAGCCTAAAACCCCATGAAAGATTTTTCTGCCAAAACAGGAATCAGGGAGTGTTCTGCATTCCTGAACTTGTTATGGTGAAATCACCAGCACGGGAAGTTCAAGCGCACGCAGAAACCTTGTGCAGATAAAACTGGTTATGGAAAATGCAAAACAATTAGCAGATGGAAACATTTCCATATTGGCTTACTCCTAAGTTAGAACAGTCCCCATGCTACAGCATGACCTTCACACAATGATTACTGCACTGAATTATAAAGAAGGACACTTAGGCAAAAGAGATGAACTCCAGAACTCTTGTGTCAGAAGATAAAATCCCTTAACAAAATGCTCCCTTTAAAATATAAAAATCTTCATGAAATTTTGTTTATTTGTTGTATGTTATATACTTTCTCATGGATGATTCTCTAATCTCTATTTCTCGTCCCCATCTCGTCCTGAAATTCCAAATGTGCCTTAAACATTCTCATTGGGCTGTTATCCTTTTACCCCAATTCATCACGCCTGGAAACAGACCCACAGTTCTTGCCCCCCACCTCTGACCTGCACTGCCCCCGGCCTCGCCCTGGCTATTCAGGAGTGTTGTCCCTTTTATTCTGTTTCTGAACCTCTTCATTTTCCCTGTGTTTAATCTGATTTCTGTGTTCTTGTGATTTTATTGTTGTTTGCCACCTTCTTTCCCTCTAGCCTATTTTTATCCATCCCAATGATAATCATCCTAATTTTGACTGTCATTACCCTACCCCTTTAACAAAAGAAAAGAAAGAAAAGAGTTCTTAAAACTGGTCTCCTTGTCCCTACTATGTAACTTGTCATTCTATTTCAAGTATTTTCATACCACCCTCTTAAAATGGTGAAGAAGGGGAAATTATTGGCCCTTCTGCTAGTCATTACACTTACCAAATACAGTACAAATTATGTGGTGTGATATTCAAACCCCTATTATCTATTTCCACATTAGCTTTCCATATGGCTACCTACTACACATCTACTTAAGCCAACCTAAAATACTATCAAAATCTATAATGTTCTATGTGTTATACAGTCTTTTTACCTTTAAGCCTGTCTTCTTTCTGCCTATAATAGTCTTCCCACTGTTTTTCATATTTTAAAGCTAAATTCAAAATCAGTGTCATCTAAAATATTAGGTAACATCTCTGGGCAACATCTCTATTTAGCCACCTGCTGCCTTAAAACTCATATATTATGTGCCTTTAAGCTAATGGTATCGGGATCCCCATTACAGGAAGTATTTCCATACAACTTTAAGACCACAGGCCCATGTTCTAGTATACCTGTCTTCTTAAGACTGGGATTCCTATCTTTGAAGCTGTTTCCTCCATGAGCAGACAATGGGAAGGGTATTTATTACATCTCCCATTTAAGACATTTTAAAGGGCAAATGTTAAATTTAAATGTCTCTTACTTTTTATGCACATAGAGATGAAAAACATTATTAATATTTGAAAACATTTACTGATAATGTAAATACTTACCAGATAACCTGAAGTGTTACAGTTCCAGAAATTCTGAGAACAGGAGGGAATCAGCAATAGGCCCTAATGCTTCATGGTTACTCAGGTACCTACAATTTATAGATCATTGTCAGGACAGGGGTTATTTTAGAAGAGAAAGACATTTTGCAAAAAACTTGTTTATTTTTTAATTATAGAGAATATCATCATGTTTAACTTTTGTCCAGATTAACTTAAAAACTCTAAATGAAGAAAAGAATTGAGAGGAAATATAAATTCAAGTAAGGATTACCTACCCACAGCTAACAAATTGTGAAATTATCAATTTTCCACACAAAATCTTAGGTAAGACCAGAAAAAATGCATGAAAGCAGAAACATTAGCACTCAACATTACTAGATATATTAAGCAATTTACAAAGACATTTCTAAACAAAATCATTATATGGTAATAGATACTTATATGAATGGAACTCATAACTACAATAATTGTAGTTAAAATTGAACTACAGTGTTGGTATAATTACTTGGTTTGCTTATAATCTTTTGTAGTATGCCTGTAAAACTTGTATTTATATTGGTAATCATCTCATGAAGTTCATGTAACAGGATTCTATATGAAAAATCACAGGATTACAATTTCTAGTTGTTTTTATGTTTGGCAATGAAACAAATACACTGTAAGTTCATGACACAGATATTTTCTGAGATAACATGAAGCAGTCACATACTAACTAACTTCCCCTATTATTTTCAGAAGGAATCAGGTAAGTCTTGAGATGTTATACTTAAAAGTACATTAACAGCAATCCATGTAAAAGTGACACACCATTTGATATATTACTTGTCAGAATGATACTCAAAAACACTGTGGGTTCAGTTGCAAAATTGTGGCTAATCAAGATGACAACATCCTGTCTTAACGTAAGATATCAGATCAGAAGTTTCATGCCTTTAATATAAAAGAAGTCCTATGGAAAAGAATGAACTTTACCAAACCATACTGCAGCATGGAACAGATCTGCTCTGTGTCATCCCTAAACTCTTCCCCAATTATTCTTCAGTAGTAAGTACAGCTTGACGAAGGCTTGTAAAACTTAATGCCTTGCTGCAGGCAGGGCCTATCTTTTGGGTAAATGTGATGTGAATGTTGATGGGAAGGTTCCCTTCCTACAAAATAAGTCTTTCCCTCTTTCTCACTATTGTCATTAGAGGTTGATGACATAATCCAATGGTTTCTTCTTTATGAATGCTAGCATAACATATATAAATATTTTCATTGATTGTGGAGTTAGTGTTAATTTAGTATACCTTTGGGATAATATAACCAAGAGACTATCACTAGGTTACATTGAAACACTGAAAAAAAATAAAATAAAAGCAAAGTTGCTAAAGTTCTTTCCAAAGCTTTCTTTCCACCCTATGTGTTAGATAAATACATCCCAACCCCTGATGAAAACTAGCTAGTTATAAACTGCCCCCTTCCCAACAAAAAGAAAAGAAGATTTTGGTACAGTTACGCAGAGGCATCAGTTAAAGACATGATAGATGATTTTGTCAAAAGAAAACAAGAGAAGATAGAAGAGAATCTTGGGCACTATATTTTGGAATTGAGAGAAGCCCCAGCATCAGCAAATAAGACAGAAAAAAAAAGAGAAGTTGGGAGAAAAATAATAAACAATCAGCATCGTGAAGCCAGAAATGAAGGGGCCAATTCCAAAAGCTATCAAAGATATTGAAAATAACTCACAAAGAAAAAGCATTGCAAAGATCACAAATGATTTTCAAGTAAATTTCAAAAAGTGATGTGATGGAAGCAGGAGAGTTAGGTTAAGCAATTACTTGTACTAAGTATATGAAAACAGATTTTATAAACACAAAGTTACTAAGAAGTTGTATGGTAACAGCAAGACAAGAGATGGGACAATAGTTTAATGGGAAGAGGCTGCTGATTTTTTATTTTGTTTTATTGTGTTTTATTTTTTCCACACTGTTCTAGTTCATTTTCAGAGGAAACAAGTCTGTGGAAAGGGTAAGCCTGCTGGTAATGTGACAATGTAATTGATTGTAGAGGAAATGGCAGTTCCTTCAGGGGGACAATAATCATTTTTGAATCTATAGCTCCTAGATAATTTCTGGCTCAGAAGAAATGATAAAATGGTTTTTTAATTAATGAGCATACTGGAAGAGGTTAGACCAAAGGAGGAAACCCCTTTTAAAACCACAGCAAATGATAAAAGCATGGACACATTTATAAAACCAGTCTTGGAGGTAAGAAGAGGGAGTTTTCAGAAATTTCATGTATAGAAATTTTCAGCAGAGTAGGAGGCCGGCAGTGAGTACTGGGGATAAAGGTTTGACATGACTCTGTGGAGAGCTACACAGTGCTAAGAAAGGCAATTCTAAGATGCGCTGACTATTCCAAATGAAATACAAAACTTCATTCAATAAAATTTAAACTACTTATGTTTTTGACATATCTTTCTGATTATGTTTTCTTCTCAAAATCACTTTGTGTTTAATCATTAATATTTCATATTATTTATATTCTTTTGGAAAAATACTTCTATCACTTAAGACTCAACATTGCTAAGTAACTTATGGAATTTGGAAAAACAATGCTCAATTGCTGTTATTCTTGTAGTAAAATACTCTTGTGTTCCTAGAAAGCCAAGACAATTAATAAATGATATTCCATTTATAGACAATCTTATTCACTTAGTCCTTTTTTAATTACATTGTATTTCAACAAAATGGAACAATAAAATTCTGTTTCTATATCTAATTTTTGGATCAGTTTTTAGCTGAGTAGTGATAAGACTAGTTTTCTTATTGCCAGCACAAGATTGAACCTATCAATGACAGATCAAAATTATTAGCCTGTCCAGAAGATCAGTTAAAGTAGGAAGTCTCTCGTCATAATCCTTGCAACAGCTGTCATTAAGTTCCTACTGCCGAGTGAAAGGCTGGAACAGCTGGAAATGGAGAAAAGCATTTGGAAAAACAACTGGAATTTGATCAGAAATGTTTCCTTGCTTTTGTCTACTGCCCTTTGACAAGGAGTACGGCTGTGAACACACTGTGTCTAGACCATGAGCTGTCAACGCTTTCTTCTCAATGTTATTCTTTGATATTGAATGAATATGCAGTGAGAAAAGAGACAGGTCTGATTGGAATTTGAGGACAGTAACATTCAGCTATGTAGATAAAAAGCTGTCTTCACTCTTCTCCACCTGAACTCTGAACAACCGAATTACACTTGTCAATACTTTGAGATATAATGGGAGTTAACAGAGAATGGACTGCTGATGAAAGCAGAATTGCTATATTCCAGGTTCAACCGCTATCTTAAGTGTTTGACCTGAAGAGAGGTATTTAATCTTATGTCTTAGTTCATCATATTGCAAACTCAGGTAACGCTAGGCACATCATAGGATTGTTGGGAGAAGGAAATAACACAAACGAATCAACCATCTGAAACCCCATAGGCACTCAGTAGACATCTGTCTCAAGAACTGCCTCTTTTCATTCATGTTTAGTGGAAGGACTCAGACTAAGTTTATTAGATATAGGTGTTCTGCTTTCAGCGCTGAATTTATTTCACACGTAGAGTGTTTAAAAAAGAAAACGTTGTTGGTTTTCTTGAGGAATGGCAGAAATGCCCATCAAGTCTCTTTTTGTACAACAGTTAATTCACTTCAAACTCAATTAGCTCAATATAAAAAATTGGGGGAAAAATTTCTGTTTTGACCCTAAATTTTGTTCATCACAAAACGAAATAGCTTACATACTATAGTTCTTACCCTAAAGGATTCAGAAAATTCAAAACTGGTTTATTAAAGAACTTGTACATTTTGTCTTCTAAAAGAACTGTTCCCTGAAAAGTGAGTTTTCTTATTTCATTCAATAAAGAAAGACAATTATCTTCAAATATTTGTAATTACCTTATATCTAGTATGCATATGAATCAGGTTAATAATTCTACAAGATGAATTACTAGGAAATATCGTACTGAGTTTTTATAATACCAAAATGGAAAAGTGAATGTGTCTTTGATTAGATTTCAGTGAGTAGAACATGCTATTTCTTTATAAATAGTTTCAAAAGAATTACAAATACATTCTTCAAATGTTTTCTCTGAAGGCCAGATGTGTTTTAGGGAAATGCAATCTTTATCTTTAAATCGCTAATATTAAACTCATTAATTTTTTGAAGCCAAATTATCCTACTTCAAAAAAAATAGTTGGGTACTTAAAATATCATATAAGTGGAAATTATTAAATTACAATTTGTCAAGAAAGCTTTTGGTTTATTTTCACTCTAATCTTCCAGGTTAATCATGTTAAATCTATTTCACCTTTTATCAGTGGCTTTTTCTAGTGATTGACATGTTACAACTTGCATAAGCTTCTATTTATTTTAGTTACTATCTTTTTCAGTTCTAAAATTTCCACTTTTTCCTCCTCGTGTCATCTACTTTTTGCAGAGACATTCTATTTTTTCATTTGGTATGTGCATGTCCATAATTGCTTGTTGAAGCATCTTTATGACAACTGCTTTAAAATCTTTGTTGGGTAACCCTAACATCTTTGTTATCTCAATTTAACATCCGTTAACTAACTGTAACATACATTTGGGGAGGAGGAAGAATTAATCTACCTAGATTGTATTCGGATACTAGGTTGAAAGTCAGGCAATGCTGGGCAAAGATTATCTTTTTTTTTTAGGTGGTGAGAGAGGTAGGTTGTAAACCACCCTTCCGCCATATTGTTCTTCCAGTCCTGGGATCTCTAATCTTAGTCTTCCTCATTAAATTTCAAAAATTCTCTTTCATCTTTCAAAATTCTCCTCTGTTTGCCTCTTATGTTATTTCTAGGGTTATAGTCGTATTTAGCAGGGAGAAAAATGGATTTATATCACCTTTTCTGGACTGAAAGCACTGCACTTCCTTTTTAAAAGAATGAATATCCTTTGATTTTTAAGTTAAACACTTTAAAAAATAAAGATATAATACAAAAATCACTTCTACTTGTTATTTTATTTTGTAAGCTAGATTTTTATTCAGTACAAATCATAAAGCTAGACAGAACCATAATCAGCTTTGTTTAAGGTTTAAACAGATAAAGATGAAAATGTAGAAACTATTCACCTAGAGTAGTTTTAAAATGCTTAAAATGTAAAAAATCTACTTCTTTGTGCTAATGAGAAAAATTGTCTAAAAATAAAAGCAAAAAAAGCATACAAATTAAAATGGAATGAATCTGCATCTCCTTTTTACTGCACAACCATTATTCATATTTCAGTTTGCTGCTGTTCCTGCTTTCTTGATCATGAAGTTCATATCATGGCATCAGAAAACAGATTTTAAAGCGGGAAAATTGGGAGTGGTGCATGATGAGATAAAGTGGTTTTGAAAGAGAAATAATTCATTTGTCCATTTTATTGGGGGATTTTGAGGTTTAAAGCAAAGACTCCATTTGTTTACAAATACTAAAAACATGTATTATGTGGAAATCACTCAAAAATATGTTTTAGAAAGTTGACTTTTGGTGTAGTGATATATTGCAATATATTCATTTACAACCTTATAACTTAATACATATCAAATATTTTTAAGTTCCCCTAGTACCTCTTGGAGTAATGGACTGTTTTAAGCTATAAGAAAAGCCTCAGGTATCAGTACTTTTCAAAGCAGACCTGATTATATACATCATTTCAATAACCTGCTTGAATTCAAACTTCTAGTGAATCCTGGAATAGGATGTGTTTTGCTCGAATTTGAAGAATATTCCTAAGACAAAACAGCAACAATAAAATTTCTTGTTTTAAAATTTAACACTATCTGTGAGGCCAGTTGGCTAACTTTTTCCATGTTTTTATTATAAACGGAATGCCCTATTTATTATGATACACACGGGTACCCTAATTACAGTTCATTATATCAGAAATAAAGCGAGGAGTAAAACAGTGAGTCTTTTAGTTAAACTTTGACTTTTGGAAAACTTGATGGGGGCAACAATTTTGCTTAACGAAATACCTATTAAGCCTAATATTTGCCCATGAGAAAATATACACTTTTGTCAAAAAAATATTTTAAGAGACAAATTGTCTTTAGACCACTGAATAGTTGCAATGAACCCTTACCTTTCAACTACAGGGAAAGGAAGCCCATCATTAAACAATCTGTTGGGCAATGCCATGTTTAATTATTCTCATTCTTTGATTTTAATTACATGTTTGTATCAGGAAACTGATTCATATCCTCTGAATGCCATCTAAAATTACAGCCTAAAATCTATGTGTATTTGTTCTCAAACACTAAGTACCATGTAGAAAGAAAAGGAAAGGTGCCCACCACCAGTATCTTTAAATAGGCTTTTCCTTTTTCAGATGAAATGTTTCAAATGAAAAGGTAAAGTCGCCAACTCTAGTAGCAGTCCTAAAAGTGTACCCATCATGGTGACCATTGTTCCATGACTATTGCCAAAATTTGTACTTGCAAATATAAAGTTAACCTGTTTGGAAAAAAATTGTAATCTGAGAAACACAGATACCTGGAACATTTCTCATTGCACTTTTCGAGACATGCCTTGTGGTTTTTTTTTATCTCATTAACTAGTGTTTCTATAGGTTTGAACTTACATAGCTCTGCTCTTGATTTATGGAATGAATAATATATTCACATTGTTCAAAAATCTAAGGTCACTTTGATCATTGCTATTTCAGCCAGTGGTGAGAGAAAAAGAGCAGATGCCTAGAGCCAGTGCTTCCCTCTCTATTACGCAAGGCAGAGCACGCACACCATTTTCATATGACTCCAAAGCACATGCTCCTTACCTGCTTACACATCCAAATACACGGGCAAGAAATTTATTTTGTTTTGTCACCTTTATAAATATACTGTCTTCCAAAAAGCCCTTCAATAACCCAGAATTTAAAGAGAAAAATTACTGTTTTTAGAGTGCCATCCATTACTTTTAGGATACTGGACTTCCCTCCAACTATAGGAATACTAAATAAGTTATAGTACACATGAATTTTAGGCAGCAAGCCTATAATAATAGGGTTTTGAATTCAGAAATTGCATCGACTTAGTAGTGCAGCTGGCCTATCCAGGCAAGAATCTCTGCTGTACCAATTGTGATAAATGACCCCCAGCCATTGTTGAAACATGCCTTCATTGCGGTGGAGCACACTCTATTCATGACACTGTTGGATGGCTCTGATTTAAATATTCTTTAATTAAACAAAAATCTCTCCTTAGTATATACTCTTTATGT
Source organism: Phataginus tricuspis (assembly GCA_029783875.1). Taxonomy (NCBI): domain Eukaryota; kingdom Metazoa; phylum Chordata; class Mammalia; order Pholidota; family Manidae; genus Phataginus; species Phataginus tricuspis. Next base: position 5,607,770 of record JAQQAC010008880.1, on the reverse strand, counting down.
CTTTAGTTTATGTCTTCCAGAGTTGTGCTGTCCTTTTAAAGGCTTGCCACTAGACTCATGTGGCAAGCTTCAACTAATCAAGTTTAAATTAATCAAAAATAAATGTATTAAAACTAACTTAAACTAATTAAAATTAAATTAAATTGCAAATTCAGTTATTCAGCCACACTACTGAGCACATTTAACGTGCTCAATAGCCACATGTAGCTAGTGGCTACAATACTGGACACTATAGAGAACATTTTCATTATTGAGAAAATTTATATTGTACACTACTAAATCTAGAGCAAAATAGATTAAATCTATTAGTTATTAATTGCCCTTTTAACATCATGATATTTTTTTATTTTTGAGAGGTCAGTTTAAAAGTCACTTTAATTCAATTTGAAAAAATGAACTTACTGTTTCATGCTCTAAGTTAAGAATTTAGGATAACCAGTGAACAAAACAAAGATTCGTTCCTCTGGAGCTTTCAATTTAGCAGAGACTGCCAAAAACAAACAAACAAAACCAAACAACAGCCATTATAAATAAGTAAAATATGTAGTTTGTAAACACTGACAAGTCCGTTCTGTGGATACAAAAAAATGCAGGGTAAGGATACAAGAACAGGGATGATTTGCAGTTTTAAATAGAGTGATCAGAGTGGGCTTTATTGACATAGTAATTGAGCAAGGACTTGAAAGAAATAAGGTAATTAGCCATGTGACTGTTAGGGGTAAGAAAGAGTGTTGCAAGCAGAACAACTGGGACAAGGGGCACAGCAGGGTGCAGGTGTGGCCGGGGCAGAGTGAGCCAGCAGCGTTAGCTTAGCAGACGTGGCGATTAGGTTGTTGTAAAAGAGGGCTGCACACAGCTTTGTAGACGCTTATAAGCACTTCATGGAGCCACTGTAGGGTTTTGAGAGGATACATGAAATTTTCTGACATTTTAAAAAGCTCAATTCTGCAATGTTGAGAGCAGGCTCAGCAGGGGGTGGCATCAAATGTATGGTCAAGGAATGGAGTTATATTTATCACTGTGGATGGCTTATAAAATTATTTCCTGACCCCTTATCATCCTGAATTTCCATTGTATCCTCTACTTAGCATGATCCAGTTTGCCAGTGTCCCTCTTAAAATGTGTCTTCAAAAATAGAACACAATACCGCCCAGATGATACGAGAAGGAAAGCACAAAAGACAATTACTTCTCATGATAGTAACACTACTTTTCTTATGCTACATTTCAAGATTTTGTTAAATGTTTTTAAATAGCCTCATCTTTTGAAGGTTTTGATCAAGTGAAACCCTCTGATAATTTTATTGGATTTGTTAACAGATGCTTCCTAAATTATGCAATTTGTTATTTTGAAAGTAAATACAAATCTTATATTTATCCTTCTAAATTTTACTGTGGTGTTTTTATCTCAGTGTTTCATATTAATCATTTTCCTGCTTTATTTAAACTTTACATCTAATAAGTTCTAGTCATTCACTAAAAGTATCAATATATTTTTTGACAAGACAAGGACAAGAACAAGAACAGAGCTCTGTGGCATTGCACTGCCTGGAATTTCCATTAAGCTGGAAAGATTATAACTCAGGTGAAAGAACAGAAATAATACTCATTTTCCACATTAATATGAAATGTTATTGTCATTGAGTATAATTCAAGCAGTATTAAAATCAAAAACTTTACTATGAAAAAATTTAATAGAGATATTTTCAAAACCCTTAATATACCCATAAGTCCCTACTCAGTGTGCCCTCAAGCATCACCTCTTTGGTCACACCTCCTAGTACTCACCCCTTTCTCCGCTCTTGCCACATAGGACCCCTTCATGTTCCTTATACATGGCAGGCCCAACCCCTCCTCAAGATCCCTTCATATCCTGTTCCCTTCTCTCCAGAATGCTGCTCCCTGACCAGATACCTGAATGGGGTGTACCAAAACGTAATTAAATGTTTCCTGAAATATCATCTCTTACAGAGGCCTTCACTTTCTATTCTATATAATACTGAGTATGCCTCAATATTTCCTATCCCTTTGCCCTCTTTATTTTTCATCATATTAATTTACATTTTCTAACATAATGTACTATTATTGTCTATGATCTGTACCTTGCCACTGGATCATACAATCCAGTGGACAGGGGCTTCCATTTGCTTTAGTTTATTTCTGTATTTCCAGCACATAGAACTGTATTTTGCATGTAATAGGCAATCACTAAATATTTGTTGAATGAATAAATGAATAAATCATCCTAATTTGGAAGTATTCCTTTCAATAATTTGATTTGGTTGATTATCTGTGAAAATCCAAGAAGAAAAATCAGTGAAGAAAATCACTAACATCTCGTATACTTGCTGAATAAAGCCATAGAATCTTCTTGGTTCCATGAATTGCAACTGACTTGTCATCACCAAAGTCCACCCCTATCCATACAATAAATATAAATTATGAATATTTTAAAAGATGATTTTCAAATATTAATCTGATTATAGATTTTAGTATAGTTTTCCTATAACCATCAGATATTAACAGGAATTGGAATTCATTTATTTGATTATTGATTATTTTTTCCTTATTTCTCTGATACTATAGAGCACAGAACTAGAGCCTGAAAATATAAAAATTGAATAATCATTTGGTATATAATTTAAGTTAAGCCCTGTTGAGAAAAAAATTTGAAAATAAAGCTATTTGATATTCATTGTTAATCTTACTGGTGCCTTAGTGGTTAAGGGTGTGGTTATGGGGAGAGTTCATTCATTTGAAAATGAACAGAGCAATCGCTAGGTCAAAATATTTCAATAAATAGAAGTCAGACAAGCTTTTTAGATAAATACCCACAACCTTATTTCTTTGGAGAGTTAACTAGTTACTTCCAAAAAATATATATCAATCCCACTCATGAATTCCAAATATATTATAAAGATGATTTGGACCAAAACAAATGATCTGATACAAGTTACTCCTTCCTCTTTCACACTGCCAACACTGGAAACTGAAGGCCATTGTTTGATAATTTCTGCAATCTTGTGACCAATGGAAAAGTTTCTGCTTTTAATCTATTTTTCACTGATAATGGGTGGATATCTTCATTACCCCTTTATTAGGAACACCTACATTCCATATTTTATTACCTGGAATACAAATTTATTACCTGGAAGTACAACTGGCATGGTGATTATTTCCTACTTGGGTCTTTGCCTTTTAATAACTTAAACATTTAGTTACATCATTTTCAATAGAAAGTGTTGAAGAGAGTGAGAACGTTATGAATGAGCATAAAGGATTTGTTAATTATATATGTTTTTCTTAGTCTTTATTTCAGTGGGCATCAGCAAAATACTTATGAATAAATGAAAAATATGTTAATATATAAGTATGATTTTTTTAATCTATATTTGATAACAATAATGATTTAATGTGTATATAACACGTTGATGAACTGAGGAATAAATTAGAATGATGCATGGCTATTATTTTGTTCCTTCAAGTATACATTGATAGGATCCAGATCAAAGTATTTTAGTTGACTGCAATCACATGATTTAAATTGCATTTCAAAAGGAGCTCTTGCAAAATGTTAATTTTAGTGATAGGTCATCCATTTACTCTGCAAACTTTAAAATATATTCTTCTATTCCATGTAGTAGCATTTTCACATTTTAACTATGGCATCTGAAGCACAAAGATATAGTTACTCACATTCAGACACAGAAAAAATAATTTTTATCACATCTAGACATCTGATATGAATATCCGAATACTTGAAAATAAATTATTTAATTTTTTCTTTAGTCCAAATGTTTGGTAACATTTAAAAGCAGTCACATTCTGAATTTTGCACAAATTGACTTGTGTATAACAAAAAGCATTGATTTAGGGTATAAATTATCATGCACTTTGGAATTTACTTAAATATACAAAACATTAGGTATCAGTTTTACTACCTATTACTGGAAGCTACAATTACTGAATAGTAGATTGTACTTACTTTTTCTGGTTTTCCAAGTCCTGAAAACAGATAAAAGTAAAATAGAGAGTTGATAGTCTTGGTTTGCAGACACACACTAAAGAAATTGGAAAAAATCCTAGAAAAGCCATTCACATCTTCATGTGCACCAATGTCATGAGAAAAATGAAATTCATTTTCCAAACATAAATTTTGTAAAAAAAATGGTTTTCAGTTGGAAAAAATTTTGTATTCTAATTTTTCTTTCGGTCTAAGCAACTAAAATATAATTTGTAATTGAAGACTTTAATGGAACAGTAAAAGGAAGAAAGCAATTTCACTGATAATGATAAATCTCAGTAATGAAAAATGCTTAATAAAATTTATCAGAAATTATAAAAGGATATTTTGGAATAACACATGTAACTATTTCAAAGATAATCCTTAGAGAACACAGAATCTGGTACATTTCAGGAGCTCAATGAACATTTGGAGAATAAAAGAATCAGTGAATCAATGAAGCTTTTAAAAGAACTTAATTTACAAATTCTCATCTTTTGTTCTCTTAAATTAGTACAAAGAGTGTATAATTGATACACACACTTGGAAATCTGGTTGCATTAGTCTATACAACAAAGACAAATAGATCAAAGAGTGATCTACAGCATTATCTAAAAGGTTCACAATCATTCCAGTTTAGTTCAAAAGACAAAACTGTAAACTAATGGAATATACTACTATGTATAAAGAAATAATCAATTTATTGAATGAACATTTATTGAACGTCTATACCACGGTAGGCACAGTGAAATCAGAAAGGGATCAGAGGAATTGTGAACATCTGAGGAAACAAAAACAGGAAAGTATTTCAGAAAATACTAAAAATTTTTAACATATCATAAGGTAGTGAGATTATCATTCTAATAAATACATCCTAAAAGATAGCTATATCACTGAACATTTAAAATTCTTGTTTATTTATTTATTTATATGTTGATATAATTAATGTACATTTACATGAACAACATTATGGTTACTAGACTCCCCCCATTATCAAGTCCCCACCACATACCCCATTACAGGCACTGTCCATCAGCATAGTTAAGAAGCTATAGAATCACTACGTGTCTTCTCTGAGTTATACTGCCTTCCCGTGTCCCCATGCTGACATTATACATGCTAATCATAAAATGTCATTTCCCATTGTATATCCATGGCTCTGTTATCACATATTAATTGACCATATATGCTTGGGTTTATATCTGGGCTCTCTAGTCTGTTCCATTGGTCTATGGGTGAGTTCTTGTGCAGTACAAAATTGTCTTGATTACTGTGGATTTGTAGTAGAGCTTGAAGTCAGGGAGCATAATTCCCCCTGCTTTATTCTTCCTTCTCGGGATTGCTTTGACTATTCAGAGTCTTTTGTGGTTCCATATGAATTTTAGAACTATTTGCTCTAGTTCATTGAAGAATGCTATTTGTATTTTGATAGGGATTGCATTGAATCTGTAGATTGCTTTAGGCAGGATGACCATTTTGACAGTATTAGTTCTTCCTATTTATGAGCATGGGATGTTTTTCCATTTATTGTTTTTTTCTTTTATTTCTCTCATGAGCGTCTTGTAGTTTTCAGAATATGTCTTTCAATTCCATGGTAAGGTTTATTCCTAGGTATGTTATTCTTTCTGATGCAATTGTGAATGGAATTGTTTTCCTGATTTCTCTTTCTGCTAGTTCATCATTAGTGTATAGGAATGCAACAGATTTCTGTGTATGAATTTTCTATCCTCACCTTTGCTGAATTCAGATATTAGATCTAGTAGTTTTGGAGTGGATTCCTTAGGGTTTTTTATGTAGACTATCATATCATCTGCAAACAGGGACAGTTTGACTTCTTCCTTGCCAATCTCGGTGCCTTTTATTTCATTGTATTGTCTGATTGCCATGGTTAGGGCCTCCAGAACTATGTTGAATAAAAGTGGGGAGAGTGGGCATCCTTGTCTTGTTCCCGATCTTAAAGGAGAAGCTTTCAGCTTCTCACTGTTAAGTATAATATTGGCTGTGGACTTCTCATATATGGCCTTTATTATGTTGAGGTACTTGCCCTCTATACCCATTTTGTTGAGAGTTTTTATCATGAATGAATGTTGAATTTTGTCGAATGTTTTTTCAGCATCTATGGAGATGACCATGTGGTTTTTGTCCTTTTTTCTGATGTAGTGGATGATGTTGATGGATTTTCGAATGTTGTACGATCCTTGCATCCCTGGGCTGAATCCCACTTGATCATGATGGATGATCTTTTTCATGTATTTTTGAATTCGGTTTCCAAATATATTGTTGAGTATTTTTGCATCTATGTTCATCAGGGATATCGGTCTGTAATTTTCTTTTTTTGTGGTGTCTTTCCCTGGTATTAGAGTGAAGTTGGCCTCGTAGAATGAGTTTGGGAGTATTCTCTCCTCTTCTACTTTTTGGAAAACTTTAAAGAGGATGGGTATTAGGTCTTCACTAAATGTTTGATAAAATTAAGCAGTGAAACCATCTAGTAAAGGGTTTTGTTCTTAGGTAGTTTTTGTTTAACAATTTTATTTGCTGGTAATTGGTCTATTCAGATTTTCTGTTTCTTCCTGGGTCAGCCTTGGAAGGTTGTATTTTTCTAGAAAGTTGTCCATTTCTTCTAGGTTGTCCAGTTTGTTAGTATATAATTTTTCATAGTATTCTCCATAATTCTTTATATTTCTGTGGTGTCCATAGTGATTTTTCCTTTCTCATTTCTGATTTTCTTTATGTGTATAGACTCTTTTTTTCTTGATAAGTTTGGCGAGGGGTTTATCTATTTTGTTAATTTTTTCAGAGAACCAGCTCCTGCTTTCATTGATTCTTTCTCTAGTTCTATTCTTCTCAATTTTATTTACTTCTTCTTTAATCTTAATTATGACCCTCCTTCTACTGACTTTGGGCCTCATTTGTCTTCCTTTTCTAGTTTCATTAACTGTGAGTTTAGTCTGTTCATTTGGGATTGTTCTTCATTCCTGAGGTAGGCATGCATTGCAATATATTTCCCTTAGCACGGCCTACGCTGCATCCCACAGATTTTGTGGTATTGAATTATTGTTGTCATTTATCTCCATATATTGCTAGATCTATGTTTTTATATGGTCATTGATCCATTGATTACTTAGCAGCATGTTATTAATCCTCCATGTGTTTGTGGGCTTTTTCGTTTTCTTTGTGCAATTTATTTCTAGTTTCATACCTTTATGATCTGAGAAGCTGGTTGGTACAATTTCAATCTTTATGAATTTACAGAGGTTCTTTTTGTGGCCTAGTATATGATCTATTCTTGAAAATGTTCCCTTTGCACTTGAGAAGAATGTGTATCCTATTGCTTCTGGATGGAGTGTTCTGTAGATGTTCATTAGGTTCATTTGTTCTAATACGTTGAATGCCTCTGTCTCTTCGTTTATTTTCTGTCTGGTTGATCTCTGCTTTGGAGTGAGTGGTGTGTTGAAGTCTCCTACAATGAACGCATTGCATTCTATTTCCCCCTTTAATTCTGTTAGAGACATGTTTGAAAATTATAAGACACTCATGAGAGAAATTAAAGAAGATACCAATAAATGGAAACACATCCCATGCTCATGGATAGGAAGAATTAATATTGTCAAAATGGCCATCCTGCCTAAAGCAATCTACAGATTCAATGCAATCCCTATCAAAATACAAATAGCATTCTTCAATGAACTAGAGCAAATAGTTCTAAAAGTCATATGGAACCACAGAAGACCCCAAATAGCCAAAGCAATCCTGAGAAGGAAGAATAAAGCAGGGGGAATTATGCTCCCTGACTTCAAGCTCTACTACAAAGCCACAGTAATCAAGACAATTTGGTACTGGCACAAAAACAGACCCATAGACCAGTGGATCAGAATAGAGAGCCCAAATATAAACCCAAGCAAATATGGTCAATTCATGTAGTATAAAGGAGCCATGGATATACAATGGGGAAATGACCACCTCTTCAACAGCTGGTGTTGGCAAAACTGGACAGTTACATGTAAGAGAATGAAATTGGATTACTGTCTAACCCCATACACAAAAGTCAACTCAAAATGGATCAAAGACCTGAATGTAAGTCATGAAACCATAAAACTCTTAGAAAAAAATATAGGTAACAATCTCTTGGACATAAACATGAGCAACTTCTTCATGAACATATCTCCCCAGGCAAGGGAAACAAAAGCATAAATGAACAAGTGGGACTATATCAAACTAAACAGCTTCTGTACAGCAAAGGCATCATCAAGAGAACAAAAAGACATCCTAAAGTATGGGAGAATATATTCATAAATGACATATCTGATAAGGGGTTGACATCCAAATTATATAAAGAGCTCACACACCTCAACAAACGAAAAGCAAATAAACCAATTAAAAATGGTCAGAGGACCTGAATAGACACTTTCCAAAGAAGAAATTCAGATGGCCAACAGGCCATGAGAAGATGCTCCACATTGCTAGTCATTAGAGAAATGCAAATTAAAACAACGATGAGATATCTTCTCACACCAGTTAGGATGGGTGCCATCCAAAAGACAAACAACAACAAATGCTGGTAAGGATGTGGATAAAAGGGAACCCTCCTACGCTGCTGGTGGGAATGCAAATTAGTTCCACCAGTGTGGAAAGCAATATGGAGGTTCCTCAAAAAACTCAAAATAGAAATACCATTTGACCCAGGAATTCCACTCCTAGGAATTTACCCTAAGAATGCAGCAGCCCAGTTTGAAAAGATATGTGCACCCCTATGTTTATCGCAGCAATATTTGCAATAGCCAAGAAATGGAAGCAACCTGTGTCCATCAGTAAATGAATGGCTAAAGAAGATGTGGTATATATACACAATGGAATATTATTCAGCCATAAGAAGAAAACAAATCCTACCATTTGCAACAGCATGGATGGAGCTAGAGGGTATTATTCTCAGTGAAATAAGCCAGGTGGAGAAAGACAAGTATCAAATAATTTCACTCATCTGTGGAGTATAAGAACAAAGAAAAAACTGAAGGAACAAAACAGCAGCAGACTCACAGAACCCAAGAATTGACTAACAGTTACCAAAGGGAAGGGGACTGGGGAAGATGGGTGGGAAGGGAGGAATAAGAGGGTAAAAGGGCTATTACAATTAGTACACATAATATAGTGGGGTTGCGCATGGGGTTGGGGGTGGGGTGGGTGGATATGGGGAAGGCAGTATAACACAGAAGACAAGTCGTGATTCTGTAACATTCTACTACACTAATGGACCGTGACTGCAATGGGGTATGTGATGGGGACTTAATAATAGGGGGAATCTCGTAACCATAATGTTGCTCATGTAATTGTATATTAATAATAGCAAAATAAAAACAAAAAATGCAGGTCATATGTGCTGTATGTGGTTATTAAAGTTCCAATGCCCATTCAGGGGAATTACACACTCCAACCTTAGGACAGTGGACCCCCTGGGAGAGAGAAGAGGGGGAATGGAGGAAGGAGGGGCAGAACACTGGAAGCCAAGGGGTCACCAACTACTTTGGAAATTTTCGCTTCCTTAAAAACATCTTAAATGTGCAAAATATTAAATGATGTGGCCCCTGAGTGCTTGGCACATAAGCATCAATTACAGTATCTGTTCTGCCTTTCCATGTGTTTGTCAAGCACCTTTAATAAAGTCATTAAATATTAAAAAAAATTATCACAGTATGAAAATTTATATACTATACAATTTTTAGTATTAAAATATATACTCCACAATTTCAAAATAATATGTTTCTCACTGAAAATACTTAAAGTTCATGAAATCAAACATTTTTTAAGTTGGACACTATTTTTTAGGAAGATGCAGCCGGGATGCAAAAGTAGAAATATAGATAAGTTCCTTATAAGGCATCTGAATATCATCCTGTCGAACTCTAAATCTAATTCAATGGTTTAGTTTACATTTAAATTGATATTAGACCTACTCCTAATAAATTAATACATAAAATAGAGAATATAGGTTTCATTTTATAAATTCAAAATGTAATTTCACTCAAAAATGATTTACAGGAATTTGAAATTGTTTCAGTAAGTTCCTTTTCACTGTCCTAATCTTTTTGGCAACAGCCAGCTGTCTATTAATGTCCCCTGGGAAAATAAAAGTGAAACAGCCTGTCCTATGGTAACAGTTCTGGAGCCCCACGACCTGCAACAACTCACCTCCTGGAACTCTCTTAGTGCCATTGAAGCTTTCACTATTCATCTGTCCACAGCACAACCCTGTTTCTTACCTCTGCCCTAGGTGAAAAACTAGTGAGTAGAATATTTCAGGTCTTTCTTGGATCACACAGGAAATTCCTGTGTACTGTGATCAGTATATTCTTGCCATTCTAAATACTGACTATATATATTGATATATTTTTGCTCTTATACGCAAATATGATCTATGCTCAGGGATGTCTTTCCATTTCAATTATTATTATTTTAGAAATAAGGATAACCATTCCACTGGCTTGGGTTGCTTATTTAAAGGATTTCACACATACTATAAGCAAACATTTTTTCCTTTTCTTTTAATGGTTTTCAGTAAAGTTTATGCAATGCTTGTTTAATCACTCAGATTCTGATACTCAAAACAACTCTTGAACAACCCAGTTAACTCCTGAACGATCAAAACCACCTTGCCGGGAATTTCCCAGTGGCTGCAATAGAATAGGTTTTGCTAACTAATAGTCCTGCTGAGAACAACTAGAAAAGACATAAAATTACAAAGGGGGAGGGGATTTGCTCGAAGTCACTGGAGAGTTGCTGAGGCTATCAGGACCTGTGGCCAAGATCCCAAAAAGGATACAACCAAAAAGAGGTGAGCTGTCTTTGAGCAAGTTTCACTTTTTAGAGCATTTGCTGATTCTTAGAATGGAAAGAGAAACCAAGAAACCAGGCAGAAGACAATAGCTGTGAGACAAAAGAAAAGAAAGTTTTGGTTAACACATAAAGTATATATGGAAAATATGGTGGGATTGAGAAACAAAAATTGGAATAAGGTACCCAGAATTTAAGAGGCAAAATCAAAAGCAAGGGAAGCAGAAAGAATTGACCATACTTACACTGCAATTGTTCGGTTCCGGCACAGAGAGAGCCCTAAAAACTAAGCAGAAAGTAGAAACCATTTAAAAGCTAGGACTAGTATTTGGAAATTCCTTAGTGCTAAGGAGGTAAGAATTGAAATCAAGAACCTGTTGAGGAGGTTAAACGTCTATAAACGTTTATTCCTAGGTATGTTATTCTTTCTGATGCAATTGTGAATGGAATTGTTTTCCTGATTTCTCTTTCTGCTAGTTCATCATTAGTATATAGGAATGCAACAAATTTCTGTGGTATAATTTTGTATTCTAAAACTTTGCTGAATTCAGTTATTCTGTTAGTATTTTGGTGGAGCCTTTAGGGTTTTCTATGTATAACATCATGTCATCTGCAAATAATGATAGTTTAACGTCTTCCTTACCAATTTGGATGCCTTTTATCTCTTTATCTTGTCTGATTGCCATGGCTAGAACTTCCAGTATTATGTGTTGAAGAAAACTGGTGAGACTGGGCATCCTTGTCTTGTTACTGATCTTGGAGGAAAAGCTTTCAGCTTCTTGCCATTGAGTGTGATGTTAGATCTGGGTTGGCTGTACTTGGCCTGTATTATGTTGATGTCTGTTCTCTCTATACCCATTTTGTTGAGAGTTTCTATCATGAATGGATGTTGAATTTTGTCAAATGCTTTTCAGCATCTATTGGGATGGTCATGTGGTTTTTATCCTTTTTTTTGTTAATGTGGTGGATGATATTGATGGATTTATGAATATTATACCATCCTTGCATCCTTGGAATAAGTTCCTTTTGGTCATAGTAGATGATCTTTTTTATATATTTTTTAATTCAGTTTGCTAATGTTTTGCTGAGGATTTTTGCATCTGTGTTCATCAGGGATATTGAGCTATAATTTTCTTTTTTTGTAATGTTTTTGGTTTTGGAATTAGAGTGATGCTGACCTCATAAAATGGGTTTGGGTGTATTCCCTCCTTTTCTACTTTTTGTATATTCACTCTTCTTTAAATATTTAGTAGAACAGCTGTGAAGCCATCATGTCCTGGACTTTTGTTTTCTGGGAGTTTTTTGATTACCAGTGCAATATCATATCTGATAATTGGTCTGTTCAGATTTTCTGTTTCTTCCTGGGTCAGTCTTGGAAGGTTGTACTTTTCTAGGAATTTTTTCATTCTATTAGGTTGTCCAATTTATTGGCCCATAATTTTTAATAGAAATCTAATAATATTTTGTATTTCTGTGCTGTCAGTTTAAACTATTCCTTTTTCAGTTTTATTTTGTTTATTTGTGTACACTCTCTTTTTTTCTTGATAAGTCTGGCTAAGTGGTTGTCTATTTTGTTTATCTTCTCAAAGAACCAGCTCTTGATTTCACCGACTTTTCCTATTGTTTTTTCTTCTACAATTTCAGCCTTTTTTAATTTACTGAGGCTCTTTTTGTGTCTTAATATGTGATCTATTCTGGGGAACATTCCATGTACACTTGAGAAAAGTGTGTATCCTGCTGCTTTTAGGTGGAATATTATGTATGTATCTGTTAAGTCCACCTGGTTAGTGTGTTTAGTCCCTTGTTTATTTTTTTTCTGGTTGATCTGTCCATCAATTTAAGTGGTTTGTTAAAGTCCCCTGTATGATTGAGTTGCAATCTATTTCTCCCTTTAGTTTTGTTACTATTTGTTTTACATACTTAGGTGTTCCTGTGTTGGGTACATAGATATTTATAATGGTAACCCCCTCTTGTTGTACTGACCCCTTTATTATTATGTAATGTCCTTCTTTGTCTCCTGTTACTTTCTTCATTTTGAAATCTATTTTGTCTGATACAAGTACTGCTACTCCTGGCTTTTTTCTCCCTATTTGCATGAAATATCTTTTCCCACCCCTTCACTTTCAGTCTGTGTATGTCTTTGGGTCTGAAATGAGTCTTTTGTAGGGAGCATATAGATGGGTCTTTTTTATTTATTCATCTGCCACCCCGGGTCTTATGAGTGGTGCATTCAGTCCATTTACATTTAAGGTCGTCACTGATAGGTGTGTACCTCTTGCCATTTAATTTTTTCTCATTGTTTTTGTAGTTCTTCTCTGTTCCTTTCTCCTCTCTCATACTCTTCTCTTGTAATTTGATGATTTTCTTTAGTGTTGTGATTGGATTTCTTTTTTTTTAATTTTTTGCATGTGTGTTATAGGCTTAGGTTTGTAGTTACCATAAAGTTCATAGATAGTTTCCTAAATATATAACTGTCCATATTTCGTTGCTTTATTTTGAACACAGTACTTCTTTTTTATTCTTTCTTCTCCTCCACACCTTATGTATTAAGATGTCATAATCTACATTTTTTGTGTATCTCTTGGCTATTTTGTGTATAGTTGATTTTACTACTTTTTTTTCTGTGTGTTTTTTAACTTCATACTCGCTTATAACTGGTCTACTACCTTCACTATGGCTTTATTTTCACTGATGAAAAATATTTAGGCTTAAAGAACATTTCCATCTACAGAAGTTTCTTTAACATATCTTGTAAGGCTTGTTTAGTGGTGATGAATATTTTTAAATTTTTGTTTATTTAGGAAATTTTAACCTCTCCTTCAATTCTGAATGATACCCTTTCTGGGTAGAGGATTCTTAGTTGTAGGTCCTCTGTTTCAATACATTAACTAGTTCATGCCACTCCCTTCTGGCCTGTACATTTCTATGGAGAAATCTGTTGTGGCCTAATGAGGTTTCCCTTATAAATAATCTTTTTCTCTCTCTTGCCACTTCTATACTCTCTCCTTATCCTTAATCCTTGTCATTCTAATTATCATATGTCTTGGTCTTGCCTTCCTAGGGTTCCTTTTGATTTTCTTCCAGATTGGGAAAGTTTTCAGAAATTATTTCTTCAAAGAAACTTCTATCCCTTTGTGTCTCTTTTCTCCTTTTGGTTCCCCTATTATGCAAATATTGTTTTGTTTTGAGTTGTAACATAGCTCTTAGGATCTTCTCAATTCTAGATTCTTTTTACTCTCTGGTCCTCTGGTTCTTGTTTTCCTGCTATCTAATTTCCATCTCATTGTCTGTCTCTACTTGAAACAATCTATTATTCATTCCCTCTAGTGTTTATTTCATTTCAGTTACTGTATTCTTCAGCTCTGAGTGTATCTTTTTCAGGTTTTCTATCTTTGTTGAAATCCTCCCTGAGATCATCAGTACTTTTCTGCAGATCAGTGAGCATATTTCTGAGTGTTATTTTGAAATCTTTATCAAAAAGATTGGTGATCTCCATTTCATTTAGCCCTCTTTCTGGTGTCTTATCCTGTTCTTTTGTTTGAAACATATTCCTCTGAATCCTCATTTTGTCAGGGTTTCCGTGTTTCTTCCTTTGTATTAATAGATTGATATGCCTCCTGGCCTAGTGAGTAATGACTTTGGGAAGAAGGCATCCTGTGGTGCCCAGACGCTCCAGACTCTGCTCACCTTGTCCCCTTGGTGTAGAAGCCCAGTTGCTGTTGGTGGGCTGGTGGTGGGGCTGCCTTTCTGCCTGTCTGCAGACAATGGCTGATCTCAGTTGTTGCAGCTGGCAGCTTGTCTCAGCCAGCACTTTGTTGTCCAAGCATGGGTGCTTCTGCTGGGATCATTGTGGGCAGGGCCACCCTCTGCCTGCCTTGCTGGGATGGAGGTGCTGCTGTGCAGAAGGGGTGCATGGGGCTTGTGCACAGGGGAGAACATCACAGAGCTGGGCCACCCATGAAGAGGAAGCAGCATTTGGAGCTGGCTCCTGCAGGTGCCTCCCCCTGCAGACTAAGAGAGGACTGGGAAAGTTGGGAAAGCCTCCCTCCACCTGCCAGGTAGCAAAGTCTGATTTCAGCTGTGCCAAGCAGGCCAGGTGTTGGGTGGGCAGGTATGCAGAGAAGTGCCTTAGGGCTGAGCTACCAGCAAGGGTATTGGAGTGTTTGGAGGTGGCTCCTGCATGCACCTGACCAGTTGAGCTGGGGAATCATCCTCCACTGGCATTTTCTCCTATGGAGAGAGTTCCATCCAGTCCCTACCCCTCTGGCACCTTTCCCACTGCTGGTAAACTTTCAAACTGCTACCTCTGTGTCGGGTTTCAGTAGGACCAGTGGAGCACACCTGTCCTCCACAAGTGGCAGGTGTCTTAGCCTCCCAGAGTGCTCCAACTCGGCCTGGTTTCCAGCCCTGCTAATCATCAAAGACTAATACAATGTGGCCTTGTGTTCCCAAAGCAGTTCTCCAGGGCCAGGTATGCAGAGTTCCTAAGTGCTTTTCTCCTCCCTGCTCTGTTTCTCCCTCCTGCTTGTGAGCTGAGATAGGGGAAGGGCTTGGGTCCCAGTTGATCTGTGCTCTACCACTTTACCATTCTCTGTGTAGCCTTCATTTCTTCATCAGCTGTAGATGTTCTGCAGCCTTCAGGTAGTTTTCAGGGTTAGTTGTTTTTGCTGTAGTTGCTTCCTTTGTGTGTATGTGAAAGAGGTTTTTTCCTGTTCCTCTGTGTTTTGCTAGGAAGTCCCTTAAGTGTTGATTTTACTATCCTATTAAATGAACATAGCAAAAAGGTAGGATTAGTAAGCTGAAATATAGGTCTGTATAAAATATTCATGCTGAAGCACAGTGAAGAAGGAGAAGAAGATGGTGGAGGAAGAGGCAGAGAAGGAAAAGGAGAAGGAAAGAATAGAACATCAGAGAAACATAGGACATTGTTTGAAAATTTTTGATATGTTTAAAGTCCCAAAAGTAGAGGATAGACACATGGCAAAAACAATATTTGAAAATCTAATGTTTAAAAATATTCTAAAATTGGCAAAAGCATTTAAACGAAAGATCCAAAAGTATTGTAGACCTAAAGTGTGGATAAAATGAAAGTTCCTATGGCCAGGATTCTCACCTGGCCCTGGTTGATTGGCTCACTGCACACCTGTGGGCAATACATGGCTGTTGACTCTATATAAAGAGCTCTGCCCAGTGCTCTGCGTGCGACACAGTAGTATGGCTGCAAGGCTGCAGGCGAGCAGAGCAGAGGCTGGAGTGGTGGCAGCGCCGAGGACAGAGGCCCAAAGAATGGCTGTGCAGGACGACTGTGCAGACAGAGGGGCCCAGAGGCAGAGACCAGCTTGCTGCACACAGACTCACTCCGAGTGAATGGGATTTTAGTGACTGACCTGCCACCTGGAAATAAAGTTGGGTATAACCCTTTCACCCCAAGAACGTTTTGCTGTCAATTTCTTTGGTGACATTGAATCCATAGCAAACTTTCCTGGGGCTGAAACCCATTGGCAAGACATAAAGCAAGATAAATTCATCCCATTAATAAAGAGGGAAAATCATAGGATGATGTTAAGATGCAGAAGAAAAATTTTTGATAAAATTCAACAAAATAATTGTCTTGCCATGGGTTACAGCCCTGGGCAAGTTCGCTATGGATTCAATATGACCAAAGAAATTGACAGCAGAATATTCTTTGGGGTGAAAGGGTTTATTACCCGGCTTGTTCTCCTGGCGGTAGGTCGAACACTAGCGTCTCTGCCTCCACCCAGAGCACTTGGCTGAGCTCTCTATATAGCACAATAATAGCTTATTGCCTAAAGGTGTGGAAGCGGTAGCCTAGCAACAGGCCAGTTACATCATCAGGTGGTTTAAGTTCAGTGAGGATCCTGGCCATAGGAACCCCAACTGCCCCACACCCAGCTTGTTCTCCTGGCAGTAGGTTGAGCACTAAAGTTAACGTCTGCATCCAACACTCCGCAGGTCTGTAATCCTCCATCGTCTCTGCCTCCGCCCAGAGCACTGGGCTGAGCTCTTTATATAGTGACTCAGTCAATAATAGCTTATTGCCTACCATTGTGGAAGCAGTAGCCTAGCAACAGGCCAGTTACATTATCAAGTGGTTTAGGTTCAGCGAGGATCTAGGTCATAGGAACCCCAACTTCCTCCACAATAACTTAAAAATCTAAGAAAACAATGATCAGTACAGAACTTGCTTAACCTGATAAAAGATAACTACATAAAAACCAATAAAATCAATAGTGAATGTCATATATTGTGAAATGTTGAAAAGTTTCCTTTTGAGATCAGAAATAAAATACTCATTATAATATCTGTTAAACCTGTATGTGAAGTCCTAGACAGTTTAGTAAGTTAATTTTGCTTTCCATTCTCATAATAACTTCAAATGGTTCATGGGAGGGGAAAAAAAAAGTATAATTAAACCACAATGAAAACTTTAAAAGAACACATTTTTTAAAGAAATTCATGAGTAATGAAACCTATAATTAAAACCAAGAAGATTAAATTAAGAGTCTGAACTTCAGGAACCGTGGAGGAAAAACCAACCTGATATTCACATGGTAACTCCAAAGAAGAAACTTATAGTTTCACTATATAACTTACTATAGGCAGTACATTGTTATCTGAAGCCACCATCTTGGTTTTACAAGAAATACTATGATATGGTTTCACATATATGCATAACAATAATTTTCAGAAGTTCAGTCATTCAATTTATTGAACCATGATCTTCTATGTATTCCTTCATTCAAAAATATTTATCAAGCACCTTCCATTTATCATGTTCACTATTAGCTATTGAACAGATGGACAGTTATGAAAATACAGATACGGGTCATTACTTTTGTAACACATAAAGTCTAGAGGAGATACACAATAATTAGCAATCACATAAATAATTATATAATTTTAATCTGAAATTTAAAGATCATTGAAATAAACATACTATTAAAGAGAAATTAGGGAGATCCAATTTAAGTTGGACAGTCAAGGAAGTTCTTTCTGAGGAAGTAAATTCAAGTTGTTATCTGAAGGATGAGAAGGTGAAGAATAGAGTCTAGACCGTTCTGACAAGACCAACATCAGTGAAGCCCTTGGAGTAGGAAACTGGAAGAGGCGCAGTGTGGCTAGGGCGTGGGGACTGGGTCAGGTGGAGGCGTGGCTTTGGAGGGGTCATGTGATGCTTCATGATGAATCTGGTGTTTTCTTTAAAGGCATTGGAAATTTATTGAAAGGTTTTAAGATAAAATACTTATTAATATAAAACTTAACATTAAGTAATAGACTTCCTACTAAACAATATGAAAGGTCGGTTAGAGGGAAAAATAGTGGATTTGAGGCTTCTAACTAGGACGTCTATGCGTAGTAGCAGGTAAGCAATGAGAATAGCCTGGATGAGGGTGCTGACAATAAAAATTGAGAGAAATTAACAGATTACAAGTATACTTGGGGAAGTTAGATTCTTTGAACTTCACCTTCCTCTGTGGGAAATGAGAATAATAGTATATATTTCATAGGCTGTTACAGATACCAAAAGAAATAATTGTGACTGTTGGACTGTCGTTTTTAATCAGGAATAAATAACTGTTCAACTGGAAATATAAGGATATATAAGGAAATATACCATCCTAAACGGTCCAAGAAGATGACTGACGTCTGGCTCTGCGTGAACAGGTCTTGCTGTTCCTGGCTCCTCAGAACTGATGGTAGTGCTGGAGCAACAGATCCCAAATTTGTCCTCACTTCTGTGCTACAGAACAGTTCCTTTTACCCTGACTTTCCATGGAACAGTATCACTTCTTACACATCTTTTCATTATGGACTCACAGGGTATATATATTAATGTTTATTGAGCTTTTACTATATACCAGGCACTATGCTAGATAGTTTATTTATGTTTAGTATTACTATTCCCACTTTCAGGATAAACTTGGCTTAAATACATGAATTAATGTGCTGAAAGTACAGACGCGATTAAATTCCAGGTCTTCCCAATTCCAGTGTTCATGCTTTTTTCACAATATCTGTCCATTTTTGTGTATAGATTTTCCCTTTTCCATAATTCCTACAGCAATTGGGTTTTATTTTAGCTATAGTAGCCTGGTTTTTGCTTCATAAACTTTTCTTATAGCTGCATCACCCACTCTTGCATCCCATTCTCCCAGCCTCCTGGGATCATTTCCCTGTCCACTTCCACCAACATTATGTAATTAAATATTATAGACTAAGTAGTAAAATACTGGCTGATATACTTAACAAAATTTCTGTCATCTGTACTCTTCTTTGGGATTCATCTGGTCCCAGATTCATACTTTGCATTCCAATACCACTGCACCTGTCACCAGGGCAATGAATCACCAGCTGTTTTCTCTGTGTGTAGCATGTGCCTTTCCCTGTCTGAGAGTAGGAGAATCCCCAAATCATCTCATTTCTTTCGAAGCCAGTCAGCCTCTACTGTGACACTTCCTTTGAAGGCTGAACCATTGCTATATAAATTGTCATCCTATCTAAACTTACATACTAGTTTCACTATCATAAAAGCATAAACAAAAAATATACTTTAGTTCAGTAACTGTTTACTGAGAATCCATTATGTAAAAGATCTTATGCAAAATAATGGAAAGACAGCACCCTTCTTTCTGGTTCTTGACAATGTCATCTCTAAAATAGAGTATCCCTATTAGTTCAACAAACTGAGTTGAATGTATACCATGGGGAAGGAATTTTATCTATGTATATGCTAATTTAAAAATAGAGGGAGGAGAGAAAAGAAATAATCTTAATTTTAAAAATAGTATTTGACTGATTAAATCTGTCAAAATTACAATAAAATACCTGAACTTCAAGAAAATAGCCCCAATTATTATTAATGTAGTTTAAGAACTGGGAAGTGACACTAGTAGCAATTTATCTACACTTAAATGTGTTATGCTGATGCTTTCAAACTAAATCCCAAATCCTTAGATTTGATTGGAAACATCAGGCTACTGTAAGTGAGAAGAGTGAATACATTCTCTGCTCGAAAATGAAGGGAGTGGCTCCAGTCCCGGTTAGGTCAGCCAAGAGCTAAATGGAGGAGAAAGAATTGAACAAGAATCAAAAGTTGTTAAACCATATTGTATGCATTTAAAAAACATATTTTATGTTATTTCTTCCAGGTAGAAAGAAAAAAATCTGGTAACAGTTTACACTGATATTTAGACACCCATCCCTAGCAGTGTTAGTTAAATTGCAATAATAATAAATGTGTCACATTTGTACTTACTTTATAAAATTTTATGAATATAATTTTTAATTTTGGATTGTGATATGGGGCTCAGTTTCTTAAGCCCTGTGGAACATGGGCCCAGGCCTCATTATGCAACCACATGTAGGGTGTTGACGTTAATACCCAAATCTCCATGCTCCAAGAATCATCCTGTTTGTCTACAAGAATACTGGTGCCTGTGAATCACTTTGAATTGTAATTAGCCCTTGGGTGAAGCATCCCTGGGTTGGGTTGCCCATGTCCCTTGCAGAGCTGCAGATACAGTGCTTCTCTAAGGTTATCTCAACAGGATATTGGATGTTGGTAAATCCTAGGCACCACCTTCTGCCTTCTTCCTACTCTTATAAAATAAGAAGAAACATGGTTTTCCCATGTTATGCCCATTTAGGACGTTCATCAAAAGCTTGCTTAAGACAAAATATATTACAGGAATTATTAAAACTGTTTTTAGAATTCTTGCTTGGATAGCTGAGCCAGAACTATGAAGCCAGTCCAATTTTCCAAACCGCAATGCTCATGGTTTCCAGTGCACCTTCTGAAGACATTATGGTTACACAGGAGCGGGTCAACTTGGAAGTGTGCCACTCTTAGGTGGATTTGGAAAACTACCTTTGGACTTTTAAGCAGATAAACAGTATCTCTGCTCTGATGAAGTGAGAAAACAGCTATCCTGTGTAACACTCAACTTGGTAAATAGGTAGAAAATTTGCTTCTATTTCAAAAGGTTATAGCCCTGAGCAGATATTTCAAGTTATGCAGAGAGACTCTATCTCAGAGCACTGAAATGTGGTGCCAAGGCAGCTGGGTTAGAATTGGCATATCTCATGAACCTACACTTGGACTTTTTGCTCTGCCAGTTGTCCCTGCATCTGTATCTGGCTCACCATCCTGATCCCTTCCTTTGGTGTTTTTTGGAAGCCCTTTCTTTCTCCAGGCCATCTGTACTCCACATATATAAAAACAGTCCTTGGAAACATTTTAATATGTTTGTGCCACAGTAATTACAATAACTCAAGTTATTTACCCAGGAGGGTCAGTAGTCCCAGTATAAATCAGTGGATGTAAATAGCCAGAAGTGGGGGGAGCACCTCACCTAGCTCCAGTCATTCACAAGAGGACACTGGCGTGAGTGTGGTTGTCAGGAGGATTGAAGAGGGGGAGTTGCAATGCCAGGGTAGATAATAAGAAGTCATAGACGCTGAACACTAAGGATGACATACTCAAATGGGTGACAATCCAGAAAAAGATGTTTGATAACGAAACACATAGAAACAACATAGGATGAATTTTCATTATGTCATGTGCAAAAATGTAGAATTTGCTGTTTTAGAATGTTTAAACATGGGAAGTGTTTTGATACACCTTTCCAAAATATCTAGTTTAACAGAAATTTTTGGCTTCTTTCACCTGTGACTTAATAGGTAGGTATTAATTTTCAGAAGATGCCTCTCAGTTCTTTTTGTTGTATTTATATTCTGCTTGTCATTAAAATGTTAGTAGATTATTTGATAGAAATAACACCTTCCTCAAAGTAAAACAAGATCAGCTGAGAGAAATAAGTTAATATCTCACTAGGAATATTGAAGTGGAATAAAATATATCTTCAGACAATTTGGATCCATTTGAATTTTTTACTGGCATATTTTTGTCTTTTAGAATCTTTCAGAGCCATCAGAAAGAAAGTAAAGACT
This sequence comes from Phataginus tricuspis, assembly GCA_029783875.1. Taxonomy (NCBI): domain Eukaryota; kingdom Metazoa; phylum Chordata; class Mammalia; order Pholidota; family Manidae; genus Phataginus; species Phataginus tricuspis. The sequence continues at coordinate 5,585,972 of JAQQAC010008880.1, read as the reverse complement.
ATGTATTACTTTTTGAGGTGACAAATTTAAAAAATTTTTAACTGAATATATTTGACATATTATATTATCAATTTAATTAAATATGATCTAGGAATTAGGCTTACTGTGAATTCTTTTATTAGAATAGAGGCAATTACTCAAAATTCTTCAGGTCAAAATATTTATCAAGTCAATAGAAAAAGGAAAACCATGTCATGCATAATTCAACTTTTACTAGTTACATTTCATTTATACTTTGTTGTTATATTAATTCAAGTGCACCTGTGTTTAATAGATTAAGGAGACATCCTGCTGTGTAAACCAGGAAGCTGCGTCCTTATTAACACTAGCTAGAATTTATTCGGTGCTCTCCATGTGAAGTACTTGTAAAAAGTTGAGTCACATGAAACTGCCTCTTTTGTAGGTCAAAAGAGGGGAAATTATACAGTAACAATTATATTATTAAAAATATATAATAATGTAACTGACCTCCTTTCATTCTTAGAGTAAACTGAGACTCAGGTGAGGTCTTTGCCCAGCATAACACATGGAAAGTGACTGAGGTAGTGCTTGAACCTAGGTGGTCTGTCTCTATAGAGTCCGTGCCCCTAAGCATTATGCCATCAGCACGCAATTCCATTTATTAAGTATCTCGTAGAGTAAATCAGTACCAGTAAGTTGATGTTCATGATATGTAGACACTGTAAAATTACTCTCCACAACTAAGACCTTCTCAGAAAGTTGCTATTTATCCTTTAAGTATGTTTTAAAAATGCCCCAGTTCCCTAAAATGTGTTCTCTTAACACCTTTATTAGAGCTATTATAAGATAATGTAATATTCAAATGTATACTTTATTTGTGACCTAGATAAAGTTCACTCAAAAGTTATTCATATTAAACAGTATTACAAGCCTTGATAATTATGGAATATATTAAATTTTTGCAATATACTACCCACTGTTCTAGTATTTAAAATTTCTTTAACTCATTTAATTCTCTGTCATAAAAGTCATATTTTTATCTTCATGTATGTATCCAAAATGTAGAGAAGATCAATAACTTGTCTATTTCACACCCAGTGTTCTTTGGCACTATGTTATACTCAGCATCTTCTTCAGTAGGTGATCAGTCCTTAATATTGGAACATGGCAAAGTACATATGTTTAACTAGAACCATCAGAAGTAAATTAAAAGCTATGCATTATTTTTTTAGATAGCAATTTTTAAAATTTTTGATTGAAATATAGTTGACATACAATACTATTTAGCAATTAAACAAATATAACATGGGAATTAGGTTAATTATGAATTCCTATATTAAAATAGAGGCAATTATTCAAAATTGTTCAGTTCAAAATATTTGTCATGTCAATAAGCAAAAGTTTGGATTGTTAAAAGTGGTTTGGATTGTTAAAAGTGGATAATTATTTATACTTTAAAAAGTTACTTATGTGTAAAACAGCCCCCATATTTGCTTTACCATTGCACAAAATAGAGTTCAATCGATGAGCTATGGAATTTTGAATCAAGTTGTCTTCAGTTTGAATGCAGATTCTATGTTACTTTGGTGAGATAATTTCCCTAAGCTGTGTGATTACTGAAATGGAGATCATAACAGTACCTAATATACAATAGTGATATTTATATAGCACTCATAATATGCTGGGCACGTTTCGAGGGACTCTGTATGTCACAATACATGAAAACACAGGAGCCCTGTGAGGTAGATTATTTAACCAAACTAGAGCTGAACAGAGGCAGTCTGACTTCAAGTCTGTATTTGCAAATAATACACTCAGCTGCCTCATTGCATGTTGTCCCAGTCAAATGAAATGTACTTAAAATGTTGAGACACTGCACATAGTAAAAGCTCAGAAAGTGTTAATGTTAAATTTTTAGATTAAAGCATTCATCTAAATTTTTGACCTATTGAAAACTGAGCACTGTGGCAGCTTTTGACACTGTCCTCTAGTATACTGCAGAACCATGAACCCAGTCAGTACTCAAGTCTGTATGTTAAACTGACCATGTTTAATAAGTATGGTAGATTGTAAAACTAGCCACAAATTGTTCCCCTCCCTGTATCCACATTCATTTCCTTGTAATTCTGAGTGCCCACCCACTCCGATTCTGGGCTTGGCCATGTGACTTGTTCAATTTGCTAGTGCAAATAAGAGTCAAGCAGAGAATTAAACAGTGCTTGTGCATTGGACTTTGTCCTTTTCTTGCTGCTCCTGGAACTCTGCAACCACAATATAAGTAAGCCTGGGCCAGCCTGCTGGATGAAGAGATATCCCCATGACCGAGTCACCCCTGTTGTAGCTGCTATCTGCCAGCCATCCACCAGAGTAATCATTCCAGACCAGCTAGCCCCAGTCAATCCCCAGGTGAGCCCTGATGTATAAGTGAGATTAGCTGAGACCTGTGGAAAAACCACCCACCAAATTCAACCCATATTGCAGCCTGACAAATTGAGAGCTAATTCAATAGCTGTTGTTTAAATCCATTAAGCTTTAGGGTGATATATTACTCCCTAAAAAGAATAAGAAAATTAAATTTCAATGAATCTTTCTTGATACTATACTAGGAAGGGAAATGATGTGGAAATTTGGCAGTTAATGGATTAGTGTGATCACATAGACAAATTAAGGAACTCAGATCTGTATTTTGATGTGCATTATCTACTTTGGCACCTAGGAGCATGTCATGTGTAAATTATTAGTTCACAGGTGACTGCTCCTTCCTGGAGTTATTTAAGGTCATCTAGCTTTGTATTCAGTCTCCTTTTTGAAGCTGGCATAGCTAGAGTTTAATGTAAATTAACAACTGAAAACTATTAGTTTCCAAGTCCCAGCAAGATTTTATCTGACATAACTTCTCAGTGCTATTCTCAGAGTGAATGAGAAAAAGGAATGTCATCGGAAATCCTGACACTCTGGGGGAGTGGATGCTTTTCAGTATGAACATCAACCCTGGGTGTTGGGTGGGTCATCTTCCTTTGTATATATCCTCATTTTCAGATAGGTTCTTACAGACTCTAAAATGTGACTTCTGTGTAACAGCAAAATTTAAATCAGAAAGATTTTTGTATTGAACTAGCCAACAGTGTCAGCATTTCTGAACAGATGATGAGCATATCTTTCTAGGTGAACAGGTGATCCTTTTTACTAATGTTAGAATAAAGAATTATGTGTAACAGCAATATCAAAACAAAACACAGTAAATTTCATTTTAATTAATCTAATTCATACTAGTCTGGAGGAACTTGGACCAAATACTTGTCTCTGAGTTCTAAAACATCAATTGCACATAGCAAAATCCTGACACAAAATTACCCCTTAGACAGACCTAGTCATCTCCCTAAATTCAGTGCCCATAAAAAACTTGTAACTCGGTAAAACATTTTTGAATGATTTTCTGTTTTAGTTTCCATTCTGGGGAGATATTTTTTCAATAGACTAAGGTGTTAACTGAGTACTCTATAACTTGAAAACGTTCCAGAATAATATAGCCTATATGTATGATCAAAAAATGTTCAGTACCATACATTTTTTAATATTTATATTTTCATTATGCATATCAAGTACCTCTAGTAGCTTTGTTTATTACCTGTATTTGTTGAGCATAGATATAGAATGAAGTCTGTTTGACCTGGGAACTGGATGACACAGGAACTGTGTGGCCATGGGAATTGCCATTGTCAGTTGGTGAGAATATATTTACCATCTGTCATCTACCATGTTTCTGCTTGGCACTGCCCACTGGAACGTTCGGAGTGGCTTTTAAAATTAAAATTCTCTCCCAGTTTTTATCTCCCCAAGTCAGTACTTTTCCAGCTATTACAATGCATATCTGTTAAATCCATTGTCCCTGCTGCTGG
>JAQQAC010008880.1:5514452-5581712 GCA_029783875.1 Phataginus tricuspis | reverse complement strand
ATAGACACTTCTCTAAAGAAGTGTCTATTCATGTCCTGTGCCCATTTCTTAATTGGGTTATTTGCTTTTTGTTTGTTAAGGTGCGTGAGTTCTTTATATATTTTGGATGTCAACCCCTTATCAGATACATCATTTATGAATATATTTTCCCATATTGTAGGATGTCTTTTTGTTCTACTGATGGTGTCCTTTGCTGTACAGAAGCTTTTCAACTTGATATAGTCCCACTTGTTCATTTTTGCTTTTGTTTCCCTTGCCTGGGGAGATATGTTCATGAAGAAGTCGCTCATGTTTATGTCCAAGAGATTTTTGCCTATGTTTTTTTCTAAGAGTTTTATGGTTTCATGACTTACATTCAGGTCTTTGATCCACCTTGAGTTTCCCTTTGTGTATGGGGTTAGACAGTAGTCCAGTTTCATTCTCTTACATGTAGGTGTCCAGTTTAATTAAGTGAATACATGTCCATGTCCCCTTGTTACCTGCTCAGCCCCAACTCTTATACATTCGCTGCTGTTTACATCTTTACCATGTTTTCTTTCTGTGTGGATCTTTGAATTGCACTTGCTTCTTCCATCTTTCATATAGCACTTGCATATTCATCAGTTTTCACAACATGAAAGAGGTTATATTGTATATTACATTACATGATGTTATGCTTCCTGTATTTTGTAGATACAGGACTTTATGTTGATTTCCTTATATAACAAATTGTAGGTGTTTCACTTAACTGTAATCAGAATTTAAGTGTCTGCTCAACTGGTGGGCTGCACCACCCAGGAATATTTGCACTATTTGTTATTCTTGGAAGTGAGTTTTATTACATGGATTTGAAGTAAAATTGTAGAAATGCGTACTAGGATTTACCCTTTTAAGATTACTAGGTATCTACAATGTTTTATTAACGCTGGAGACTGGGTCCTTTGCTACCCAAATTCAGAAAATCCAGTGTTCTGCACTTACAAATAAACAGTTTAGAGGGGGAAGAAAAACAAGTAAAGAAAATGAAATCACTAACTACCATTACAGAAGTATAGAAAACTATGATAACACAAACATGGAAATCCCCACACATTCTAAAAGTCAGGAAATACCTTCTGTTGTTTATCCTTATACCTAAAGAGTTAAGTAGGGGTAGCCTGAACATTCCTTACCTGTACCCAGGGCCAGGTCTAACCTATCAAAACCGGAGGGAGCTATATTCAGGAGGGGCTCCAAGCTTTAACTGTGCTGCTTTGGAACACAAATGACAGGGCTTAATGGAGAAGAAGACATCATTCCTACATGGTGACTCTGGAGCCTAACAGTATCCTTTTAAAAAATCCTGGGAAATTGCCAGTGACCAGGTGCCTCCCCTTAGGACATTGCCTGGCGGTATCGATGAAAAAGGCTGAAGTAGAAGAAACTGAGGACTCCTAGAACAGAAATAACTGGCCAGCATTTTCAGACATTGCACAGTAGGAGGGAGAGTGACACCTTGCCATTAAGAGAGCCTGTGGAATTTAGGCATTAATATTAATGAATCCTTATCTGAACCCACAGGCTGGTAAGCTGGCACACCTGGGTCTCTTGCTATAACAAACTGGCTGTATTCCTATGACACTTTAACTTGGGAAATCCCTTCCTACAAAGTTGAATCAACACACCTTAATTGGAGATGCTTTTTAACATCTCGAGTTCTCCAGCTCCTCAACTTTAATGCCTCAGAGGAATCACTAACCTCCAGAGCCCCTTCATTTTATGTAGCTGCTGCTCTGTGACCTCTTTCCTAAAAAGAGGCACACAGGTCCCTCTGAATTATTTTCAGTTCAGGAGCCCAGGTAACACTTTCACCACTCCTGAGTTACACAGATTGTGAACCCAAGCAATATAAGCCCCTTAGTGAATGAATTACGTACTGCTTCTTTGTCCCTTTGTCCACTACAGCTCCAGGCCAAGCAAAGAAAAAACCTGAAGCTCTTCCAGTCTCTATCACACACAGATTGATTTTGCTAAACTATTATAACTACATTTGCAGATGAATTGTTAATCAAGATGTCACTGAGATATGATGTTAATAATATGTTCATAAAGTAGGATCTAAAAAACAAGCGTGCCTTTTAGTTTCACTGCTGTTGTGCAGTCCGTTCGGTCTTTGCAAAGACGTACCAAAGTTTCCTGTCCTGTTAACAAGAGGAGAATCCATAAGCAAAGACTGGTTGCCGTCATTGGCTGTATGGCCAGCACTCTTCAAAGGAATTAATTCATTTGATTAATATTTATCAAGAGCCCAGGCAGAACCTGGCCGTCTGTGAAGTGCCAGCCCCTCCCACCGTCACTGCCTTTCTTTGCCATCTGCTGCATGAGAACGGTGGGCAACCGGCCACCTCACGATGAGAAAAGGTGTGTCTCCAGGTTGTCTCTCTTCTGCTTCCATTCCCTTGGTTGTCTAATTTTTTACATGGTTTGATGTTACTAATGATTTATACTCAAAGGTACAAGATTCAAAGTTCTAAATATGTTCATTTATAGCATGGTTTAGTGTTACAGTTTTCCTTCTTTCCTTTGGAGCCTAATGAATCCTAGATTTACTATAAAAGGGTTTGCATGTTTCTAATGATTTATGAAAACATTTTCTCACAGAATCTGATAGGACTTTTTATACAGAACTTAATGCATACAAAATGTTCTTCGCCTGGCACCTCACTGAGCCATCAAAATCAAAAGTTTTATGTCTTTTCAAGTTGTATAAGCAGTCACAAAGTTCTGTTCTAAATCCATGTTCCAGTTGGCTCCCTCCCATCCTTCTCTCTCTGCTCCACGGATGTCCCGTACAGAGACAGGACACACGCAGCCTGTGGTGTCCCAAGCACGGAAATGCCCGCCCCTCAAATGATCATCATAGGATTGAATATAACCAGGTATTGTCATTACCCAATTAATGGTCCTCCTACTTCTTGGTTTTCTGTCACTTGTCATGTGTTAGCTGCCAAATGGTGCTTTCAAACTGGGTGTGTACGCGCTATGAATCCCTGGGTTAGAGTCCATCTCTGCTGTCTCTGCTATACTGATGGCCTTTCTCATCATTCCTGATGGTATTTGCTCACAGTTCTGCGGCACCTTGAGGACTGTCTCCTGTGGAAAGACCAGGATTCTGCCTCCAGCAGGGCTCCTCTCCCCCATTGCCAGACGTACTTTGTCCCGTGGCTTTAACGGGTGCTCTTCAGGACTGTCCCACTTGGGCCATGCAGCTCCTTCTTGCCATTGCTTTTCTTAGGCTTATTCCTGTTTTTTTCTGATGAATCATGCTTGATGGGACACCTGCTTGCAGACTTTACTGTTCTTTTCCTACTGTTCTTAGAAAAGAAGATCTGAACAAATTGAAATCTCATTAACACAATCACCATAGAATATATCTGACTGTGCTCCAAAGAGGGAGGCGTTTCTACCGTCAAGTGGATTTAAAATTGAGTGTAATACAGTTTCCGTTTCCCAGTCCTACAGTTTCACCCTCACCCTCTCTCAGGAGTCTAGCCGATTCAACCATGGCACTGAGGGAGGTTACTTAAAGGAACAATGCCTGGAATTTTTTCATGAGAAAGAGAAGCATAGCAAATTCCATCCATTTTTATTCTGCACTATTGGCAGATTCAATTTTAGCCCATCCTGACCCTTTGAATCACTCAGTTTTCTGTGGACAGGAAGTTCTCTTAACCAAAATCATTCTTGCTCCGGCTTCTAGGAACCTGTGTGAATGGTTTTATATCACCCCATTTCCTTCCCTGGCTGTCCTCTTTCTCAAAAGTCAGACTTTCTAGTCACATGAAAAATAAGTTTTCACTAAAACTCAATTTTCATGTTTTCAATCATTGGTTGAGTGGTGAGTAACCTTTATTTCACTGTTACAGCCAATGCAATGTTAATCCCTGTGAATAATTCCTCAGAGTATATTAATATGGGGGAGAAGGCATTAATTGCTTATTCATTGGCATTTATGATAGAAAAAAATTCAAAGGTAAAAATAAGTTCATTAAACTTCTATAAATATTATGAAACTAAGAGAATTACTATGATTATTATGCAATCACTTGGATGACTAATGTAAATGTCTAAATGATTGTAAGATGCTTATATTGATCTTATTCAATACAAAATTTTGAAATTAGAATAAAATAACTACAAATTTTCTCAAAACAATAAATAAATAAAATAACTGCAAATTTTCTCAAAACTCAGACATGCAAACTACTAAAAGATGTACTGGAAATGGTACATTAAAAAAGATGCTGTTCATTATTTTTTTAATCTAATTTGATTATGTCTCATAAAATATTTTTACATACAGAAGAAAAATGATCTGTATAATCAGTATGAATAAAGAGGAATTTAAAAAATAATATGGCTAATTGGAATAAAGGAATGTTTCTCAAGAAGGGTGATTTTTGCCCACCAGAGGACATTTGGGAACTTTTGGAGACATATTTGGTTGTCACTCTGGAGACAAACTTTTGGCTTCTAGTATGTAGAGGTCAGGAATACCACTAAACATACTAAAATACACAGGACCAAGGTTGAAAACCCTTGTAATAGATAATATTTAAGATTGCGTGTATGCCTGTGATATAAAGAAATCTTTATAAAATGACCAGTTTGGGTATCACCTAAAGTAGTTTAATCAGTCACTACATATGCGTTGTACCAGTTAATTTGAATCAGTAGTACAACTCATCTCTTAAACTAAATACAGGTATGCCCTGCTTTTCAAAAGTGCACATTATGCCACTTGACTTTTATCGAAGATGTATATTAATGCTTGTTTTTGCTAACTGAAAGAAATCTGAAAACAGTTTGTGCTTTTACAAAGGGAAAAAGTGAAAACAGTGCTCAGCGTTAGTCTTGCAGTGAGCTGCATCGAGCAACCAGAGCGGCCCCACCAAGCTCCTTCCCTGAGAACTCACTCAGCATCTCAGCATCAAGCCCCCATAGCTTTGAACTGTGTCTGTGAGCATCTGTGCTTTGTCTTGATTTATCTTGTGCATCCATTAACAAGATGTGTTGTAAAGTATCAGAAAAGCTTAAGACAGGTTACTTTTGGGGTCTGGGAACACTTGCATGAAATAAATGATATGAAAAAGTTTAAGAGGAATTTTCCACTGACACTTCAAAACTTCCCCAAAATTCATATTATCTTGAGAACAGTGTTAAGAATATGATGTAGTAGAATTTTTGCTAGGTGACAAAAAAAAAATCATATCATCTATTTATATTAGTTTTTTTCATCTTTTCCTTCTTGTGAACCATTTCATTCCTTTCCTTGTTGGGAAAAGAGTTAAATAATAAAATAATAATGAAAGAATTTGAAAAACCAAGGTCCTGAAGAAAGATACAATGTCATACATAAAAAATAAGAAAAACAAAAATTTTCCATAATTATTCTTCCAGCGTTTCCAAGGAATTTGGTGGATATATATCACACACATAGGCACACACACAAGCATATTTGACCAACACACACACACACACACACACACAAATTTAGGTGTTTCTGACTTTTTCCTTCTTTCCAACTGAATTTAGTACAGGTTTCTGAAGTTAACTTGTAAAGTTAAAAGTATCTATTAACAGAATGGTTATGTTTGTGCAAATTTAGTGAAGATTCTTAAAAATCTAAACAAACAAAAACAAAGAAATAAAAATGTGTGAAACATGAGTTAAGTATACAAAATAAACTGAGAGCAGGAAATGTTTCTCCAGAAACATTGCCCAGTGTTCTTACATTTCTTAGCTTGGCATTGAGTTAAACCCATAAATTTAAAATATATGTTCCTTTTTACTGTTTTTATGAATAATCCCAAATGTTGGATTGACTTTAAATTCCTATTCTCAGATGAACCCCTTCCCTGTGGACAGCTCAATACAGCTACTTTAAAAAAGAGGTGGATGGAGAATTAAGACTCCAAAATTTGAAATGTAAAAGCACTTAAGTTGCCTTAATTATGCTAAAATTTATGTTTAACAGAAATGCTAAAGATACCCTAGATATCTGAGATTTGTAGAATCGATTATGATAATTATTGAAACATAACAAAAATGGACTTGTTAATACATAACATATGTTTCAGCACTTTAAATTTATTCTCAATGCAGTTCATCTGCATGTGCAAATTGTATATACTCACGAGGTAGATTAGGATTTTAGGTTAATTTTTTGGAAAAAATAAGTTATTCAAGAGATAAGACAGTAATTGATAAAGCCAGATGGTAATTTACAAAACTAGTTTATACTTAACAGTTAGCTTATCCCTGTAGAGACTACATTCTCTTAAGTTATGCAATTTAAAAATCTCATGCTTTTCCAAATATTGCATTTTCAAAAGATGACCAGCAACAACATACATATTCGTAATGTACAGTCAAATACACTTATCTAGTAAAATAGTTTTCCCTCATATCTTAAGCAAATTAAAAACCTAAAAACGTTTGTTCTTATTAGAAGATAAACATGTTTCTTTTATTATTTTTATTTATTGGTGTTTAAACAACCACTAAAAGTAATTCAAACAGATGCTGTTCTACAGTCTACTGATTATTTGGCAATTTTTACTTTTCCTTGCTGCACATCGTATTTCTGGGATTTTACATTTGTATTGGCTCATAAACTCCTGAAAAATAAGTCTATAAAACAAGGCATAGCCACAATCTAAACCCCACCCTATAAAGGAATTTTTAATATCATGGTTTTAAAGTGCTAGGGCTTGACTTTGCCATCATTTTAAATTGTTGATATATTTGCCATCATTTTAAATTGTTGATATATAAAACTGAATATGTTATTCTTTTGAAGAGCTATAAAGAACCATCAGAATAATGGATCAACATTAGTATCTCTGCATCTTCTAGGAAATGTGGCTAGTGTCTCAATAACTTTTTTTTTTATCTCAACCTCAAAAGCATGCTAGAGCAAACCTTAGTAATAAATCTTAGAACATCCAATGTGGTAACTCGGAAAGAGCTAACAATGGTGGTAATTAAAATACAGTTGAAAGAAAATGGCATTCAAATAACTCTATGTGATAAAACCCCTAATTACCTTGGCCTGCTTATTCATAGGCAATGAGAAAAAAATGGACCCATAAAAAGGCAGAAGAAGAAAAATACCTCAGGAAATACTACAAAGATTCCATCTCCAAATTATGTCAGCAGTAAAACAAATGGATTCATCTTTCTCTACTACTTGCCTGGGATAAGAGGAAAGCTTATAATGGATAATAGACATTTCCAAAGTTAACTGGTCAGAAGGGAATCAAACATTTGTTTGTTCATTTTAGTTTATTTTTGTTTACTCCAGCTATCCTGGTTGCTTAAATTAAACTCCAAAATTCAATGTTCCTTAAAAAGAGAGAGAGGAAGCCTATCGAGAATGTATACTTGATTCTTGAGAAGCTACACTCTCATCGCCTTTATAGTTTCTATGGCAGGATTTAAAACAGTCATTTGGAAGAGAAATTCTGGACTAAAAAAAATAGTTCACATGAATCCAAGAAAAGCCTTCAGATCCCATAGTTACAGATTCCAGAGGGGAGATGGCAAAAATATGAGATCTGGCTAGTAAATAAGGCCTACACAGAAACAAAGAAACCCTCAGTAGTAAGTGAAAAAGACACTATTGCTTCTCTGTCTTCAGTTGGAATTCATTAATGCACAGATCAAATCCACATGCAGTACTATGATTTTAAGCCTCTCTTCTTAGTAACACTGAGAACTTCCATTGTACTTCAGCTGAATCTAATGGCATTAATGCAAATGTTACTGACATATATACATACATGATTTTAGAGTCCCTTCAAAATCACAGAATATTTGATAATAAATGGCAAGGGGATTGTAACAGTGTGTTTTATATGTCTCTGTGCAATTGTGTGTGTTTTCTTTCAGCCATTTTCCTATATATTTTTAAGAATATTTAATGATACTGTATGCCTACTTGTTATCATTTCTTACTTGGAATTATAACAAAATGCTTTTATTTTGCATAGCCATAAGGAAATAACTTTTTAATAGGTGCATAATGTTTCATTTGTAAAGGTTTAATATTAAAACATCATATTATTAGACATTTGCATCACCATTTATGTTTTGTTACTGGAACACTACCACACTAAACATTTTATACCATACAACTTTTTCCCCCCACCATATTTAAAGTCTTTTGCCATTGATTAGTTTCTGAGAAGAAGCATATTGGTATCAAAGGGCATGTACATATTTGATGCTGTTGATATCATAATAACCAAATTTCTTTACACAAGTTTGTACCAATTTCACCTCCCACCAGAAATACACGAAAATGCCCATTTCAGTGCACCCTCATAAGGCAAAGTATCATGGACAGGAAAGATATTGACTTGAATTCACTGAAAACCAGAATGTAATATTCACATGACATTCTTTTGAAAGAATGCATGGTTCTCCAAGTAATTTTTTAAATGATAGCAATAATTGAAATATTTTAAATATAGCATTCCTCAATTTATCCTTGCTAGCAAATATCAGAGTTTTTACATATATTTGGAACTTGGATCTTAGACTCTAAAACTTTAGCTCTTAGATTCCTGAAAGAGTGATTATAAGTTGATTAGTGATGGGCATGTTAGTAGCATGCGTAGATGTGCAATAACTCGTGATTAGGATTTTAATGTTGCAATTAAAGAAGCACCTCTGTTCCTCCAAGTCCACCCCTCCACCACTCTTCCAACCAGCTCTCATTTCACTCTGTGAAGTTGTCCTACAATTACCCCTAATTTGTCCTACTTCATAAATGTCTATATCATGATTGGATCATTCCCAGGAAATAAAAATACCTAAAATTATCCTTTTAAAAGTAGTGTTTTCTTGACAAAAATTACTGGACAACTTCTTTACAGGTTACCTATTCTTAATTAAGTGCCTTCACATTATAAATTTCCATTTTCTTGTCAGCTCACTCTCATCATGCTTTTGTTCCATAATGACTCAGATAAAGGCCATTAAAGATTTCTGTATTGAGAGATATTGTAATTTCTCTTTTCTCATCTTTCAAACTTTCAGCAGAGTTGACAAGTAAAAAAAAAAATAAACAAACAAAAAACTCTATACTGATGATTCTGAAATCCTTATCTCTTTCTACCCAGCTTTTCTCCATGTCTTTTTTCCCCCACAGAGCAAGTGATCCTTTAAATGCATATGTGAGGCAATATTGCTCACCTGCTTAAAAAAAGTGTCAGTAAAGATGCTCCACATCACTAATCATCAGAGAAATGCAAATTAAAACCACAATGAGATATCACCTCACGCCAGTTAGGATGGCTGCCATCCAAAAGACAAACAACAACAAATGCTGGTGAGGATGTGGAGAAAGGGGAACCCTCCTACACTGCTGGTGGGAATGTAATTTAGTTCAACCATTGTGGAAAGCAGTATGGAGGTTCCTCAAAAACCTCGAAATAGAAATACCATTTGACTCAGGAATTCCACTCCTAGGAATTTACCCTAAGAATGCAGCAGCCCAGTTTGAAAAAGACATATGCATCCCTATGTTAATCGCAGCACTATTTACAATAGCCCAGAAATGGAAGCAACCCAATGTCCATCAGTAAATGAATGGATAAAGAAGAGGTGGTACATATACACAATGGAATATTATTCAGCCATAAGAAGAAAACAAATCCTACCATTTGCAACAACATGGATGGAGCTAGAGGGTATTATGCTCAGTGAAATAAGCCAGGCAGAGAAAGACAAGTATCAAATGATTTCACTCATCCGTGGAGTATAAGAACAAAGAAAAAACTGAAGGAACAAAACAGCAGCAGACCCACAGAATCCAAAAATGGGCTAACAGTTACCAGAGGGAAAGGGACTGGGGAGGATGGGTGGGAAGGGAGGGATAAGGGGGAAAAGGGGCATTATGATTAGCACACATAATGTAGGAGTAGGGCACAGGGAAGGCTGTACAACACAGAGAAGACAAGTAGTGATTCTATAGCTTCTTACTACGCTGATGGACAGTGACTGTAAGGGGGTATGTGGTGGGGATTTGATAATAGGGGGAGTCTAGTAACCATAATGTTGCTCATGTAATTGTAGATTCATGATGCCAAAATTTTTTTAAAAGGGTCAATGGCTTGACTTTGAAATTAGAATAAAGTTCTAAATCTTTGAAGAAGTGGGGGTAGAATTTCTTTCTACCAGTAGTAGATCATACTACACTCAATCCCACCACATGGATCTTAGGTTTCCTCTAGTCAAGTCATATTTTTATTCCTTGCTTTACCTAAAATGGTCTTAGCAGCCTTTCCTTTTCCCTATGCTGTGTGGACCCCCAATCATGGAATATTCTTTTCTTATATTTCTCAAGTCACATTTACATAAGGATATTTTGTGTAGAAGAATTTTACTAAAAAGTCAGAAGTAGAGGTTGAAGCATAGAGTGGGTGGAGGGATTACTTTAAAGTGCATAGAGCATAGCAAAGTACAACTAGCTGCCATGTTTACATTAAAAATTGGACACATGTGTCCAGAATATTTGAACCACACCCACAGTTGAGACTATCTCACAGCTGACTATTTTTCTTGGACCTCACACCCTACTATCTTGCTGGACCTTTTCCCTACCTGCATTCCTCATCAATTCCTGCTGCTTCAGGTTCCCAGTCAATAATGTCATTCTCTTTATGAACAGCTTTGAGAAACCCTGAATTATTCTAACTTTATTATGGAGGAGAATTTAGTTTTCTTACATAAATCCTACCACTTCTCAATCTTGTAATAGACCCAAAACCTATCTTGCCTAACTAAACAGAGCTCATAGAAGCAGTGCTCAGGAAAAGATAGCTTCCTCCCTAAATAATTCTATCACTAGCCCTTAAACTATTTTTCATGACTACACCTGCAAGTGTCTTTTTTGTCATTGATGTTTATGAGATAAAAATTGGTTCAAATAAAAGATGAAGCAAGAATGCCCCTGTAGAATAGGTACTGTGTACTAAAAGAAAAAAATATTTGTTTACAGAATTTATCCTTAATCTGTTTTCTGAGGTTATATCACCACGAAATAATGTTATCCAAAAAAGCTAATGTTTGCAACTGATCCAAAGATGCATTTATTCCATCTTCTACCTCTGCCTCCCTTCCCTTAAATGGTGGTTAGACATAAAAAAGAGCCTTTCAGTGCTTTTGGGTTTGAAATTGTGCTGGCAGGTTTTGTTCCTTGCCTTGCTTAAAAATTCAGTTCACTTGTTTATTTTTTCCTATTTATCATGCCTGTGCATGTAACAAGTTCCAGACCTGAGATCTGGCAGAAGTTTCAAAACAATATTCAGTAGTGATATTACGATGAGACCTCTTAAATTTAGATTCTATGGAATGTGTGCTTTGTCTTTTAATCTAGGTGTGTACTCTGAGTAATTCTGCACCATTATGAATCCCTTAGTGGAAGCAGTTATAGAATTTAAATTTGGAAATATGCATGTGCATAGATACATATTTATATAAGGTTAAATTAATGTATAGCCATTGGGCTTGATGGTCTATTCCTATACGAACATAATTCTTGTTTTAATGCTGAATAACCACTATAGGAACAAAATGAAGGGGAATAAGACAGCATTCCTTTGAGGACAAGATAATTCCAAGGGAAATTGGGAAATGTTCATACAAATCCTAAACATTTTTTCTATTTTATAATTTCCTGTCAGTGTGTTAGGTTTCAACTATTTAATATTCTTGATAATTAAATTCACCACCAGCCAACTATTATAAATTTTTGTTCAGTCTCATTTGGACAATTGCAATATGTTCATGATAATAAATTTTCAGTCAAGATGGGTGTAAATTGATTTTTTTTGTAAAATAGTATATTTAAAGAAAATCTATTTACTTTTCAGTACAATGAAGTGAATTGAAATGAGAACAAGGAGAGTCTGGCCATCTGGCCCTGGTCCTGTTTCCCACTGTATCTGGCTATTTCAACTTGAGAAAATGCATGTAAACTGGTTTCAAATTAAATTATCTATAAATTGAAGGAGTTAGATAAAATGATCTGTCTGTATGTTAGTTGGTTTAACAAAATTATTTTATTTAAATTCAGAATTAGTCTACCTTTTTTTATTGAGGTATAATTAACATATAACATTGCATTAGTTTTAGATGTATAACATGGTTGGATATTTGTAAAAGTTGTGAAATGAGCACCACAATAAGTCTACTTCATATCTGTCACTATACATAGACTTTTTTCCTTATGATGAGATTTTTAAGATCTACTCTCTTATCAAGTTTCAAATATAGAATTAGGCTATTTTCTTTTTTCCAATCCAATCCCTAATTTTTCAGTGTCCCTTTTCTTCTCTTTTTCCTCTTGTTTGCCCTTTATTTTCCTCTCAGTCTAGGCATGTAATACCCCCCTTCCAACCTTCTAACTAAAACATTTACTTTGGAAGGTTTATTTCTGAGATCATATCTCTAGGCCTTTTTTTCGAAATCATCTTTTATTTACCAAAAGGAGTGATAATCTGACACATAAAGATATAAATGATTATATGACATCCTTTCCAGTCTGTTTTTTTTCAATGTCAAACAACCAAACAACTTACAGAAATGAACCACTTCTAGATATTTTTAAACAACTTCATGAAACAGAGTTGAGAGGGATGGTTTCCAACATTCCTTAAAGGTCAGGCAAATTTTTGTCTAATTATGGCAACTTATGTAGCCCTTCATTTTTTTTTTTCAGGTGTAATGCAAAATTTAATAAGAAAACACAATTGCTTCCACCCAAACAAGTGTTATAAAAAATAACATTCAAATTGAAACTATATCATGCTTTTTTTTAATGATAACTGAAAAATTAAATCCTATTTATTTGGAAATGAACTTTATCTTTTCCATTAGTAGACACTCTTTCCTGATTAAAGATATTGGAATGGTTTTCTGAAGTTCAAATAGCATGCTGCATGATCAAATTTTAAGAAAACAGTAGTAGTAAGTAATTAGATATACTTACATGTACCAACTCTTTAAATAGCAAGATTTTCTATATAACATTTACAGCTACCTTATATAACTATGCTTAAGTTGATTACATAATAAAGTATTTATTGGCCTTTTTCACAGTGACTTCATCCTAATTGTTCCTTTTGTTGTATTCTTAACTTCAGGAGATTCAAAATACTATTTCACAATCAGCCAAAAATTTGGATGGCTGAAAACTTACATAAAAATTACACACCTTAGTAAAATGTTGAAATAAAAGGGTTTTTTTCTATCTAGGAGTGGTACTCATTTCTGTATCGTAAATGTATGAATAAAGAAGCCTGTGCATATAAAAAAGGAATATATTAAATTACTAAAAATTTTACCATAAACCTTATCATTAGTCATTGACTGAAATTAAAATTCAAAGTCTGGTACAGCACATGTCATCGTATTACTCAAAATCTGTTGAATAAAAGCACTGCTTTAGTTATTTTTCAAATTATTCCTAGCAGATTTTATTTTCTAAACAAATCTTACAGGAAAAAACAATTATGAATAAACTAAAACATTAGAAAAGAAATCAGCTCTCAAGCAGTAGAGAGATGAGACTCACCAAGGCTCAAGCAGTAGAGAGATGAGACTCACCAAGGCTCAACTTCTTCATCACTCTGTGCTGCTGTTTGTGAACCATATCTGGGACCTACTAGGTCTCTAAGAAATATAGTTTTTTTTAAATCACCTGTCAATGTCAATAATGTCATAGTGGCTTATATAAAACTAATTATCCTGCAGAGGAAAATGTAAATATGGACAAATTTTATTCCAAAAGAACAAAAGCAATTGAAAGCTGGGGAGACTGATACAAACCAGGAAGAAATTTAAGGGAAGCTGACCCTTTAAAAAAAGGAACTTCACTGAATAAGATTTATGTTTGTATGTTTTTCCCCCTGAGCATTACCTAGTCCCCAAAGTTAGAGAAAAACGTCAGATTTCAAGTAGGAAGCTTCAGTGTTATTGGATTAAGGTGTAGTGTCAGAAAACAGAGTTTGGGTTTACCAGAAGGCAGGAAATTGAGGATATAAATGCAAAAAAGCAGGGAACCACAAACATGGAAACATAAATTTGCACATAAGTCCCCTCACATCCTTGGCTGACCTATTAACTTTGCATGAACAAGAAAGAACGCAAGAAATCCTACAGGACACAAAAGTTGAAAAGCATAAATTTCTGAATGAGGCTACAACTGCTGGCCACCATAAGGGAGTTAGAATTTGAAATTTGAAACATACCAGGTTAAAGGGGTCTCCATTGAAACCGAAGAGAGCCCACACCCTCACATAGCTGTGTCTCTTAGAACTAAGAGTTTTCTTAAGACTAAGAGCAAAACGCAAACTGAGCCTAACAAAGTGCAAAAACAACTTTCTACAAGTTCAAGGCAACAGCCAATAATTTAACTACATGCCAGAAGAGAAACTACTATTTTTCAGAGAAATATAACAGACTCCAATATCTGTACAATATAACAACCACAATGTTCAGCATAAAGTTAAAAAAGTTAAATTGTGCAAAAGAAACGCAAAAAATTATCTATAATTAAGATAAAAGGCATTCAATAAATCCAGACAATTAGATCACCCAGATAATGGAATTATCAGACTTGGACTTTAAAACAGCTAATAGATATGTTCAATGATTAGCTTAAAAGAAATTATTATTATGACAAATGGACAAGAGAAAACTCAGAGAATAAAAGGAAATTGTCTTGAAAAGAATCAAAATGAAATTCTAAAACTAAAAATTAGAGTATCTGAAATTTTAAAACCCATCATATGGTCTTAATATTATACTGAAGATAGCAGACAGGAAGCTCAGTAAACCTGGGGAAAAATCGATAGTAACTATCTTCATATGAAGAACAAAGAGAGGAAAAAAATGTTTGAAAATTAAATGAACAGAGTAAATGTGATCTATGACACAATATCAATTTGATTAATGTACATGTATTTGAAGTCCAAACAAGAGAGTATAGAGAGCTTGGGAAAGAAAAGTATTTGAAAAAAATGCTCTAAACTTTAACACTAACTTACAGAATCATGAAGCTCAGTAAAACCCAATACAGATAAATACAAAGAAAAGCACACATACGCCATCACAATCAAACTGCTGAAAAACAAAGATAAAAAGAAAATGTTGCGAGCAAGCAGAGATGACGGAATTCATACAGAGAACAATGACGAGAATGATGGTTAATTTCTCATTAGAAATAGCACAGGCCAGAAAACAATAGAAACACACTATTAAAATGTTGAAAGAAGAAGCCAACTCTATATCCCGTTAAACTTCTTTCAAAAAGGAAGGAAAGTATGACATGAATGGAAATTATTGAGTAGAAAAATTCAAAACTCGGTCCCTAATCAAAGCAATAAATAAGCTAGCAGAAAAAAAAGTAAAAGTGAATATTCGAGGAGAGACAAAAGATGGCAGCATGAGTAGGGTTGCAGAAATCTCATCCCAAAACCATATATATTTTGAAAATACAGCAAATACAACTATTCCTAAAAGAGTGACCAAAGGTTACAGTACACCAACCAGTCTATATCTGCGAGAACCCAACATCTCATGGAAAAGGGTAAGATATGAAGCCATGACCTGGCAGAACCCGAGCACTCCCCCACCCCAGCTCACCAGAGGGAGGAGAAGAATCAGAGTGGGGAGGAGGTGGAAGCACAGGACTGCTAAATAACCAGCCCTAGTAATCCGGCCCAAGAGGACAGGCACACATTGCATGGTGCTCTGGATATTAGAGGAGAGAAAAAGCAAAAATTGAGATTAAGATTACAAACAGGTTCCCACAGCTGGCTGCCATGGGACAAAATAAAAGTAGGTGCTTTAAAAGTCTTAAAGGGATGGAGGATTCAAGATGGTGGCATGAGATGTGAGACAGAGAACTCCTCCCAAAACCACAGATGGTGAGAAAATATAGTTAATACAACTAACCCTAAAGTAGCAACGGAACAAAGGCTGCACCAGACTGCATACAGACCTCACGAACAGAACAGACCTCATGAAACAGGGTAACGTACGAAAGACATGATCTGGTGGGACCCAAGCCTTTTCCCCACCCCAGCTCACTGGCGGGAGGAAGAGAAACGGAGCGGGGGAGAGGGTGGAAGCCTGGGACTGCAGAACACCCAGCCCTGAAGGCCTGCTTTGTGATCATAAACCTACACTGTATGGTGATCTGGAGGATGGTGAGCTGGGAAAGGCAGAGTGTTGAGAGACAGATTCCAGCTGTTTGTGGAGGACAGGATCCACAATCGGCCACTCTGGGACTAAGGAAAGGTGGGCAACCTGACAGGCTCCCTAGCAGCGAGATGGCTTCTGAAGGGATGGGGATTACACGGAGCTTGCTGCGCAGGAGAAGCAATAGGGGGACAAGCTTCTCTGGGTGCGATCTGCCCAGCACATTGGGAACTTTGAGGAGCTTCAGACGCTCCATTCCCCTGGCTGGCTACTCAGCTCCGAGGCCCCCCACAGTGACACGCACCCTGCCGAGCCTTCCTACAGGCCTGCAGGCACCTGCTCGCAAACCAACAGTAATTGTGCTGGCATCAGCCCACTCAGAGGGAGACCCTGACTACAACATCTAGAGATGCACAGCACAGAGGGTTACACCTGTGTCCTCAGCCCACAGGCTCTCATACAGGAGACAGGCACTGCAGGTGGAATTCAGGAAACAGCTCTTTCCTCCCTCCAGGCACCACTCCACTCCCCTATGACCCCCAACCTCACTCTATGGACTGGGCAGCTCCAGAAACTAGAACTTCTGGGCACTAGAGGGCACCAGACAGAAATATGAAACAACAAAAGAACATGGTTCAGACCAAAATCCCACAAACCCCAGAAAAAGGGCCAAATGAAACTGAACTCACTAACCTTCCTGAAAGAGAGCTCAAAATAAAAATCATAAACATGCTTATGGAGGTACAGAAAAATATTCAAGAACTCAGGAACGAATTTAAGACACAGATCAATCATTAAGAAATTCCATATCTGAAATGAAACATACACTGGAGGGATTTAAAAGCAGATTAGATGTAGTAGAAGAGACAGTAAATGGAATAGAAATTATACAAGAGGAATACAAAGAAGCTGAGGTGCACAAATGAAAAAAGAATCTCTAAGAATGAAGGAATATTGAGAGAACTCTGACCAATCCAAACGGAACAATATTTGCATTATAGGGGAACCAGAAGAAGAAGAAGAGAGAAATAGGGATAGAAAGTGTCATTCAGGAGATAATTGCTGTCTCTCAAGCCATGGAGGTGCACAGATCTCCCAACACAAGGGACCCAAGGAAGACAATATCAAGACATATAATAATTAAAGTGGCAAAGATCAAGGAAAAAGACAGACTTTGAAAAGCAGCTACAGAGAGAAAAAAGATCACGTAAAAAGAAAAAAAAAACAATCAGGCTATCATCAAATTTCTCAACAGAAACCTTACAGGCCAGAAGGGAGTGGCATGATATATTTAATAAAATGAAGCAGAAGGGCCTTGAACCAAGAATACTCTACCCGGTAAAGTTATCATTTAATTTTGAAGGAGAATTTAAACAATTTTCAGATAAGCAAAAGCTGAGAGAATTTACCTCCCACAAAGCACTGCTACAGTGCATTTTGGAGGCACTCCTATAGATAAAAGTATTCCTGAGGCTAAATAGATGTTACCCAA
Organism: Phataginus tricuspis; assembly: GCA_029783875.1. Classification (NCBI taxonomy): domain Eukaryota; kingdom Metazoa; phylum Chordata; class Mammalia; order Pholidota; family Manidae; genus Phataginus; species Phataginus tricuspis. The sequence goes on along the minus strand of JAQQAC010008880.1, from coordinate 5,563,987 downwards.
GGGATAGACAAAGAGTACAGAATATGATTCATAACATACAAAGAATGGAGGAGAAAGAAAAAGGAGGAAAAAAAATCTTTAAGTTCTGTTTGTAATAGTATACTAAGTGAGTTGAATTAAACTATTACATTGTAAGGGAATTACTCTTGACCCTTTGTTAAACACAAATCTAAAGCCTACAATGGCAGTAACTACATACCTATCAAAATCACCCTAAATGTAAATGGTCTGAATGCACCAATCAAAAGACATAGAGTCACTGAATGGATTAAAAAACAAGACCCATCTATGTGCTGCCTACAGGAGACTCACTTCAAAGCCAAAGACATACACAGACTAAAAGTGAAGGGATGGAAAAGCATATTTCATACAAACAATAGGGAGAACAAAGCCGGTGTTGCAGTACTTGTATCATACAAAATAGACTTCAAAACAAAGAAAGTCACAAGAGACAAAGAAGGACATTACATAACGATAAAGGGGTCAGTCCAAAAAGAGGATATAACCATTATAAACATCTATGCGCCCAACACAGGATCATCTATATATGTAAAACAAACACTAACAGAATTAAAGGGGGAAATAGAATGCAATGCATTCATTGTAGGAGACTTCAACACACCACTAACTCCAAAGCAGAGATCAACCAGACAGAAAATAAATAAGAGACAGAGGCACTCAATAACATACTAGAACAGATGGACCTAACGGACATCTACAGAACACTCCATCCAAAAGCAACAGGATACACATTCTTCACAAGTGCACATGGAACATTTTCAAGAATAGATCATATACTAGGCCACAAAAAGAAATTCTGTAAATTTTAAAAGATTGAAATTGTACCAACCATCTTTTCAGATCACAAAGGTATGAAACTAGAAATAAATTACACAAAGAAAACGAAAAACCCACAAACACATGGAGGCTTAATAACATGCTCCTAAATAATCAAATGATCAATGAACAAATAAAAACAGAGATCAAGCAATATATACAGACAAATGACAACAATAATTCAACACAGCAAAATCTTTGGGACACGGCGAATGCCGTGCTAAGAGGAAAATATATTTCAATACAACCTACCTCAGAAAGAAGAACAATCCCAAATGAACAGTCTAAACTCACAATTAATGAAACTAGAAAAGGAAGAACAAATGAGGCCCAAGACAGTAAAAGGAGGGATATAATAAAGATTAAAGCAGAAATACATAAAATTGAGAAGAATAAAACAATAGAAAGAATCAATCAAAGCAGGAGAAGGTACTTCAAGAAAATAAACAAAATAGATAAACCCCTAGCCAGACTTATCAAGAAAAAAAGAGTCTACACACATAAACAGAAAAATGAAAAAGGGAAAATCACTATGGACACCACAGAAATACAAATAATTATGAGAGGATACTATAAAAATGATATGTTAACAAACTGGATAACCTACAAGAAATGGGCAACTTTCTAGAGAAATACAACTTCCAAGCCTCACCCAGGAAGAAACAGAAAATCTGAATAGACCCATTACAAGCAAAGAATTTGAATTGGTATCAAAAAACTCCCTAAGAACAAAACACCTAGACCAGATGGTTTCACTGCTGAATTTGATCAAACATTAGACCAACATCACTCTAATACCAAAACCAGGTAAAGACACCACAAAAAAAGAAAATTACAGACCAATATCCCTGATGAACATAGATGCAAAAATACTCAACAAAATATTAGCAATCCGAATTCAAAAAATTCATCAAGAGGATCATACACCATGATCAAGTGGGATTCATCTCAGGGATGCAAGGATGGTACAATGTTCAAAAATCCATCAACATCATCCACCACATCAACAAAAAGAAAAATGAAAAACACATGATCATCTCCATAGATGCTGAAAAAGCATTCAACAAAATTCAACATCCATTTATGATAAAAACTCTCAACAAAATGGGTATAGAGGTCAAGTACCTCAATATAATAAAGGCCATATATGACAAACACACAGCCAACATAATACTTAAGAGCGAGAAGCTGAAAGCTTTTCCTTTAAGATCGGGAACAAGACAAGGATTCCCACTCTCCCCATTTTTATTCAACATAGTTCTAGAGGTCCTACCCATGGCAATTAGACAACACACAGAAATAAAAGGCATCCAGATTGGTAAGGAAGAAGTCAAACTGTCCCTGTTTGCAGATGACATGATATTGTACATAAAAAACCTCAAAGAATCCACTCCAAAACTACTAGATGTAACATCTAAATTCATTAAAGTTGCAGATAGAAAATCAATACACAGAAATCTGTTTCATTTGTATACACTAACAATGAAGTAGCACAAAGAGAAATCAGGAAAACAGCTGCATTCACAATGCATTAAAAAGAATAAAATGCCTAGGAATAAACCTAACCAAGGAAGTGAAAGACCTATACCCTGAAAACTACAAGACACTTTTAAGAGAAATTAAAGAGGACAATAACAAATAGAAATTCATCCCATTCTCTTGGGAAGGAAGAATTAATATTGTCAAAATGGCCATCCTGCCTAAAGCAATCTACAGATTCAATGCAATCCCTATCAAAATGCCAATAGCATTTTTCCATGAACTAGAGCAAATAGTTCTAAAATTCAAATGGAACCACAAAAGACCCCGAATAGCCAAAGCAATCCTGAGAAGGAAGAATAAAGCAGGGGGAATTATGCTCCCTGACTTCAAGCTCTACTACAAAGCTACAGTAATCAAGACAATTTGGTACTGGCACAAGAACAGACCCATAGACCAGTGGATCAGAATAGAGAGCCCAAATATAAACCCAAGAAAATATGGTCAATTAATGTACTATAAAGGAGCCTGGATATGCAATGGGGAAATGGCAGCCTCTTCAACAGCTGGTGTTGGCAAAACTGGACAGCTCCATGTAAGAGAATGAAACTGGACTACTGTCTAACCCCATACACAAAAGTCAACTCAAAATGGATCAAAGACCTGAATGTAAGTCATGAAACCATAAAACTCTTAGAAAAAAACATAGGCAAAAATATCTTGGACATAAACATGAGCGACTTCTTCATGAACATATCCCCCCGGGCAAGGGAAACAAAAGCAAAAATGAAAGGTGGGACTATATCAAATGAAAAAGCTTCTGTACAGCAAAGGCATCATCAAGAGAACAAAAAGACATCCTACAGTATGGGAGAATATATTCATAAATGACGTATCTGATGAGGGGTTGACATCCAAATTATATAGAGAACTCAGGCACCTCAACAAACAAAAAGTAAATAAGCCAATTAGAAAATGGCAGACAAGCTGAAAAGACACTTCTCCAAACAAAAATTCAGATGGCCAACAGGCACATGAAAAGATGCTCCACATTCCTAATCATCAGAGAAATGCAAATTAAAACCACAATGAGATATCACCTCACACCACTTAGGATGGCCGCCATCCAAAAGACAAACAACATCAAATGTTGGTGAGGATGTGGAGAAAGGGGAACCCTCCTACACTGCTGGTGGGAATGCAAATTAGTTCAACCATTGTGGAAAGCAGTAGGGAGTTCCTCAAAAACTAAAAATAGAAATACTATTTGACCCAGGAAATCCAGTCCTGGGAATTTACCCTAAGAATGCAGCTGCCCAATTTGAAAATGATATATGCACCCCTATGTTTATCATAGCATTATTTACAATAGCCAAAAAGTGGAAGCAACCTAAGTGTCCATCAGTAGATGAATGGATAAAGAAGAGGTCGTACATATACACAATGGAATATTATTCAGCCATAAGAAGAAAACAAATCCTACCATTTGCAACAACATGGATGGAGCTAGAGGGTATTATGCTCAGTGGAATAAGCCAGGTGGAGAAAGACAAGTAACAAATGATTTCACTCATATGTGGAATATAAGAACAAAGAAAAAGCTGAAGGAACACAGCAGCAGCAGACTCACAGAACCCAAGAACAGACTAATAGTTACCAAAGGGAAAGGGACTGGGGAAGATGGGTGGGAAGGGAGGGATAAGGGAGAGAAAGGGGTATTGCAATTAGCACACATAATGTGGTGAGGTGGATACAGGGAAGGCAGTGTAACACAGAGAAAACAGGTAGCGATTATACAGCATCTTACTATGCTGATGGACAGTGACTGTAATTGGGTATGTGGTGCCCACTTGATAAGTAACCATAATGCTGCTCATGTAATTGTACATTATCAATACCAAATTTAAAAGAAAAATAGGTTCTGCCGCTGCAAAATTGGAAAATGACTGCCTTATAATACAGTGTTTTTCAAGCTGGAAAAAAAAAGTCTTAAAGGAACAAGGGTTTAACAGGTGGACAAAATCGTCCTGGTACACTCAGCCCAACAGGCTGTGAACTTCAAGAAGCGTCAGGCAGCCTATCCCGTAGGTTGGCAATGCAGCTCCAAGGCCTCTCACCATGATAAGCAGCCTGCCATTCCTTTCTCCCCAACAGCGCCTGCAAGCAACCCGTGGTATCCACCATTACTGCACACCAGCAGAAGAACATTCCTGACTACAGAAACCACACAGCTTCACACAGAGGCTTCTCCCTGTACTCAGCTAATGGGCCCAGGCCCAGAGGTTGCTCCCTGTGCACTTTTGGGTGGAACAGAATGTGGACACAGGCACAGATACAGGGAGGCACAAAGGGGCTTTGTTCTCATGGCAGAACACATGCCGCTCACCTGAAAGCCCCGCCAGGGCCCTAGGCCATCCCAAAGCCCCCCACACCCACGGCAGTTTCGCGGATTAACCCATAGGCTACTCCCTGTGCTCGGATGACCAGCACACACAGAGGAAAAGGGCTCAGAGACCGGAAGTCACAAAGGGGCTTTGTTCTCATGGCAGAACACACGCCGCTGGCCTGCAACCAACGCAAGTGCCCTAAGCCATCCCAAGGACTACACCACCCACAGCAGCCTGGGGGATTAAGCCAAAGGTTGTTCCACGTACACGGGTAACTGGCACAGACAGCAGAGACAGGCAAAGGGACAGGCAAGCAGAAAGGGACTTTGTTCTCCCAGCTGACACATGCGCCACTCCAGCGACCACTCCCTTCACTCCAGGAGTACGAAAAGGCAGAAGAACCTTGTTAAATCCAAAATCTCTCAAACGCCAGAAAAAGGGCATGGTGAGACTGAAATCACCAATCTTCCAGAAAAAAAATTCAAAATAGAAGTCATAAGCATGCTGATGGAGCTACAAAGAAATATTCAGGAGCTAAGGGATGAATTCAGTAGGGAGATAACAGAAATGAAACCAACAATGGAAGGATTTAAGAGCAGACTAGATGAGTTGGAAGAGACTGTTAATGAAGTAGAAATCAGACAGCAGGAATACAGAGAAGCTGAGGCAGAAATAGATAAAAGGATCTCCAGGACTGAAAGAATATTAATAGAACTGTGTGACCAATCCAAATGGAACAATATTCGCACCATAGACATACCAGAAAAAGAAGAGAGGGAAAAAGGGATAGAAAGTGTCTTTGAGGAAGTAATTGCAAAAAACTTTCACCAATCTGCAGAAGGAATAGTCTCTCAGACAATGGAAGTGCACAGATCTCCAACATAATGGACCCAAGGCAAACAACACCAAGACATATAATAATTGAAATGGCAAAGATCAGGAGAGACTATTAAAAGCAGCGAGAGACAGAATTAAGATCACATAAAAAGGAAAACCCATCAGGATATCATTAGACTTCTCAGCAGAAAACTTACAGGCCAGAAGGGAGTGGCATGATATATTTAATGCAATGAAAGAGAAAGGCCTCAAACCAAGAATATTCTAACCAGCAAGATTATCACTTAAATTTGAAGGAGAGATTAAACAATTCCCAGATAAGCAAAACTTGAGGGAATTTACCCCCCACAAACCATCTCTACAGTGTATGTTAAAGGGACTGCTCTAGATGGAAGTGTGCCTAAGGCTAAATAGCTGTCGCCAGAGAAAATAAAACCACAGCAAAGGAAGAAGACCAACTAAATGCAAAATTAAATCAACTATCCACAAAGTCAGTCAAGGGAAACACAAAGACTACAGAATAAAACACATAACATATAAAGAATGGAGGAGGAAGAAAAAGAAGGGAGAGAAATAATCATCAGACTGTGCTTATAATGGCATAATAAGTGAGTTAAGTTACTTGGTTAGATAGTAAAGAAGCTGCCCTTGAACATTTGATAACCACGAATCCAAGCCTGGAATGGCAATAAGTACATATCTATCGATAATCACCCTAAATGTAAAAGGACTGAATGCACCAATCGAAAAACACAGAGATACTGAATGGATAAAAACACAAGACCCATCTATATGCTGCCTACAAGAGACTCACTTCAAACCCAAAGACATACACAGACTAAAAGTGAAGGGATGGAAAAGATATTTCATGCAAACAATAGGAAGAAAAAAGCAGGTGTTGCAGTACTTGTATCAGATAAAATAGACTTCAAAACAAAGGAAGTAACATGAAACAAAGAAGGACCTTACATAATGATAATAAAGGGGTCAGTCCAATGAGGATATAACTATTATAAATACCTTTGCACCCAACACAGGAGCACCTACATATGTGAAACAAATACTAACAGAATTAAAGGAGGAAATAGAATGCAATACATTCATTTCAGGAGACTTCAACATACCACTCACTCCAAAGGACAGATCAAAAAGACAGAAAATAAGTAAGGAAACAGAGGCACTGAACAACACATTAGAACAGCTGAACCTAAAAGACATCTATAGAACATTACAAACAAAAGCAGCAGGATATACATTCTTCTCAAGTGCACATGGAAAATTTTACAGAATAGACAACATTCTAGGCCACAAAAAGAGCCTTGGTAAATTCAAAAAGATTGAAATTGTACCAACCAACTTCTCAGATCACATTGTAAAAAAAAAATAAAAAAGGCTCACAAACACATGGAGGCTTAACAACATGCTACTAAATAATCAGTGGATCAATGACCTAATTAAAACAGACATCAAGTAATAGATGGAGACAAATGAAAACAACAGCACAATGCCCCAACTTCTGGGTGACGCAGCAAAGGCAGTTCTAAGAGGAAAGTGTATAGCAATTCAGACATATTTAAAGAAGGAAGAACAATCCCAAATGAATAGTCTAAATTCACAGTTGTTGAAACTGGAAAAAGAAGAACAAATGAGGCCCAAAGTCAGCAGAAGGAGGGACATAATTAAGAACAGAGAAGAAATTAATAAAATTGAGAAGAATAAAACAATAGAAAAAAGATCAATGAAACCGAGAGCTGTTTCTTTGAAAAAATAAACAAAATAGATAAACCTCTAGCCAGACGTAAGAAAAAAATATAATCTACATACCTTAACAGAAACAGAAATGAGAAAGGAAAAATCACAATGGACACCACAGAAATACAAAGAATTATTAGAAAATACTATGAAAAATTATATGCGAACAAACTGGAAAACCTAGACCAAATGGACAACTTTCTAGAAAAATACAATCTTCCAAGGCTGACCAAGGAAGAATCAGAAAATCTAAATAGACCAATTACCAGCAATGAAATTGAATCAGTAATCAAAAAACTACCCAAGACCAAAACACCCGGGCCAGATGGATTCATTGCTGAATTTTATCAGACATCTAGAGAAGACATAATAACTATTCTTCTTAAAGTTTTCCTAAAAGTAGAAGAGGAGGGAATACTTCCAAACTCTTTCTATGAAGCCAGCATCACTCTAATACCAAAACAATTCATAGACACCATAAAAAAAGAAAACTACAGACCAATATCCCTGATGAACATAGATGCAAAAATACTCAGCAAAATATTAGCAAACCAAATTCAAAAATACATCAGAGGATCATACACCATAATCAAGTGGGATTCATCCCAGGGATGCAAGGATGGTACAACATTTGAAAATCCATCAACATCATCCATCACATCAACAAAAAGAAGGACGAAAACCACATGATCATTTCCATAGATAGTGAAAAAGCATTCATAAAAATTCAACATCCATTCATGATAAAAACTCTCAACAAAATGGGTATAGAGGTCAAATATCTCAACATAATAAAGGCCATATATGACAAACACACAGCCAACTTCATATTTAACAGTGAGAAGGTGAAAGCTTTTCCTCTAAGATTGGGAACAAGACAGGAATGCCCACTCTCCTCACTTTTATTCAACATATACTGGAGGTCCTCGCCATGGCAATGAGATAAAACAGAGAAATAAAAGGCATCCAGATTGGTAAGGAGGAAGTCGAACTGTCACTGTTTGCAGATGACATGATATTGTACATAAAAAAATCTAAGGAATCCACTCCATAATTACTAGATCTAATATCTGAATTCAGCAAAGTTGTGGGATACAAAACTAATACACAGAAATCTGTTGCATTCCTATACACTAATGATTAGCAAAAGAGAAATCAGGAAAACAATTCCATTCACAAGTGCATCAAAAATAATAAAATACCTAGGAATAAACCTAACCAATGAGGTGAAAGACCTATACTCTGAAGACTAAAAGATACTCATGAGAGAAATTAAAGAATATACCAATAAATGGAAATACATACTGTGCTCATGGATAGGAAGGATTAATATTGTCAAAATGGCCATCCTGCCTAAAGGAGTCTACAGATTCAGTGCAATCCCTACCAAAATACTGACTGCATTCTTCAACAAACTGGAACAAATAGTTCTAAAATTCATATGTAACCACAAAGGACAGTGAATAGCCAAAGCAATCCTAAGACAGAAGAATAAAGCAGGGGGGATCTTGCTCCCCAACCTCAAGCTCCACTACAAAGCCACAATAATCAAGATAATTTGGTACTGGCACAAGAACAGACCCATAGGTGAGTGGAACAGAATAGAGTCCAGATATTAACCCAAACACATATGGTCAATTTATATATGATAAAGGAGCCATGGATTTACAATGGGGAAATGACCACCTCTTCAACAGCTGGTATTGGCAAAACTGGACAGCTACATGTAAGAGAATGAAACTGGATTACTGTCTAACTCCATACACAAAAGTAAACTCGAAATGGATCAAAGACCTGAATGTAAGTCATGAAACGATAAAACTCTTAGAAGAAAACATAGGCAAAACTCTCTTCAATATTAACATGAGCTGCTTCTTCATGGGCAAGGGAAACAAAAGCAAAAAAGAACAAGTGAGACTATATCAAGCTAAAAAAGCTCCTGTACAGCAAAAGACACCATCAGCAGAACAAAAAGGCATCCTACAGTTTGGGGAAATATATTCATAAATGACATATCTGATAAAGGGTTGACATCCAAAATACATAAAGAGCTCATGCACCTCAACAAACAAAAAGCAAATAATCCAATTAAAAAAATAGATAGAGGATCTGAACAGACACTTCTCCAAAGAAGAAATTCAGATGTTCAACAGGCACATGAGAAGATGCTCCACATCGCTAGTCATCAGAGAAATGCCAACTAAAACCACAGTGAGATATCACCTCACACCAGTTAGGATGGCCAACATCCAAAAGACAAACAACAACAAATGCTGGCGAGAATGTGGAGAAAGGGGAACCCTCCTACACTGCTGGTGGGAATGTAAATTAGTTCAACCATTGTGGAAAACTAATAATAGGAATGCCATTTGACCCAGGAATTCCAGTCCTAGGAATTTACCTTAAGAATGTAGTTTCCCACTTTCAAAAAGACATATGCACCCCTATGTTTATCGCAGCACTATTTACAATAGCCAAGAAATGGAAGCAACCTAAGTGTCCATCAGTAGATGAATGGATAAAGAAGATGTGGTACATATACACAATGGAATATTATTCAGCCATAAGAAGAAAACAAATCCCACCATTTGCAACAACATGGATGGAGCTAGAGAGTATTATGCTCAGTGAAATAAGCCAGGCAGAGAAAGACAAGTACCAAATGATTACACTCATCTGTGGAGTATAAGAACAAAGAAAAAAACTGATGGAACAAAACAGCAGCAGACTCACAGAACCCAAGAATGGACTAATAGTTACCAAAGGGAAAGGGACTGGGGAGGGTGGGTGGAAAAGGAGTGATAAGGGGAATTAGGGGCATTATGATTAGCACAAATAATGTAGGGTGGGGCATGGGGAAGGCAGTATAGCATAGAAAAGACAAGTAGTGACTCTATAGCATCTTACTACACTGATGGACAGTGACTGTAATGGGGTATGTGGTGGGGACTTGATAATGGGGGAATAGAGTAACCACAGTGTTGTTCATGTGATTGTATATTAATGATACCAAAATTTTTTTTAAATGAACTTTCAGGGGAATCTAGAATCTAGTAAAAATTTCGCAGCAACCCAGGAAAGTGCCCAATGAAGAGAAAAGAAAAACTGCTGAATTTTGTTAAGGAAGATCTGTGACATTGTTATTTAGCCAATGAACTTGATTCTGCATTCATGATACAGGTTGCTGGAACCAGAAGTAATGCAGTCCCTATTCTTAACAAATTGTGGTTATATGTTTTCACCTGGTTTGTGTAGCCTGAAGTATCAATTCAAGAGCTTGTAGTTGTTTACTGGCCTTGGAGCTTCCCAGTGGTAGAGGTAAAAGCCTTCAAAGGCAAATTACTGGCCTCTTCTGTCAGGGGCAAGGGATAACAATCAGGGAAAGTAACAGATAGACTAAAAGGCCTGGGTAGAAAGAATCTGAGGAAGGAGTACTTGGCATAATAAGGGCTTGGAGAAACACAACTCTAGTATTCAGGGAATCTGGAGGGCTACATGTATGCCCAGGCAGTATGCATGCACAGAAAACACCTGAGAAGACCCTAAGTTCTCATTTCTGGCTGTCCTTTATACTTGCACAAGCAAGAAGTGAAGGCTAAAACAGATTTATGAAGTACCTGGCTGTGCATTAAAGGGATATCCCAACACACATCTGATCTGCAAAGTCTGAGAATTGTTTGATTGTTTTGTTTTCGTTGTTTTTTGTGTGTTTTTGTTTGTTACAGTCATTTAAGGAAATCTCTTTCAAATCACTAGCTCATCACTAAGCTAATAGACATTTCACAACTCTACATGGCAAAGAATACAGACTTCAAAAAAGGAAAATAAAATATTTTCAGATAAACGAAAGCTGAGAGAATTTGTTTCCAGTAGACCTGTACTACAAGGCATGCTAAAAGAAGTTATTTGGTCTGAAAGAAAATACATACATAGAAAAGCTGTGTACAAGGGGTCACGAGGAACTCCAAAAATGTATTTATGTGGATAAATATATGAAAGGTTATGTTTTTTCCTTAAGTTATTTAAAAGTTAAATGTGTAATGCAACAAATTCTCTCAGCTTTTGTTTACCTGAAAATATCTTTATTTTGCCTTTATTTAACACAAAAGGCACAAAAGATAGTGGGGAGTGGGGACTTATTCTTCTATTAGAGGTCCTCAAGATCACTCCCAGGTTTTATAATTTGCTAGGAAGTCTCATAGAACTCAGCATATAGTTATACCCATGCCTATGTCTTATTAAAGTGAAAAAATACAAAGCAAAGTCATCAAAGGGAAAAGATGAGTGGGGCAAAATCTGGAGGAACCCAGGAAGAAATTGTCAAGTGTCTTCTCCCGGTGGAGTCGCACAAGACACCAACAATGAATTGTGACAACATACATAAAATGCTGCCAGCCAGGGAAACTCATTATAGCATCAGTGTCCAGGGTTTTTATTGGAGGCTACCCATGTAGGCACCTCCTGCCTGGCATGTACTGAAATTTCAGACTCAGAAAAAAGATGGTGTTCAACATAAACCAAACCAAATCCCAAAAGTTGTTTCCATATGCCAGCCAAGTGCCAAATGTGTAAACAAGCCTTTCAAAGAACAGTAGAAAGACCGGTTATTTTTAATGCTTTTCTTCACAATACTTAGGGCATTTTTTTAGTTCATGTGATGTGGTATAATTTCAACTCTAAGGAGACTGTGATAAAAATGTATGTTATATTCTCCACAGTAATCACTTAAAATACAATTTACAGTGAAAAAGCCATTTGAGATATTAAAGTGTAATACAAAGAATACTTGATTACCCCCAAAGTAACAAGTGAGACAAATAGAAAATAAATAGTAAAATGGGATAGATCTAAAGTAAAACATCAAAAATGCACTAAATGAAAATAGACTAAACATCCCAATTAATTGGCATAAATTATTAGACTGGATGAAAAATAGCTAAGATTTTAAAAAACATAATACTTAACTACATTCTGGTATACAAAATGTGTTCTTTTAAACATAAAGACACAAAGATTGTGAAATGATAGAATGGTTCATTCTTTACAAAGATAAAGCAAAATTTTACAGAACTAAAGGTAGAAAGTGACAAATCCAAAATCATATGGAAGGTGTTAAAACCCATCTTTGAGTAAATGATTGTTCAATAACCACCTACCTACCTACCTAAATAAATAAAGGATTTTAATAATATTATCAACCTCTTTGACCATACACTTTAGTTGCAGAATAAACATTAAGCGCATGTGAAGTGTTCTCTAAAATAGGCAATATGTTCAACCATAACATGTTTCAATTAATTTGAGACACTTAAATCTCACAAAGTGTTTTCTTTCACTACAGTAAAGTTAGATCAGGAGAGATATGAAAACCACACAAGTGATTTCTAAACAAAAAAATTAGTCAATACAAATACAAAAGGAGAGCTTTTAATTTAACTTATTTGAGTAACTGAAGTAATACTTTTTAAAACTGGGTATATATTCAGGATTTATATGAAGAAACTAAAAATACAAAATTTCTTTCAACAATTCTTTATCCCTCTGCTTTTTAATAATTTGAGTGAAATATTTTCTTTAGATAAAGTAATTTGCTATTTGAAAATTGAAAATATAGTAAACAGTTTTTGAGTTCCCATTTAAGCCCCGAACTGCATTGACTGGGCTGCTGAACCAAGTTATACATTTAGTTTAGCTTTACTTACTTAATACTGTAAGATCCCCAAGGTCAGGGACCATTCCCTTCTGATCCTTGGCAGTTAGTTTTGGATGAATGCCTATATCCTTAGCTCAGAACATGACAAACATTTATAAAAGAAAATGAAACCAATAAAAACAATAAAGGAAGAAATTTAGAACTAATAGAAAGTTTAAGGGAGAATTACATTAGCCAGAATAGAGAAATTGTTTGACTTACAACCTCTCACTAAATGAAATAATAGACTATTCTCAGGTTCTTCATTCCATTTGAAGCTCCAGTCTGCAGTTTTTTGGATCATATTAGAAAAAAAGCCTACTACAAAAATACGAATATTTACTTTAAAATGTTTAGGTTCAAATTTATAGTATGAAGTCTGGTTTTGGAAAGTACTATAAAATCATATTTTAGCATTCATATTTTGTTTTTCTCTATATCATGAGACTTAAAGAATAATCCTTTGTCTTTCCTAAACTAGGTGATAATTGAAGACCTTAGAACAAATAGCCACACAAGGAAGTAATTCTTTTTACTTTATAAATAAGTAAAAAAGATTTATACCATAGCCTTTAGAATAGAGAAATTCTCCAACACACTATTACTCTCTCTTCTCCCTTTATCTTCTCTTCTCCACCAAGTATCTCTCTCAAACATACTCGGTCACTATTTAGTTCAATAAATTATTCTTAAATTATACGCCAGGAAAGTTCTATTTGTAACCTTTATCTCTTAGCACTTTGTCTTCCCAACAACAACTCTCTTGTGCTTTCATCCATTTACACCCCACTGTGATAAGGTGGAGCACAGAAGCACAGTTATTAGTGTGGAAACAGAAGCACAAAGAACAAAGCAATTTATCAAGAGCATGTACATGATCAACAATGATGGAAATAAAGCCTGGATACACTCTGTCCCAACTCCTGGGTTCTCTTGGTTTTCAGCTGAAAGTTGAAAATTACATTAAGAACAAAAGGAGTCTTCTAGAGGTGTCAAATGAATTGTTTAATAAAGCGTATAGCCTATATTTAATATGGATGTCTTAACTTTTGGCTAGTATATATTTAGGCCCAAGTAAATAAACAATTTAAAATAGAATAACAGCATGATTTTAATTATTCAAGTTGTTCTGACCATCCTGGGTTTTTTGTTATTTGGTGGACGTAAGATTAAATGGGAATGCAGAAATCTAGGTTACAGCCAAATAAAACACTGTTTGACCTTGAGAAAGTAATTTCAGTTTCCTGAAACTCAATTTATTTATTTATAAAATAAAACTTTAATTCTCTAGGTGGCAGCTCAGTGATTCGAACTGGGAGTGTATGCTTGTGTTTTCACTTTGGACCTAAGGAAAGAAAGCAAAGGAATAATATTGCATGTTTGGTATATAGATGGATAAGCAGAGTGCAAGTTTGTTTTTGTTACTGTTGTTCTGATGTGTTATTTTGACAAATTTACATCTGAAACATAATGAGCTCTTATTTTCCTGGATCTATCTAAATAAGAAATCCAAGTCATGAATAAAGGAAAATGGTGAAGCTATATAACGGTTGATTACTTCTGCCAACTGAGTGGAATATTTTTGAAATTTTTAGTGGAAAATTTCTGTTACTTATATTCCTATAATTGTTGCTGAATATTGGTCCTTCTATAACTAGGAATATCTTTATCTTCTAATAATCATATAGATTTTGCAGGAAAGCAAAGTGATTTGTAAAGACTGGTAGATGGCTATTGATAGACGGATGGATAGATCACTTAACCCAGAGACCAAGGACCTAATCTGGGATTGTACCAACTACCTGTTATTTCCATTCTAACTGCACCTTCAGGAGCTAGGTAATAACCATTCGGTGGGTTCTCTCATCCCCACTGCCATCAGAGCCTAGTTCTGTGATGGCTTCTCTTTCGGTCATCCCTGGCTTACACAGCCATCACTGAACCCATCTTTTGATAAAGGTGTATCATCTGTCCCCTCCCATGATGGGTATTCTCTACTCCCACATGAACTTTCCTCTGAGTCTAGCAGGTATCTCAGCCTCAGCACAACTGACATCTGGCTAAGTGTTTTGTAGGATGTCAAGCAACACCCCTGACCTCTACCCAAAAGATGACACTAGCACCTAAGTTGTGACAACTAAAAGTATCTCCAGACATTGCCACTTCTGGGGAAGGGAGCAACAGCAAAGTCATCCCTGGTTGAGAACTATTACTTTTTATATGGCAACTTTGGAATTGTAAGCTGACTTAGCATGGGCCCTAACTTTATGCTTTCTTCCACAAATATTCTAGTATCAGGTTTGCACTATGCTAACAAATGTGGGGGGATGTGGGTGGAACTTAATCCTGAGGGAGCCAGGATGAATGCGAAAGATTCTAATTTTATGTTGGACTAGATTTATTGATATGGGTGTCCTTGGCACAGATATGATTCAGAGTACTAACATATAGGACTGGTGGTGATTTAAACTACTTGCTTACTTGGGTGACTGAAAGCAGGGCCACTCCAAGTAAAGCTGAAATTTTAAACTCACGATGCTCAGTGCAAGGGGAAGCTCTCCAAGTTATCCAGTCTGAAGTTTGAGTAGCTTTATTCCTGGGTGTTCATGAACTAGCATGATGCAATGGAATTAAAGCACTAAGCCAGGGCAACTGGTCATTCACTTTGTGTGGGAAAAAAAGTAGCTTTAGATTAGAATATATGTAAAATCATGGGTAGGGACAGTGGCTTGCTTGGCAGATCAGGGATCTAGAAGAAGGAAGAACAATACCAAAGACAAGAGGTTCTGGAATAGAGATGTGTAACTGTACATATATAAGTGGAAATGAAATACGAAAATCTGTGTATCACATGCCCACCAGGGAGGATCCACCATAAAAGAGGAACTAAAGTCAGCACATAAAATGATTTGTCCAGTCTTAGTTAGTCAGACGGTCGTCATTGACCACTTTAGTGCTGATGGAGTAAGGTAGCCATGGAGGTGAAGATGGAGCTTATGCACAGGCCCCACAATTCAATTTCCCAGAACAGAGCCTAATGCTGAGCCCTTTATATAACATAATCCTTTAAGGACGGTACACCAGGACAGTGAGTAGCAAACTGACCACAGTGGACCCTTCTGTCCTGGAAGGGACAGCCAGAAATTCATTCTGACAGGAATATACAGATACTCTGATGCATTTTTGTTTTTCCTGCCTGCTGGATTCACTTACGTGAGACTCTACATGAATATTGACCAAGAAGGAGGACTCATATTAGAGTGAAGAAGATCCCAGAGTGGGACTGAGATTCCAAAACAGTGTGTTAAATTAACCAGAATAAAGACATTCAAATATCAAAATCAACAATTGAACATAGAACATAGACATATATTGCCTTTTAGCTCCAAATCCACATTTCATTACCTGCTTTGCAAAAATGTAGGTGGGCCCTTTTCTTTGACCAGCTGGCTTGATGGTTAAACAGTAGAGGGGATGGAAAGGTATTGTAGGTGGGTGCTTTCTTAGGTGCTCTCTTGGGACACTTCTACTACAGTGCACAGCTTTCCCAAAGCCTGGTTACTATAGTGAGGGCAGCTTCTCCAACATCCAATTCTAACTGCATGCAGCTTCCCTAGTTCCCAGCTTCTGCAGTGGGGGTTGTGTATTAACCATGCCTTTTATTTTCTATGCTGATGATTTGACATACTGGGGTTTCACGAACACTGGAGAGACTGGCCCTTCCAGGGTAAGCTAATTCCTATAGACAGCACACAGATTGCCAGCAAGAGCTTTGTTCATATACATACTAACCAACCCAGAGCCCATATCCCCAGCCATCTCCTTTATTAGGATCTCACATTCTGGGCCACAGGCCACTATCCACCTGCCTAATCACCCCCAGGCTAAGTACCAGACAACTATGAGAGCCTCTCAGCCCCAGAAACTATCCAGACCAACCAATCACAAGCCTACTTACTTAGCCTTGCATTTTCCTTCCCATGAAAAATACAATAAAGGCTCTTGGCTGTGTTTTCCCCTGACTCTCTTTGTATTTCAGCTGATAGCTGGTGTTGCCCCGCGAGCCTCCCACCACGGCACCCCCACTCCTTGGGGATGTGTGAGTATAACAAACTGTCTTTAAAGTGCCAGTCAACTCCTGATCTATTGTCCTCACCATACCTGAGTAATAAAAGCTACATCTTAAAAGCAGGTAACTTCTGCTACATCTTAAAAGCAGGTAACTACAGCATTAGGCTTCTGTAGTACAGGAATCAGGAGCACTCAGGGACCATCAGCTTGGCCCAGCACACCCCATTCAGTGGTTTCCTAGTAAGTCGCCTCTGCTTAGACATCTTCCCAGGAACAGCTTTCCCCAGACAACTAGCAAGTGATTTCTGCCAACTCTGAAGAAGAACTTCCTGCAAGTTCCACCACGACAGTTTCTCTGTCTTTCAGTGAGCCAGGATTATCTCCTGTCCAACAAAGTCTGAACCTCAGGCTTGAGGGAAGTGAGACTGTTAATGTTCTCCCAGCAGGTGAGCTCAGGGGAAGCGCCAAGATCTGTGAGCATTTTCTGCAGAAAATGTATCAGTTCTTAATCATCTCCTCTCTCCTTTTTCTGGAAGATTCACAATATCTGTTTAGAATTAGTATTAAGTTCTATAAAGAAGTTAGAAGATAAAGATCAGGGATCAAACTTAATGAGTTTTGTTAATTTTCAACATTATTTCTTCTATTGAAATTGTTTCCCCATAGCTAATTAGAAGTAAGAATCCTTTAAACAAAGAGAGAAACGTCAAAATCTGGAAAAACAGGTGTTAGATGATCTCAAAATTGTTTCTCTGTGTGTGAAACAACATATCGCTAAACGCTTTGTTCATCAACACAAGGTCTTTCCCTTCCTTCCCACTGCCCCAGAAGATTCCTTCATCATAGCTTAGAAGCATTCCATTTTGGCCCTCATGTATGCCATAACCTACTATAAAAGGAAACAGTTAACAGATAGCAATGGGGAAATAAGTAGACTTTGAAAAATAAGATCCCTGAATTCGAATTCTAGATCTTCCTACACTACTGAATTTCAATTCCTACATTGTGAATTAAGAAATCTTAGGTCATGACATATGAACCTGAAAAGAACACCTTTAAAAGGTATTTTCTCGTAATGTAAAAAAGAATTTATGATTAACTAGAAGAAATGTTCTTTCTTATAATTCCAAACACATTGTCTTAGTCTGTCTGGGCTGGTTTAACAAAATACCATAGACTGGGTGGCTTGTAAGCAACAGAAATTAATTTCTAACAGTTCTGGAGTCTGGGTAGGCCAACATCATGGCACCAACACATTCAGTGTCTAGCAATCGCTGGCTTTCTGATTCACAGACAGCAGTCTTCCCCCTGTGTTGTCACACAATGGGGTTGGAAGGGAGAACAGAGCTCTCTGGGGGCTCATCCCGTTCATGAGGGCTCTGCTTGCGTGACCTAATTACCACCCAAAGGCCCCATCTCCAAATACCATCACATTGAGAGCTAGGGTTTAACATACCAATTTGGGGGGAACACAAAATTTCAGTCTATGGCACATGTGATAACGCCTTTCAACATTAACTACCCACTATCACATTTTAAGGTGTAAATGTTAAAAATGAATATTTGTTGCAGTTATATACATTTTACTCAGCCTTAAAAGAAAGAAAACAAATAGAATATTCCAAATCACATATTCCCATTTTCATCTCCAGTCTTTAATATATTTATTTGTTTAGTATTTACTGTGATTTCCTTTCTTGGCCAATATTTGCTTGTAATATCAAATAAGCATTAGGTCTATGTTATTGTGCTGTGGATAGCTCACAGTTACTACAGTCCTTCCCTTCTGATAATGTTTTTCCCATATACAAGGACCACCCACTGAGGCAATTGGAAAACTCAGTTTTCCAACTCATTCTTTCTTCATGACTTAAGGGAACATCTCAATTTACTATCTAAATCCTGGGAATTCCTTAAGATGTTTACTAAGGAAGCAAAGAAGAGAATAATTGGTAAGGGGAAAAAGCAGTGTTTAAAGGTTTTGTGAGGGAAGCAAAGAATTCATATCCTTTGATTCATTAAATTGGATTGTGCATGACACTTGAGGAGAAAGGATAGAAAGCAGATTTGTGGTCTCAAGAGAAGAGGAAAAGATCTAACTGGTCTTTTCCATTTGTTGTTGATGTGATGAAATAACCTGATCTTTGGCCTTTTTACTAACTTTGCTGAAGAAGAAACCGATTGGAGGCAATAAGGACATTGACTTTACCACGTGGACACCTGCTCTAAGAAGCTAAGCAGAGAAATGATTAATTTCAGGTATGTCAGTAGCTGACAGCTGGTAACAATTTCAAGTCATTTCTAATGTAAGCTGGCAGCAAACCAGGGGTATGGGTAAAATTGTTTAAGAACTCATGGATACATCAGGTTCCTATTACATAAAAATTTGGTCACTTCTTCATTTTAATTTAAAAACATTGGGTCATTCCTAGACTTTAATTAATGGATTATTTATAAAAGGACTCTGGTTTGCCAATTTATCAGGTATATTGTACAGTCTCCAAATGTCAGTACAAACTATGCTTTTGATTTGTAACTTAAAGTTCTTTATATAAACAAAACATCATTTAATGGGTTCTTTAACAATTCCCACATTTGCTCTTATTGTGAATGCTTAAAACCTACATATACTGTGTTTTTACTTACCAATGACCTTGAGTCTTTTTTCTGCATATATCACTCCCCTGCTTAAAACTCCTCTTTGGCTTCCCTGTGATTTTAAGGTGATAGGAAATTTCATCACAAGGGATTAGCATCAGGCTGGCTGTGGTCTCCGTCTTTTTCTCCAACTTCATCTCCCAGCACATTCCCCATCTCTTTTTCAACTACTCTGCTCTTTCAGGTCCTGAACCAGTCATGTTCCTTTCTACTGCAAGATTTTTAGCTGTGATGTTCCCTCTGCTAAAACACTCCTTCTTCAACAAATTAATGTCTGTCATGATTCGGAGTTTAGTACAAGATCACTCCCTCAGGGAAAGTTCCCTGAGATCTGTCCTCAGGTCAGTGCCCTACCGTAAGCTCTTACAGTGCCTCCTCACACCCTGTCATATTCACCTGGGCTATTGTGGGATATTGCCTTTCTGCCCAGTTTGAATCTAAGTTCTGGAAAAGTAGTGGGCTGGCTGTCCTTTGCTCACCACCATATTGCTAGCTGCCAGAACAGTGGACAATACATGATTGTTAAACAAATGAACAAATGAATTATAGGGAAGTAAGTAATTGAACAGCTTTACAGAAATCAAATGGTATATGTGAGAAAATTGCATTTGGATCTGATATTTCTCAGACCATCATTTTAGGTAAGTTTAAACCAACGTGGCCAACTCTCATATTATTTGGGTAATACTGTTTCATGTGGGCAGCTGTATTTCCTATATCATGAAACAAATATGCAGTAAATTAAAAAAAACATCAGAGTAAATAAATAGAACATAAAATGATGTTATCACAGTGAAACAAGAATCCTTCATTACTATTAAGATTAGTTATCATGGTGAAATGAGGATCCCTCATTACTATTAAGAACAGAATATATTCTATTTAAATAGGGAAGAATAGATTTTTCTATATCTTAAGCAAAACTCAAAAGTTTT
Source organism: Phataginus tricuspis (assembly GCA_029783875.1). NCBI lineage: Eukaryota > Metazoa > Chordata > Mammalia > Pholidota > Manidae > Phataginus > Phataginus tricuspis. Next base: position 5,543,339 of record JAQQAC010008880.1, on the reverse strand, counting down.
TTAAATGAGAAGATAGGTGAAACAGTAAGGAGACTGACATATACGACACTGGGCTTACACTAAGAATATTAATAGACTTGACTGGAAAGCTGTGCATGGGCGTGCGTGTTGTGAATTTTGTACTGAGGAATTTCATTATCATGGGAGGAATGTGGCACCTCCGTATTATTTTCATTAAAGGGGATGACAATGTAAAATATTTCTCATAATGATTTATCTAAAGAAAAATAGGCAAAATTATAGGAAGCACAGAAACCATATTTTGCAATAATGCAGACAGATAGCCAGGACTATGTCATTTACAGTGGGAATGAACATAATGAGAAGATATGAAGACATTTTGAGGAATAACTGTCAGAAGTTGATAACTTATATACATAGTTAAAGGAGAGGAAAAGGGTCAAAATAATGCATGTTCAAAAACCTGTTGAAAGGCTAACTCTTTTGTAAACACATCTGAAAGGAAGAGGCTTTTAGTCTTGGCCATACTTATTTTCAAATCTTAATGCTTTTAGCATTCGTGCAAAGCCCTAAGTGATATTCTTGGTACCTACATACATACAAGGATGCAAAGATTTTTAGGAATTACAAAAAGGCACTTTGCATTGGTGCAAGGACTGTCTCAGGATGAGTTTTGATCCCCATAGAAATTGGCCATATAAACCCAGATTATTTCAAATTTTACTAGATAAAAATACAGCAGTATAACATGAAAGAAACTAAGCTTAAATACTGTGCTTATTTTTCTACATGGTCCTTTTACAAAGAAAAGTGTTACAGAAGATAAGCAAAGTACATTTATCAAAATATCTACCAATAATACATCAATCCAGCAACAAATTTAGAAGCCAGTTAATTTTTTAATTTTTTAGACTTACATGTTGATTCTTGTTTAAGAATCAATGCTGCTTAGTTCAGTGGTTTTCAAAATGTAAACTTAAGTCCTGTTGTGGTATCTGGGGGGCTCTAGAGCCAATTCGTTAGAATTTTTAAAATTTAAATATATTTTAACTCTTCAAAAGTTATAATGAGAGACAACATCCAGAGCAAATGTATTTTGTTTTAAATTGCAAACCTGTAGAGCCACTAGCACATTGACTTGCCCCTCGCAGTTAACCCATCTTATGCAAATCTTAATGTGCCTCTATCCATCTCCATGCATGTACTTGAACTACTCGTAAATGTTGTCATCAGTTAAGAAAGTACAGTTCAGCACTGTGTTTCCCTTTCTTTTTTTAAACAAAATTCAGGCCGGAGCATATCCATCATTGCAAGTCAGTACAAATGAGTGTATTACTCAGACACTTTTACCCACATCAAGCCCCATTAACAAAGGCCAGGTTGCATGGACTCAGCAGTTGCATATGTCAGGATAAAAGTACAAATGGCTAAATAACAAATGAACAACATATATTTATAGAATATTACCGCTAGCCAATTTGGAGGTTTCTTTTTCTGATTTTATATTTGCGATAACTGTGCTTCATTTTCTATCACCATTCATCTACCAAGCCTTAATAGAAGATTATCCTGAAATTGCAAGGTAAATTTGAAAAAAAGTTATCTTTGCAAATACCCATCTGTATCAATCAATATGGTCCAAATATGGTACAATCAAACCAAAATAGAGCAATAATGGCTATTATCTGCAACTGTTGATTTCAGTGTTTAACATCTTTAAGGCAACTAAATTTTTCTCATTGACATACATTAGATAAGTAAAAGTTTTTCATGTGAATTGAGTTCACCTATGATTTCCTTTGAAGAGAGGGGTTTTGCTGAAAAATAAAAAATAAATAACCTGAAAAATACATGTGCCACTGTTTGAGCAATACACTTAAGATGGATGTGTTCAAAAATGTATTTGCTTTTTAAGGACATGGAATCCTCCATTGCAGGAAGATGCACAGTGAATGCAGGAGCTGCATGACCCCATGGTCTACATAATGAGTTAACCAGTCAGAATAGCTTGATACCTTGACCACTTCTAGTGGGTATCAATTTATGTCACAGTGTGTTAGAGCGTGAGAAGCACACAGATCTACAGTCAGGCTGCCGAGGCTCACATTCAGTTCCAGCACCTGATTCCCACACAGGACAGGCAAGGGACCTGACCTCGCTGGGCCTCAGTTTCCTCATCTGTGATTCAGGTTGGTTGGAGGTCAAAGTGAATCATTGTCTGTAAAATGTATAGAGCAGCACCAGGCAATTGGTAATTAGTAAATAAAAGTCACCTTTTAACAATTTTTTAAAAAGTTAAAACCATGTCATCAGAAATAAAATTCTAATTTCATATTTGTAGAAGTACTAAATGCCTCAGTAGGCATTATATTTTCTTTTTTACAACCATTGGTTGAACCCAAATTTTCTCAAAATTATTTTTGGGCAACATCAGAGAAATGATATGATTCTCAAAGTGCTAAAACGATTTCACCCCCCCCCACAACCTCATTTACATGAGTTCCAGATTGCACGCCCTGACTGGTTTGTGACAGACAGGTAAGTTGATAGACACACTGACATATTCCCAAAGTCTAATGTTCCACATCTGACTTCATATGAAATGAGCCTTTCACTGCATATAAACAACAAACCAAAAAAGTAGAAAACCACTTTTTTTTTTTAGTCTAATTGCCAGTTTGCAGAAGAGGTAAAAGAGGTTCAGAAAAATATCATGACTCCGCTTAAGGTCACAAAACTGGTAACGGAAAATGCACACACAAATCCCTTGATCCCCAGATCCATGCTTTTGCCAGTATAATTTCCTTTTAAAATGCTCAACTCATCTCTTAATTTGACTATAAAGTTGACTATAAAGAGGGCTATTTGTGAAAGTGACATGTTTTTGGAAGTCTTAACAAATCATGTTTTCCATTGATGGGGACCTTGTATTTGTCATATCCTAAATTTTCAGTATTTGACCTATACAGGAAATCATGCTATGGGTGTAAAATCTCAAGCGATTGTTTTGATTGTCTCTTTATGTGGAACAGGATATCTGGGTGACAATGGGTTTGACAACTACTAGCTGTGGTCCCAGGGATACTGTTTCAGAGCATTTACTTCACAAATGCTCCAACACTTGCATCCAAAGGATGATTCCAAGCTTTATGAGGGTTTGCTAAGGGCCTGATTTTTCATCTGTTATTTGATATGTCATATTAACCATTTCTTTTGAATGTGTAACACTGGCAACCACATGATAAGATACCAGTGCAAATTAGTCATTTAACTTCCCAATCTATCAATTCCACTTATATATTAGGTCTCTCTCACAGTGCCATTTAATACTCCCAACATTTCATCAAATAGTTCAGACACATGTGGGCTTATTACATTTCAAAGACATGATATTTATTTTTTTGGTTTCATTTTGGAAACCACTGAGTAGTCTCCAAAAACTGTCATCAATGCGATTCCAAGCCATATGCTGCATTTTGCTACCAACTCCCACTGAAAAGGAAATATCTTAATTCCTTACATTGTATTTTTTACTTTAGATTTATAGTAAACAACTTTTTCACCCTTAGACTTGCACAGAGTTTTTATTTGATTTTATTATTGTCTTCTTTGGAATTTTAAGATATGACTCAGATCATATTCTGACCAGTTGATTCCTGGAAGTCATTTGCACATGGTTTGAGGCAAAACAATAGATTTTACAAAAATCCTGTTACACCCAACTTATTATCCCATCTGTAACTATTTTTTAATCTCTGATTTTTTTATTAATAAGGCAGTTTGAAGTACATAGATAAATTATTTGAACAGAATGTCATCTTGTCATAGACTTAAATTTTAATGTATTTCAAAAGGCCAGTTATTTTTCAACTTATGGACACATTTTATATACACATTTACTCACACAGATATAATTTTAAGGATCGAAATCTTTTATACTTTTCAATAAAAGTGATACTTATAAAATATGAAATATAGAAGACAATAATTAAATTCTTCAAAAGTAAAAAAACTCTCAAAAAGTAAAAAAGTTATTTGCAACAAATTGCATAACAAAAAAACACCATTTTAAGTAAGAATGATTTACTGTGCATGTACCATGTACAGTTATAGGACATATCACTGAAAAAACCTACCCTGCAATTGAAGTTTGGATGAACTAATAGAACAGATTGTCCAATATCTAAAGTAAACAAACTACAAAGTTGAACATGTTGTAATAAATCTTTTAGTTAAAACTGGATACAAATAAGTGATAAACAGAATATAAGAGTGATAAGAATGGGATTACTTTGGATAGTCAAAGAAAATATCATATAGATGTATTGTCAGTAGGGAAGGAAGTAACAAAGAAAGCATGTTTTTAGAATAAAAGGTGAAGATGATGGATGGAGAATTGCAAGCATTACTGTGCAAGTGAGCTCATTCAGGGGATGCTACAGGACGCCCAGAAGTGCAGGGCTCTGGCAGTTGCCCTACTGTGCCATGTACTGTTTCTCGTCTTCTGTGTGTTTGCACATTCTGTTCATTCATATTTTACCCCTTTCCTATTCATTCTTTTCCTCACAATTCCTTGGCAAACTTTTCCTCTCTCAAATGTCAAGTCAAGAATGACCTCTTCTGTAAATTCTTACCTGGCCTACCTGGAAGACTTGGAGATTTGTTTCTCTAAATTCTAACTGGTTCTGATTAGAATCACTGTTAAACTACTCATCCTCAATTTGGGCTGCACATTGGAATCATCTAGGGAGTTTTAAATGTACTGATGCCTTGACCCCACCCTCAGAAACACACATTTAAGTGGTGTAGGAATACCTTGGCCATTGGAATTAAAAAAAAATGTCTCCAATCCCAAGTGATTCTAAAATTCAGCAAACTTTGAGCACCACCAGTATGTGTATTAGCAATTGTGATATCTGAGTTGTCCATATAAGGCTTCCCCCATATTCTGTATGACTTTGTAGATTTGCATGGAAGAGACTCTCTGTCCTTATGGTACTGGTTGGAAACCTGAATTACATACTGCTAATAAGCAGAGGCTTTACTATGAGACCAAGTAATTTAACCTCTACATGCTTCAACTTTCACATGAGTTTATATGGATGATCAAATGAGATGTAATATATATAAACATTAACAAGGAGACTAACACAAAGGCAACTTTAAATATCTATTATTCTTATCTACTACTCATTATTAATTAGTGGATTGTTTTATGTGCCAAGAACCATTCTAAGAGCTTTAATTTCATTGATTTTAATAACAACATAAAGTTTTAAATAAATTATAAATATTTTATAGCCTTATTTTACATATGAGGAAATTGTGGCACAAGAGAGGTCAAATAACTTGCCCTAGAAACTGCAGAACATCACATGTTTAGTTAAGAATATTTTAAACCGGTTAGTCTAACTCCTGACCCTGTGATTGGCATCACTGTACTTTGCTAAAGAAAGGATAAAGTAAAACTATTTCTTAAAATATACCATACTTAATTGCATGTAATAAGTGCCACATGAGCGTTGGAAACAAAATATCTTACATGTTTAGGTGGGAAGAATTATTTACATCCAAGAGCACGAGAGAGACTTCGTGGAGGAAATGAGATTTGAGCTGTGTTCCTGGGGTGTTGCCAGTATTGTGCACGGCAGTTTGTATGCACACACACACACACACACACACACACACGATCAAACCACTTCACTTAAAATATGCATAACAGTTACTCATAAATTGAAGCATTTTGGGTGAGATGCAATATTTCTTGGAAATATATAGAAAGCAACAATTGAATGAATAAATCCAACTGTATTTGGGGCCATTAAATATACTGGATAACTCTGGTATTAAAAAGCTCAGGATGTGATTCTATGCTTTAATTTTGACAACAGACACAGATTGTTAGATGATCCTGACATGAATTAGTTCCCTTATAGATTAGTTCCCTTTAAAATCAGGACAAAAGCAAGGATGTTCACTGTTACCAGGACTGTTAATATTACACTACAAATTCTAAAAAATATAGTAGAATAAAAAGCAAAGCAAAACAAAAGTAAAAGATTTATAGAAGAATAATCTACTTTGTATTATTTGTAGGTTATAATAGAAAACCCAAAGGAATCAACATTGTATCTTGAATGAATAAGAGACTTTGGTAAATTGGAGAGAGCCAAAAAAATATATGGCCAACACTAAGGTGGTAGAATGGTAATCAGGAAAGACTGAATTTGTAACAGCATCTAAATATGTACATGTTAGGAATTACTTAAACAAAAAATATACAGAATATATATATTATGTATATCAAAAAAGAGAGAGATACTTAGGTCACAGAAAGAAAAGACTGATTTCATAAAGCAGTTCCATTTCCTTGATGACTATATAGATTAATGCTCCCCAAACACTACCTCAATGGACTGTTTTTGATAACTTGACAAAATAGTTTCAAGTATACATTTTAAAAAAGAATATATAAAGTACAGATAACTGGTTGAAATGTTCAAGATCAGAATGAAATTAAAAGAACTGAAGCACTAAGGGGTAGTATAAACAGCAGCACATAGATGAGAAGATTATTATAAATATCACTGACATAGACCTTATAACATATGGGAACATAATACACATTAGAGGATGCCTTGTAAATTGATGATAAGGGCATTTATTGTTCGACAGATGGTATAGAAAAATTCAGTCTTCATCTTATATACCAAATTAAATTATATGCATTTAAATAACTAAGTTTAAAATTAAACCGCAAAAATGACAATATAAATACAGGAAAATATTTAACTGCTATTAATAAGTTAGACCATTTTCTTTTGGGTGTTCTATTACTGCAGGTGGGGAGGGGTGAATGAGTAGAGGATAAAGAGAAGCAGTAAGTCGTGTATGGCTGCTTTCATTCTGCCCCACAGAAGTTAATTTTCATTTAGGTAGTCCCACTGGATCGCTGAATTAAACTGAATCCTGCCTAAGTTTTGGGATCCTAGAAGATGAGGTTATGGTTATGAGGCAGTGTCAGCAGGGGGGAAATGACAGGTGCCAGTGTAGGTGTATTCTCTTCACTTCTTTTGATAAACTACTTGCCTCAACAACCATATTCTACACAATAGTTCAAAAATTGGTGCTATAGACTGAATGTTTGTGACTCCCAAAGTTCATATGACAAAATTGTAACCCCCAATGTGATGGTTTTAGAAGATGGGGCCTCTGGGGAGTGATTATGTCATAAGGACAGAGCTGTCATGAATGGAATTAGTACTGTTATAAAAGGGACCCCAGAAATCTCCCTCCCCACTTCCACAATGTGTGAATTGCCAGTCTGTGAGCCAGGAAACAGGCCCTCACTAGACACCAAATCTTCCTTCATCTTCATCTTGAACTTCTCAGCTTCCTGAATTATGATAAATAAATATTCATTATTCAAAAGCCACCAATCTATGGTTTTATTACAGCAGCTTGAACTGACTAAGACAGGTAGGGAAGAGGACAACTGCATAGAATACAGATGAGAAAGAGAGATGGCTACAGACTAGTAATGCTGTTCCCTTCTTTGGTTAATTAACTCCTTTGATTCCTTCCAACTGAACACAAACATCACTTCCCCTGGAAAGAGTCCCCCGACTTCCCCAAACTATGTTAAGTCCTGTGCTATTGACTCCTACTTTACCTTGTGCTTCTTGTAACACTTAGAATGCACTTATGCTTATTCTTTAATGCCTTTCTTTTCCATGACACTCCATGGTTCCCTGAAAATAGGAAATATGTTTCTTTTTACAAAATTCACTGATTCCTTGAGTCTATTCAATACAGATCACATTCTGGGTATTGAACAAATACCAGTGGATATTGAATAAATAAGATAGCATGAGAAATAAATTAGCATATTCATAATTTTGCATAGTTTTGTTTTATCACTCAAAATTAGCCCAACTATTAACCTAGACATCTGGCCCTTAAAATAGAATTTAATATCGAAGATGGAGAAAATTCTAAAATCATATGAAATATCTGCAATATGGAAATCACATCTACTTTGTCATTGAAATAAGTTCAGTGAATTCTCATAAGTGATGATATATAGCTTTGCTCTCTTTTATGACATGCCATGTCTTATGAACTGAGTGCTAAACTATGGGGCCCCTGGTTCTATCCTGGGAACATCATCTGGGCAGGCATTGGATTAGTAGATCAACAAAATCAAAGAGGGTTTTGTGATGTGATAGATCCTCTGGAATTTGAGGATAAAGTTTCAAAAGCCTAAGGCATGCTCTGGCAATTCTTGGCAATGAGGTACCATGCTTAGAATAGGAAAGGCAGAAACAGTTATACTGGAGACTTTAAAAGATAACAATACCTGAGTTCTGATGATCTTCTGTATTACCAAATTGCCTCTCTTCTCTTATAGCTGTTCTATGAGGGGTTCTCCACAAAGTCCTTTTAAAAATATCCCTGCAAAAATACTTTTTGGTAAATGACATTTTTTATTAACTAGTAATTTATCGAGTAAGTTAAAACTAATTAGACTTAACTAATTGGACTTAGTATGTTAGGTGTTACAAGTGACATAGTAATTAAAGGAGGATAAGTTAGTTTTTACCTCTAGGCTGGCCATGAGTGAATGTTCAGATCTTCAAAAATTAATGAGTCATTAGTTAATCACCCAAGACAAATACTTATAACCAAGCAAATATGTCTAATAATCAATTTATGAGCACATTCTTTTATAATTACCTTCTAGAATTTGACTCTTGTTATATGCATTACACTGTTCTAATTAAATAGTTCTATTTCAAACTCAACAAAATGTATATTTAGTAATAATGTCCAGAAAGTTAAGCAAAAAGCTTTTTACTATCTTTTACTCCTAATAAAATTACCTATGGACTAAAAACATTAACAAGGCAGAAGGGATTTCAGTATGTTTCTGGGTGAATAAAGGGAATAGAATCCAAATGAAATAAATGCTAGAGAAATTCAGAGAGTAACACTTTTTAAACAGAGAAATATATCAAATTGCACCATATATAATGCATGTATTATGTCAATACATGATATTATTGTTTTTGTGGATTCCGTTTTAACAAATTTTCTGAATTTTTGGTAGAGTTTTCATTATATCATTCATAAACTGTGACCAAATATTGTACAAGAGCTGAATCAGAATGACCCGAAAATGCCTGAGCAAAATGATAAACCAGATAGCATTTTATTGGAGTTCTAGGCAAAAAATAAGGGTTTTAGGTATGGTATTGTTAAACCAGCTCTTAAAAGCAATAACAAAACCACCCTGAGTTGTAATGCAAATATTCTCATATAGACAATTTCAAGCTACCAACGGTTTATAAACTGGCTATCAAAATTTCTCAATGTCTAACAATCATGTCTTACTAGCCATAACCTGCCTCTACCCTGAACACTTAAAAAAAAAAAAAACACAAGCACACAGATACACTTTTTAAATTACAAGTACTCTTACATCAAATGCATTCAGGGAAATCTAGTAAAGAGCCCTTGTGCATGATGATTGCTTAACATTTCCACAATGTTCTAATGTGCCCAGCTCTATGCTAACTCAAGTGGTGTCATGATAAATATTTAAGAACCAGCTTGGGGAGAGGAGGATCCTTTTCTGTAGTGTATACACCATCATGCCTGATTTAAAACTACCAAACTGCTGTCAACTAGCAGAATTGAAAAGTAATGCACAGCAGGACTTCTGGGAAGATGGTGTCGTGAGCAGGGCGGCGGAAATATACTCCCAAAACAAAATATACTTATGAAAATACAGCGAATACAGCTATTCCTAAAAGAAAGACCAGAAGATACAGGACAACACCAGCCTGCAGCTACACCTGAGAGGACCCAGCACCTCGCAAGGCGGGTAAGATACGGAGCCGCGTCCCAGCGGGACCTGAGCACTCCCCCACCCCAGAGTACCAGCCGTAGGAGAGGATTCAGAGCAGGAAGGAAGTGGAAGCACAGGCCCGCTGAATAACCTGTCCTGGTGATCTGCTCCGGGAGCACTGACACACTTCGCACGGTGCATCAGAGATTGGAGAGACAGGGGTGCAGATTAAAAGACTGCAGGTACACCCAGCCAGTTCCCCGGGACAAAACAAAAGTGCGTACTTTTTTAGGGGTCTTAAAGAGACAGGGGCCCAACAGAGGAGCAGGATCGTCCCAGTGCACTCAGCCAAGCAGGCTGGGAGTCCTGGGGAATTTCGGTCCCCTCGGACTATGGCTGGGAAAAGCAGTTGTACAGAGACTTCCCACAGAAATCAGCAAAGGGCCCAGTGCAGCGGCGTGGCGGCAGAATAGTGGAGGAGCAGCACCACCTACAGGATCCTCACAGAAACTACACCTGGCAGGCTTTTTTTTTCTCTCTATTTTCCCTTTCTTCTTTTTTTCTTTTTCTGACCACTTCTATTGCCATAAAAAGACAGAGAAATATGGTACAAACAAAACTTACCCAGGAAACCCCAGACCAGACTACACCAGAGAGGGAGTCTGAAGGAATGGACATGCACAATCTTCCTGAAAGAGAATTCAGAATAAAAGTCATAACCATACTGATGGATCTACAGATAAATATGCAAGAGCTGAGGGAGGAAGTGAGGGAAGTGAGGAAAGACAATGCAGAATGAGACAAGCCATCGACAGGCTTAGCAGCAGACTGGACGAGATGCAAGAGACTGTAAATGGAATAGAAATCAAAGAACAGGAATACAGAGAACCTGAGGCAGAGAGAGATAAAAGGATCTCTAGGAATGAAAGAATATTAAGAGAACTGTGTGACCAATTCAAACGGAACAATATTCACATTACAGGAATACCAGAGGAAGAAGACAGAGAAAAAGGGATAGAAAGTGTCTTTGAAGAAATAATTGCTGAAAACTTCCCCATGCGGGGGAAGGAAATAGTCTCGCAATCCATGGAAGCCCGCAGATCTCCCAACACAAGGGACCCAAGGAAGACAACACCAAGACACATAATAATTAAAATGGCAAAGATCAAAGATAAGGACAGAGATTAAAGGCAGCTAGAGAGAGAAAAAAGATCACCTACAAAGGAGAACCCATCAGACTATCATCAGACTTCTCAACAGAAACCTTACAGGCCAGAAGAGAATGGCATGACATATTTAACGTAATGAAACAGAAGGGCCTCGAACCAAGAATATTGTATCCAGCACAATTATCATTTAAATTTGAGGGAGGGATTAAACAATTTCCAGACAAGCAAAAACTGAGGGAATTTGCCTCCTATAAACCAACTCTTCAGGATATTTTAAAGGAACTGCTCTAGATAGAGGCACTCCTAAGGCTAAAAAGAGATCACCAGAGAAAATAAAATCATAGCAAAGAAAGCACATCATCCAAACACTAACTAAAGGCAAAGAATAAAACACCTAGTATATAAAGAATGGAGGAGGAAGAATAGGAAGGGAGAGAAATTAAGAATCATCAGACTGTGCTTACAATAACTTAACAAGAAAGTTAACTTAGACTGTTAGATAGAAGAGAAGCTACCCTTGAACCTTTGGTAACCACGAATCTAAAGCCAGCAATGGCAATAAGTACATATCTATCAATAATCACCCTAAATGTAAATGGACTGAATGAACCAATCAAAAGACACAGAGTTACTGAATGGATAAAAAAGCAAGACCCATCTATATACTGCATACAGGAGACTCACCTCAAAACCAAAGATATACACAGACTAAAGGTGGACGGATGGAAAAACATATTTCATGCAAACAACAAGGAGAAAAAAGCAGGTGTTGCAGTACTTGTATCAGACAAAATAGACTTCAAAACGAAGAAAGTAGCAAGAGATAAAGAAGGACATTACATAATGATAAAGGGGTCAGTCCAACAAGAGGATATAACCATTTTAAATATATATGCACCCAACACAGGAGTGCCGGCATATGTGAAACAAATACTAACAGAATAAAAGGAGGAAATAGGAAGCAATGCATTCATTTTAGGAGACTTCAACATACCACTCACTCCAAAGGACAGATCAACCAGACAGAAAATAAGTAAAGATTCAGAGACACTGAACAACACACTAGAACAGGTAGACCTAACAGACATCTACAGAGCTCTATATCCAAAAGCAACAGGATACACATTGTTCTCAAGTGCACATGGAACATTTTCCAGAATAGACCACATACTAGGCCACCAAAAGAACCTCAGTAAATTCAAAAAGATTGAAATTCTACCAATCAACTTCTCAGATCACAAAGGTATAACACTAGAAATAAATTGTAGAAAGAAAACAAAAAAGCTCACAAATACATGGAGACTTAACAACATTCTCCTAATTAATCAATGCATTAATGACCAAATCAAAGAATATATGGAGACTAATGACAACAACAACGCAAAGCCACAACTTCTATGGGATGCAGTTAAGGCAGTTCTAAGAGGAAAGTATATTGCAATCCAGGCCTATTTAAAGAAGGAATAACAACCCCAAATGAATGGTCTAAAGACACAGTTACTGAAATTGGAAAAGGAAGAAGAAATGAGGCCCAAAGTCACCAGAAGGAGGGACATAATAAAGATCAGAGAAGAAATAAATAAAATTGAGAAGAATAAAACAATAGAAAAAATCAATGAAACCAAGAGCTGGTTCTTTGAAAAAATAAACAAAATCGATAAAACCCTAGAAAGAACATTAAGAAAAAAAGAGAATCTATACACATAAACAGAATCAGAAATGAGAAAGGAAAAATAACGACAGACCCCACAGAAATACAAAGAATTATAAGAGAATATTACGAGAATCTATATGCTAAGAAGCTGAAAAACCTAGAAGAAATAGAAACTTCTTAGAAAAATAGAACCTTCCAAGACTGACCAAGCAAGAAACAGAAAAACTAAACAGACCAATCACCAGCAATGAAATGGAATCTGTAATTAGAAAACTACCCAAGAACAAAACCGCGGACCAGATAGATTCACCTCTGAATTCTACCAGACATATAGAGAAGAAATAACACCCATTCTCCTTAAAGTTTTCCAAAAAATAAATACGAGGGAATACTTCCAAACTCATTCTATGAAGCCAGCATCACTCTAATACCAAAACCGGGCAAAGACCTCACCAAAAATGAAAATTACAGACCAATATCCCTGATGAACGTAGATGCAAAAATACTCAACAAAATATTAGCAAACCAAATTCAAAAATACATCAAGAGGATAATACACCATGATCAAGTGGGATTCATCCCAGGGATGCAAGGATGGTACAACATTCGAAAATCCATCAGCATCATCCATCACATCAACAAAAAGAACAAAAACCACATGATCATCTCCATAGATGCTGAAAAAGCATTTGACAAAACTCAGCACCCATTCATGATTAACACTCTCAACAAAATGGGTATACAGGGTAAGTACCTCAACATCATAAAGGCCATATATTACAAACCCACAGCTAACATCATACTTAACAGTGAGAAGCTGAAAGCTTTTCATCTAAGATCGGGAACAAGACAGGGATGCCCACTCTCTCCACTGTTATTCAACATAGTACTGGAGGTCCTAGCCACAGCAATCAGACAAAACAAAGAAATACAGGCATCCAGATTGGTAAAGAAGAAGTCAAATTGTCACTATTTGCAGATGACATGATACTGTACATAAAAAACCCTAAAGAAACCACTCCAAAACTACTAAAACTAATATCTGAATTCAGCAAAGTTGCAGGATACATAATTAACACACAGAAATCTGTTGCTTTCCTATACACTAATGATGAACTAACAGAAAGAGAAATTGGAAAAACAATTCCATTCACAATTGCATCAGAAAGAATAAAATACCTAGGAATAAACCTAACGAAGTAAGTGAAAGACTTATACCCTGAACACTACAAGACACTCCTAGGAGAAATTAAAGAGGACACGAACAAATGGAAATTCATTCCATGCTCTTGGCTATGAAGAATAAATATTGTCAAAATGGCTATACTACGTAAAGCAATCTACAGATTCAATGCAATTCCTATAAAAATACCTACAGCCTTCTTCAATGAACTGGAACAAGTATTCTAAAATTCATATGGAACCAGAAAAGACCCCGAATAGCCAAAGCAATCCTGAGAAGGAAGAATCAAACAGGGGGAATTATGCTCCCTGACTTCAAGCTCTACTACAAAGCCACAGTAATCAAGACAATTTGGTATTGGCACAAAACAGGTCCACAGACCAGTGGAACAGAATAGAAAATCCAAACATTAACCCAAACATATACAGTCAATTAACATATGATAAAGGAGCCTTAGATATACAATGGGAAGATGACAGTCTCTTCAGTAGCTGGTGTTGGAAAAACTGGACAGCTACATGTAAGAGAATGAAACTGGACTACTGTCTAACCCCATACACAAATGTAAACTCGAAATGGATCAAAGACCTGACTGTAAATCATGAAACCATAAAACTCTTAGAAAAAATTATAGGCAAAAATCTCTTGGACATAAACATGAGCGATTTCTTCATGAACATATCTCCCTGGGCAAGGGAAACAAAAGCAAAAATGAACAAGTGGGACTATATCAAGCTGAAAAGCTTCTGTACAGCACAAGACACCATCAGTAGAACAAAAAGACATTCTACAGTATGGGAGAATATATTCATAAATGATGTATCTGATAAGGGGTTGGCATCCAAAATATATAAAGAACTCATGCACCTCAACAAACAAAAAGCAAATAATCCAATTAAGAAATGGGCAGAGGACATGAATAGACACTTCTCCAAAGAAGAAATTCAGATGGCCAACAGGCACATGAAAAGATGCTGCTCATCGCTAATCATCAGAGAAATGCAGATTAAAACCACAATGAGATATCACCTCACACCAGTCAGGATGGCCAACATCCAAAGCACAAACAACAACAAATGCTGGTGAGGATGTGGAGAAAAGGAAACCCACCTACACTGCTGGTGGGAATGCAAATTAGTTCAACCAGTGTGGAAAGCAGTATGGAGGTTCCTCAAAAAACTCAAAATTGAAATACCATTTGACCCAGGAATTCCACTCCTTAGGAATTTATCCTAAGAATGCAGCAGCCCACTTTGAAAAAGACATATGCACCCCTATGTTTATCGCAGCACTATTTACAATAGCCAAGAAATGGAAGCAACCTAAGTGTCCATCAGTAGATGAATGGATAAAGAAGATGTGGTACATATACACAATGGAATACTATTCAGCCACAAGAAGAAAACAAATCCTACCATTTGTAACAACATGGATGGAGCTAGAGGGTATTATGCTTAGTGAAATAAGCCAAGCAGAAAAAGACAAATATCAAATGATCTCACTTATATGTGGAGTATGAGAACAAAGAAAAAAACCGAAGGAACAAAACAGCAGCAGACTCACAGAACCCAAGAAAGGACTAATAGTTACCAAAGGCAAAGGAACTGAGGAGGATGGGTGGGAAGGGAGGGACAAGGGGGAAAAATGGGCAGTACAATTAGCAGATGTAATGTTGGGGGGGCACGGGGAGGGCTGTACAACTCAGAGAAGATAAGTAGTGATTCTATAGCATCTCACTACGCTGATGGACAGTGACTGTAATCGGGTTGGTTGGGGGGACCTGATGAAGGGGGGAGTTTAATAAGCATAATATTGCACATCTAATTGTAAATTAATGATACAAAAATAAATTATATTAAAAAAAAAGTATTGCACAGCAGCGCATTGTTAGATAGCATATTCTCCATTCAAAGACCATAATTTTAAATAGCCTTAAAAGCATAAATAATAGTAATATGTAGTTAAAATAATTAGGAAGTGATGAGTTTTGGGTGCTCCTTAGCTTTTCTTTTAATATAACTTAATTGTAAATTTATATGATTTAAGTTTTAATAATGACTGTTTGACAACTGGCTTGCAAAGCTCCTGAAAATATAACAATCCGTTCTACAAGGCCAGTGCAAGCCTACTGCGAATGCCACTAATTCTTACCAACTACCCACCCCAGTGAAAATTACATGACAGCAACGAAAACACTTGGAATCTCACACGAAATTGAGAGACCTGCACACACGGAAAAGCCAAAGGGTCACTACATAAATCTGCCAAAACTTATACCCAAGGTCACCATCAGGATATCCCATGACAGTTTTCTATCCCTTTCTATAAACAACAGCCACAAAGCTGTTACCATCTGTCATTTTAGGCTCAGAGATCTCATCAAGTTTAAATCCAAAAATAATGATACTGGGTATAGGAAAAGGGACACAAAGCAAGACCAGACACATCAGATACATTCTGCTCTTTCTTGTCTCTTCATTGCCTGAAAAACTTGCTGAAACAAATACTGTGACAGAGCTTGAGATTCAGAATGCTAGCCGCTCTAGGGCTACAGCTAATTCGGAGCAGATTGGTACTTCTCAGCGAAGATTTTTCTTTGCTTCAGGTGCTGTAATAGGCTCATAAAATTGATGTTCTCATTTAATCTCATTCCTTTTTTAATATACGTCTTATGTCTCTATTTTTAATAAGAAGAAACCAAAGCTTAGAGAAATTGCATAACTTACCAGGACTCACAAGTAAATGAATGGCTGAATAAAATTTGAATTTAGGCTTCAGAAACTGTGCTCCCAATAATTTAGTTATCCTGCCTAAGGTAATCACGATTATGTTTATGATAATAATGATTGACATTTTTTGAGTGATACTTATACATTACATTTTATTCTGAGTGTTTTACATGTCACAACTCATCTAATCCTCATGACTAGGCATTAATAGCACATTTCCTCAATTCTAAGATATTATCAATTTTAGACACACTATTTGACAAGATATTCATATTGATAAATATCTGTCATATTGATATGCTATTCATATCAAATTTTAATAAATATTTTAAAAACAAAGCTTGTGTCAGAGGACCAAGGAAATGTTGTACATTAACTTCTGTATTAACAAGGACACTAAACGAATAAAATCTGTACCAGGAAGCACAAAATGTGAGAATGGAAAACTGAAATTCTAAATGATTTGAAGACCATGCATAGTTTCTCAGATTCCTACACATGCCAGTGTTCATTATTCCAACCACATCTTCTTCCACATTTAAGGACCGTGTAATTACATTGAGCTTAACTGGATACTCCAGGATAATCTCCCTTTTTAAAGTCAGTTTATGAGCAACATTTACTCCATCTGCAGCCTTTGTTCCTTTTTGCCATGTAACCTAATGTGTTCACAGGCTGCACAGATTATGACATGGACATCTTCAAGGGCCCGTTATTCTGCCTCCCACAATGACCAAACTACAGAAAAGACAAAGATGTATCTGTCCTTCATTTCAACTTAAAAATAAATTTCTAGAGAGGAATCCCAATAGAATGCTGGGAGGGGCACCTGCCCGTTATTGTGATAACGGAGTGGAGCTAAGCAGTATGTCATAATCAACAGCCCCAAATAGAATCACATGTTTTTGAGTGCGATGAGCAGTAATGACTGAAAGAGCAGGTGGCTTTTCTCAGAAGGAAGGAAAGCTACCTTGCCCACCAAACAGTGGCTGCCTAAGGTACTGCCACTTCACCCTGAACTCTTGCTACTTCCTCTTAGGCACCGAACACTCTAGAACATCGTAATACCAGCAGTTTCCTCCACCCCCTTTCATTTTCATATCTTTCAAATCATTTCTCAGATTCTACAGGCTTCCCATCATTTTCTGCCTAGAGATATCATCATTCTTCTAAGTCCTCAAATGCTGATACTTTTAGAAGAGAAGTGGATTTCTTCAGCTGCCTAACTCAAATATTCAAACCACTTACCACTATATGAAAGTTTAACAATAACACTGTCATGATTCTGAGAGCAAACGGTGTTCTTAGTGGTTGAATGTTTCAGAAATACCCTTAATGCTTGACTTGGAAAAATTCATTTGTAGTTGTCTGCCCTGTTCTTATATTGTTCTCAAGAGTTTTACAAATGCTTTCCAAAAGCCGAGGATAATTGGTTTTGCTTTAGAGAGATTTATGAATACCAAGTTTACTTTCTAGTCCAAATCTCCTTTTTTATAGCCCTGGTAGACAGCAGTGACACACCACACCTCCAAGCCATTTGACTTGTGTTGTAAAGGAAAATTTAATCCTTAAAGGATATTTTCTTTAATTAGAAGGAAGTCATTTAAACAAAAACTGGATTTTACTAAGTATCGCTTTCTAAAATAAATGATTAAATTTTGACTTAAAGTTCTAAAAAATATATCTTGGCATTTTCTCCATCATATGTTATTATTGTTTAATAATAAATTTGTCTTAAACATACTTATCAACGTCAGCTTACTGGTCTAATAGAAAGCTCTAAGACTAATGGATTACTATGTTCTCAGAAAAAGGTCTCATGTCATTATAAAGAGGTAAATTAAAAATCAGCTCATACTCTTAGGCAAATAAGATGATTTACGAAGTCAATATTTGGTAAAACAAAATCAGTTAAGCTATTTAAAGGCAAGGGAGAATGTCAAAATGGTGACATATCACATAGAGGTTTGATTTTTAGCCTAGAGAGTTTATCTATGGAATGAAATATTTCATTTCCTTCCAAAGCTAACATTTAAATATTTTAATTTTTCTAATAATTGTAGACATTTATGATTATATTACTCTTCAAATAACACAGTACTAATATTCACATGAATAATTCACTAAGAGAATAGTTTTGCTTCTCTTCAGAAAAAAATCATAATCAAATGCTATCCATTCATATTAGATTTTATATTACTTGGACCAGAATTATTTTACAATCATTATATATCTACTAACAATTTTCTTCTGAACTTAAATTACTTAAATCTGAAACAAGACATTTCAGGGGACAGTCACAAAATTTTCTTGCCAGAAATTATCGAAGCTTTTACAAATCTCTTTGTGAAAGTACTTTGTCCTCTTACATTGCTAGGTTGCTAATAGCTGGTAAACTTCACATACACTTTTAGTCTGATACCTGAGACCTCCATCTTTATTAAACTTTTAAATGCTAAAGTTCTTCAGGGCTCTCTCCTAGGCCTTCTTCCTTTACCATTCCACACTTTTTACCAGGGCTTTATTATCTTCTCCAAAGGCTTCATTTACCCTCTATATGTAAAAGATTCTAAAATGGACACTTGAATCCTGTAACTGCCATCTGAGCTCTACACTAAAGTAACATTTGCCTGCTGGACAGTCAATCCAGATGTATTACATCTACCTCACATTTTGTGTATCCAGAACTGAACATATGATCTCCTCATAGCCAGCAGACCGCCCTCCTATGTTCCATTGGCAAAGAGTGACTTCAGGATCCACCTAGTTGCTCAAACCAGAAAACAATAATCTTCCTTCTGCCTTAACCTTTATATCCAATCTAATATCAAGTCCTGTCAACTCAATATAAAATATATTTCAAATTTTTTCATTCTTCATGTGCTAACTGGACTCCTCACATCAACATTATCCATCTCCCACCTATGATTCTTTTTTTCTTGGTATCATTAATCTACAATTACATGAGCAACATTATGGTTACTAGACTCCCCCTCATTATCAAGTCCCCACCACATACCCCATTACAGTCACTGTCCATCAATGTAATAAGATACTATAGAGTCACTACTTGTCTTCTCTGTATTGTACAGCCTTTGCCGTACCCCCACTCCAACATTATGTCTGCTAATCTAATGCCTCTTTTCCCCCTTATCCCTCCCTTCCCACCCATCTCCCCAGTCCCTTTCCCTTTGGTAACTGTTAGTCCGTTCTTGGGTTCTGTGAGTCTGCTGCTGTTTTGTTCCTTCAGTTTTTCCTTTGTTCTTATACTCCACATATGAGTGAAATCATTTGATACTTGTCTTTCTCAGCTTGGATTATTTCACTGAGCATAATACCCTCTAGCTTCATCCATGTTGTTGCAAATGGTAGGATTTATTTTCTTCTTATGGTTGAATAATATTCCATTGTGTATATGTACCACATCTTCTTTATCCATTCATCTACTGATGGACACTTAGGTTGCTTCCATTTCTTGGCTATTGTAAATAGTGCTGCAATAAATATAGGGGTGCATATGTCTTTTTCAAACTGGTCTGCTGCATTCTTAGGGTAAATTCCTAGGAGTGGAATTCCTGGGTCAAATGGTATTTCTATTTTGAGTTTTTTGAGGAACCTCCATACTGCTTTCCACAATGGTTGAACTAATTTGCATTCCCACCAGCAGTGTGGAAGGGTTCCCCTTTCTCCACATCCTGGCCAACATTTGTTGTTATTTGCCTTTTGGATGGTGGCCATCCTGACTGGTGTGAGGTGATATCTCATTGTGGTTTTAATCTGCATTTCTCTGATGATTAGCGACATGGAGCATCTTTTCATGTGCCTGTTGGCCATCTGAATTTCTTCTTTGGAGAGGTGTCTGTTCAGATCATCTGTCCATTTTTTAATTGGATTATTTGATTTTGTTTGTTGTGGTGCATGAGCTCTTTATACATTTTGGATGTCAACCCCTTATCGGATATGTCATTTATGAATATATTCTCCCATACTGTAGGAAGCCTTTTTGATCTATTGATGGTGTTGTTTGCTATACAGAAGCTTTTCAGCTTGACATAGTCCCACTTGTTCATTTTTGCTTTTGTTTCCCTTGCCTGGGGAGATATGTTCATGAAGAAGTCGCTCATGTTTATGTCCAAGAGATTTTTGCCTATAATTTTTTCTAAGAGTTTTATGGTTTCATGACTTACATTCAGGTCTTTGATCCATTTTGAGTTTACTTTTGTGTATGGGGTTAGACAATAATCCAGTTTCATTCTCTTACATGTAGCTGTCCAGTTTTGCCAACACCAGCTGTTGAAGAGGCTGTCATTTCCCCATTGTATATCCATGGATCCTTTATCGTATACTAATTGACCATATATGTTTGGGTTAATATCTGGACTCTTTGTTCTGTTTCACTGGTCTGTGGGTCTGCTATTGTGCCAGTACCAAATTGTCATGATTACTGTGGCTTTGTAGTAGAGCTTGAAGTTGGGAAGCAAGATCCCCCCTGCTTTATTCTTCCTTCTCAGGATTGCTTTTGCTATTTGGGGTCTTTTTCAGTTCCATATGAATTTTAGAACTATTTGTTTCAGTTCATTGAAGAATGCTATTGGTATTTTGGTAGGTATTGCATTGAATCTGTAGATTGCTTTAGGCAGGATAGCCATTTTGACAATATTAATACTTCCTACCCAAGAGCATGGGATGAGTTACCATTTGTTAGTGTCCTCTTTAATTTCTCTCAAGAGTGTCTTGTAGTTTTCAGGGTATAGGTCTTTCACTTCCTTGGTTAGGTTTATTCCTAGGATTCCTAGGTATTTTATTCTTTTTGATGTAGTTGGGAATGGAATTATTTTCCTGATTTCTCTTTCTGGAACAGATAGGAAAGCAACAAACTTCTGTGTATTAATTTTGTATCCTGCACTTTGCTGAACTGAGATATTAGTTCTAGTAGTTTTGGAGTGGAGTCTTTAGGTTATGTACAATATCATGTCATCTGCAAATAGTGACAGCTTGACCTTTTCTTTACCAATCTGGATGCCTTGTATTTCTTTGTTTTTTCTGATTGCCATGGCGAGGACCTACTATTCAACATAGTATATGTTGAATAACAGTGGGGAGAGTGGGCATCCCTGTCTTGTTCCCGATCTTAGAGGAAAAGCTTTCAGCTTCTCGCTTAGGTTATATGTTGGCTGTGGGTTTGTCATATATGGCCTTTATTATGTTGAGGTACTTGACCACTATACCCATTTTGTTGAGAGTTTTTATCATGAGTGGATGTTGAATTTTGTCATATGCTTTTTCAGCATCTATGGAGATGATCATGTGGTTTTTGCTCTTCTTTTTATTGATGTGGTGGATGATGTTGATGGATTTTTGAATGTTGTACCATCCTTGCATCCCTCAGATGAATACCACTTGAACATGGTGTATGATACTCTTGATGTATTTTTGAATTCAGTTTGCTAATATTTTGTTGACTGTTTTGTGTCTATGTTCATCAGGGATAGTGGTCTGTAATTTTTTTTTTCTGTGGGGTCTTTGCCTGGTTTTGGTATTAGAGTGATGCTCGATTCAAGAATGAGTTTGAAAGTATTCCCTCTTCTTCTATTTTTTGGAAAACTTTAAGGAGAATTGGTATTGTGTCTTCTCTTTATGTCTGATAAAATTCAGCGGTGAATCCTTCTGGCCCAGGGTTTTGTTCTTAGGTAGTTTTTTGATTACCGATTCAATTTCGTTGCTGGCAATTGGTCTGTTTAGATTATCTGTTTCTTCCTTGGTCAGTCTTGGAAGGTTGTATTTTTCTAGGAAGTTGTCCATTTCTTCTAGGTTACCAGCTTGTTAGCATACAGATTTTCACAGTGTTCTCTAATAATTCTTTGTATTTCTGTGGCATCAATCGTTATTTTTCCTTTCTCATTCTGATTCTCTTTATGTCTGTAGATTATCTTTTTCTCTTAATAAGTCCGGCTAGGGGTTTATCTACTTTGTTTATTTTTTCAAAGAACCAGCTCTTGGTTTCATTGTTTTTTTTTTCTATTGTTTTATTCTTCTCAATTTTATTTATTTCTTCTCTGATCTTAATTATGTCTCTCCTTCTGCTGACCTTGGGCCGCATTTGTTCTGCTTTTTCCTGTTTCAATAATTGTAACTTTAGATTATTCATTTGGGATTGTTCTTCCTTCTTTAAATAGGCCTGGATTGCTATATACTTTCCTCTTAGAACTGCCTTCACTGCATCCCACAGAAGTTGGGGCATTGTGCTGTTGTCATTTGTTTCCATATATTGCTTGATCTCTGTTTTAATTTGGTCATTCATCCATTGATTATTTAAGAGCATGTTGTTAAGCCTCCTTGTGTTTGTGAGCCTTTTTGTTTTCTTTGTACAATTTATTTCTAGTTTTATACCTTTGTGATCTGAGAAGTTGGTTGGTAGAATTTCAATCTTTTTTAATTTACTGAGGTTCTTTTTGTGGCCTAGTATGTGGTCTATTCTGGAAAATGTTCCATGTGCACTTGAGAAAAAGGTGTATCCTGCTGTTTTTGGGTGTAGAGTTCTGTAGATGTCTGTTAGGTCCATCTGTTCTACTGTGTTGTTCAAGGCCTCTCTGTCCTTACTTATTTTCTGTCTGGTTTATCTGTCCTTTGGAGTGAATGGTGTGTGAAGTCTCCTTAAATGAATGCATTGTATTCTATTTCCTCCTTTAATTCTGTTATTATTTGTTTCACATATGTCAGTGCTCCTGTGTTGGGTGAATAGGTATTTATAATGGTTATATCCTCTTGTTGGACTGACCCTATTATCATTATGTAATGTCCTTCTTTATCTCTTGTTGCTTTCTTTGTTTTGAAGTCTATTTTGTCTGATACAAGTACTGCAACACCTGCTTTTTTCTCCCTATTATTTGCATGAAATATGTTTTTCCATCCCTTCATTTTTAGTCTGTGTATGTCTTTGGATTTGATGTGAGTCTCTTGTAAGCAGCATATAGATGGTTCTTGCTTTTTTATCCATTCTATTACTCTGTGTCTTTTGATTGGTGCATTCAGTTCATTTACATTTAGGGTGATTATCAATAGATATGTATTTATTGCCATTGCAGGCTTTGGATTCATGGTTATCAAAGGTTCAAGGGTAGCTTCTTTACTATCTAACCATCTAACTTTAACTCTCTTATTACACTATTATAAACACAGTCTGATGATTCTTTATTTCTCTCCCTTCTTATTCTTCCTCCTCCATTCTTTATATACTAGGTGTTTTATTCTGCACTCTTTTAAATTTCCTTTGACTGTTTTTGTGGACAGTTGATTTTACTTTTTGCCTTTAGTTAGTATTTGGATGGTCTGATTTCTTTGCTATGAATTAATTTTCTCTGGTGACATCTTTTTAGCCTTAGGAGTGCTTCCATCTAAAGCAGTCCCTTTGAGATATCCTGTAGAGGTGGTTTATGGGAGGCAAATTCCCTCAACTTTCGCTTGTCTGGGAATTGTTTAATCCCTCCCTCGAATTTAAATGATAATCTTGCTGGATGCAATATTCTTGGTTTGAGGTCATTCTGTTTCATTGCATTAAATATATCATGCCATTCTCATCAGGCTTGTAAGGTTTCTGTTGAGAAGTCTGTTGATAGCCTGATGGATTTTCCTTTGTATGTGATCTTTTTTCTCTTTCTAGCTGCCTTTTATACCCTATTCTTGTCTTTCATCTTTGTCATTTTAATTATTATATGTCTTGGTGTTGTCTTCCTTGGGTCCCTTGTGTTGTGAGATCTGTGGGCTTCTATGGTCTGAGAAACTATTTCCTTCCACAGCTTGGGATGTTTTCAGCAATTATTTCTTCAAAGACGCTTTCCAACTCTTTTTCTCTCTCTTCTGCTTCTGGTACCCCTATAATGTGAATACTGTTCTGTTTGGATTGGTCACACAGTTCTGTTAATATTCTTTCATTCCTAGAGATCCTTTTATCTCTCTCTGCCTCAGCTTCTCTGTACTCCTGTTCTCTGTTTTCTATTCCATTAACAGTCTCTTGCAACTCATCCAGTCTGCTCTTAAGTCCTTCTATTGATTGTTTCATTTCTGTTATCTCCCTCTGGACTTTATCTCTTAGCTCTTGCATATTTCTCTGCAGGTCCATCAGCGTGTTTGTGACTTTTATTTTGATTTCTTTTTCAGGATTATTGGTTATATCTATCTCACCAGGCTCTCTCTCTGGGGCTGTCTGAGTGATTTTTGACTGGACCAGATTCTTCTGCCTTTTCATCGTGATAGAAGTGATCGCTGGCAGGTGGCGTGAGTGTCAGCTGGGAGAACAATGTCCCTTCCTGCTTGTTGGTCACCTTGCCCTTCTCTGTTGCCTGTGCTGGTTAGCTGTACCCTGGGAGCAGTCTCTGAAGTTATCTCCTTAGCTGCCATGGGCGGGGCGGTGCTCGGGATGGCCTAGGGCACTGCTGGGGGTTGCATACATGCTGGGTGTGTTCTCCTGTGAGAACGGCACCCCTCTGTGCCTTCTGGACCTTGCTCCAGCTTCCTCTGTCTGTAGCGTGCAGCTGCACACTGGCAGCAGCCTCTGGGTTTGTCCCAGTTAGCTGAGTGCTGGGAGAAGACTCTATATGGTTGCTGTGGGCGGGGCTGCTACCTGGCTGGTTTGCAGCAGTGGCGGATCAGCCGGTTTGCTTGCAGTGTAGCCGGTTTGCTTGCAGTGAATGGCAGGCTGCTTATTGCCATGATGGGCTTTGGAGCTGCATCATCACCCAGGGTGTTTGGACACCTGAAGTTCCTTAAGATTCCAGCCTGCTGGGCTCAGTGTGTCTGGATGATTTTGTCCACCTGTTAAACCCTTGTCCCTTTAAGAATTTTAAAGCACCCACTTTTCTTTTGTCCCAGGGCAGCCGGCTGTGGGACCCACTCGCAGTCTCCATCTCAGATTTTACTTTTCTGTTTCTCTAATATCCAGTACACCATGCAATGTGCGTCTGTGCTCCTGGTGCACATTACTAGGGCTGGTTATTTAGGAGTCCTGTGCTTTCACTGCCCTCCCCCACTCTGATTCTTTTCCTCCCATGGGTGAGCTGGGGTGGGGGGAGTGCTCGGGTCTCACCGGGTCATGGCTTTGTATCTTACCCTTTTTGTGAGATGCTGAGTTCTTGCAGATGTAGATGTAGCCTGGCTGTTGTACTGTATCTTCTGGTCTCTCTTTTAGGAATAGTTGTATTTTCAAAAATATATATGGTTTTGGGAGGAGATTTCCACCACCCTACTCATGCCACTATCTTGAGGTACCTCCAGCTATGATTCTTTAGCCAGAAAATCTGATGAGATCAATGTTCTATTCAAATCCCTTACTCTTAAAGGGAAGAGAAAATGCCTACCCTTGCTTTTTAATAAAATTAAAAATTCTGAATATGACTGACAATATCTGATTGTATTCTACATCTCTAGCCTTAGCTTAATCCATGTTGACTCTGAGTTTCTGCTTTCTAACCATATCTTCCGTCTTCATAACCTTGAATGCATTTTATACCCTACAACCATGGAGCATTTGCACAGGCTATTCCCTAAGCCTGGAATACTCTGTCATCCCCTCTTTATGTAACTAACTCTTGCCGTTTCTCATACTGTGGTTTAAATATCAGTTCCTTATGGGAAAATTTCCTAACATGCAAGGTTAGATTGTATTATTCTATGCTTTCTTCACTCTGTCTCAAAATTATAATCAAATAATTAACTGATAATTTATAATTTATGTTATTGTACATTGGTTATTTATTGTCTTTCTTTGCCCTCAGAATTTAAGCTCCATGAGAGACTGTATCTGATGTGTCAGCTTTACCCAGAATGATCTGTTACATGGAGAAAGTCATCAATAAACATTTTTGAAGAGATAATAAATAAATGCATATTAAAATTCTGTTTAGTGTGTTACTACTTCTAAGAGAATTTGCTTTATTAAGGGAGTAACTCTAATGGCTTGGCTTCTAAAATTTATCCATAATCCACTTGCCTAATGTTTCTCAGTCCCATCTAATGCTGTTCTAAAGATAATTAAAAGTCAGCTCATCACCAGGTAGATCTGTAGGTATTACTACAGCTCAATAAATTTAAAAACTAATGCCTCTTTGAGAAGCTGGTGTAACAAGAAATGTTTATCTTTAATGCATTTACCAATACTCAACTAGTAATGAAAAGGTCCTATAATGCTTTTTCTTACATGTCCACTCTTCCTCCCTATGGACACCGATTTCTTATGGCCTTGAGTAACTTCTGCCTAAATGTCATGATCAGAGAAGACAAAGAGCTTTTCACAGAGCTCAGAGTTCAATAAGGACCATCCAAAAGTAATTAAAATATAAAGGAAAAAACAAACATTATAAGTGAAATATCTTCATAGCCCCAGTAGTCCCTGATCTTTCAAAGAAGAGCAACCATATCTTACCCTTAATACAGCAACCTAACACAATTTAGAAACTCAGTGTTTTTGTCAGCTTCTGAAGAGCCAAGTGAGTAAATAATTCTCTCTGTCTGGGAGACTCAGGGAAGACTTCACAGATGGGACGGCATTTAAACCAAATCCTAAAACTGAGAAGTAGTAGTGAGAGGGAGGAAGTTATTCCAGCTAAAGGGAAGAGCAAATGCAATGGCATGAAGAGAACCGCACATTGGCAACGGTGAGTGATTTAGGGCACAATGAGCTTGGAACCCACAATTAGGGCAGAGGAGGAGGCTGGTAAGGCGTGTTGGAAAGCCCTTTTACCATGCTGAATAGTTTACCTTTTATCTTCTAGGAAATTGTGTGCCATGCAAGATTTAAACAGGGAAGTGGAATGCTCACATTTTTTTTTTTAAAGAAACATTGGTGGCATTTTGAAGCATGGACTAAAAGGATGAATGACTACAGTTGCTGGAGATGAGTTTCCCTTTTTATGCCATTTTTGTAAACCCAGTCACCTAGATACATGTCTCAAAACAAAATCTCTGCAGAACATGTTGTTGCTCCAACAGTGATGTGTGCCATGTGTGAGGAAAGGGTGTGGTGGATGAGTACAGGAATATCCACCTGCTGGGTAGAGTGTGAGGTTTAAGAGGGAGAGGTTCAGTAGCAGTGGGACATTTGCAGTGAGGGGCCAAATGGAGTGCTTAAACTGAAGAAGTATTTTAGAAGTTAACAGCAGTATGGCATCTTGAAAAAGATAATTATGAAACAGTGATATGAAGCAGTTTTCTTGATCTGAAAGGAAATTTGCCCATTCTTATACATTGGTTTCAGTACAGGTGGGATTATTAATAGGATGAAAAAAAAAGAGTTGCTTCTTCATTCTCTCTACAATTCACTGTCTCCAATATATTTATATTTTATTAACTTGTTATATTTTTAAATTTTCAGATGGCTGTCTTTCTATATTTCCAGGAACAATTTCATTTGGAGGCTGTCTTGGTACAAATCTAGAGTATTGGTTGAAATTGAAAGAATATGATATTTGTAGAACTGATCTAATACATTTCATATATAAATCATAATGTTTTATTAAATCAGGAAATGTTTGTTCATCAACTCTATTGAATCATCTTGTTTAGCTGTTAGAATCAGCAAACATTCACTGACTCTGTATTACCTGGTACTTACTCATTACTCCAAGGGGGGGGAAAAATGAGTAGCATAGTCCCTCCCCTTGTAAAGGATATTCTCCATATTCTTAGAGTAAAATTAACTACCTAGAAACTTCCAAGCCAACTTTTTTTTTTTTTTTTTTTTTTTAATAATTTATTTTATTTTAGTATCATTAACCTACAATTACATGGCAATACCGTGATGATTGAACTCCCCCCATCACCAGGTCCCCCCCACCAACCCCACCACAGTCACTGTCCATCAGCGTAGTGAGATGAGAATCGCTACTTGTCTTCTCTGAGCTGTACAGTACCCCCCGTGCCCCCCCACCCTATGTCTGCCAATCGTAATGCCCCTTTTACCCTCTTATCCCTCCCTTCCCATCCATCTCCCCAGTCCCTTTCCCTTTGGTAACTGTTAGTCCATTCGTGGGTTCTGTGAGTCTGCTGCTGTTCTGTTCCTTCATTTTTTTATTATTTTTTTATTTTTTCTTTGTTCTTATACTCCACATATGAGTGAGATCATTTGGTACTTGTCTTTTTCGGCCTGGCTTATTTCACTGAGCATAATACCCTCTAGCTCCATCCATGTTGTTGCAAATGGTAGGATTTGTTTCTTTCTTATTGCTGCGTAATATTCCATTGTGTATATGTACCACATCTTCTTAATCCATTCATCTACTGATGGGCACTTAGGTTGCTTCCATTTCTTGGCTATTGTAAATAGTGCTGCAATAAACATAGGGGTGCAT
>JAQQAC010008880.1:5498889-5509452 GCA_029783875.1 Phataginus tricuspis | reverse complement strand
TTTGGGTGCAGAGTTCTGTAGATATCTGTTAGGTCCATCTGTTCTAGTGTGTTGTTCAGTGCCTCTGTGTCTTTACTTATCCTCTGCCTGGTTGATCTATCCTTTGGAGTGAGTGGCGTGTTAAAGTCTCCTAGAATTATTGCATTGCTGTCTATTTCCTCCTTCACTTCTGTTAGTATTTGTTTCACATATGCTGATGCTCCTGTGTTGGGTGCATATATGTTTATAATGGTTATATCTTCTTGTTGGACTGACCCCTTTATCATTATGTAATGTCCATCTTTATCTCTTGCTACTTTCTTCATTTTGAAGTCTATTTTATCTGATACAAGTACTGCAACACCTGCTTTTTTCTCTTTGTTGTTTGCTTGAAATATTTTTTTCCATCCCTTCACTTTTAGTCTGTGTATATCTTTGGGTTTAAGGTGAGTCTCTTGTAAGCAGCATATAGATGGGTCTTGCTTTTTTATCCACTCTGTTACTCTGTGTCTTTTGATTGGTGCATTCAGTCCATTTACATTTAGGGTGATTATTGATAGATATGTACTTATTGCCATTGCAGGCTTTAGATTCGTGGTTACCAAAGGTTCAAGGGTTGCTTCTTTACTATCTAAGAATCTAACTTAACTTTCTTGCTAAGTTATTGTGTGTGCCGTCTGATGTTTCTTTATCTCTCCCTTCCTATTCTTCCTCCTCTTTTCTTTATATATTAGGTGTTTTATTCTTTGCCTTTAGTTAGTATTTGGGTGGTCTGCTTTCTTTGCTATGCTTTTATTTTCTCTGGTGACATCTTTTTAGTCTTAGGGATGTTCCCTTCTAGATCAGTCCGTTTAAGATATTCTGTAGTGGTGGTTTATGGGTGGCAAATTCTCTCAACTTTCTTTTATCTTGAAATTGTTTAATCCCTCCGTCATATTTAAATGATAATCGTGCTGGATACAATATTCTTGGTTCGAGGCCCTTCTGTTTCATTACGTTAAATATATCATGCCATTCTCTTCTGGCCTGTAAGGTTTCTGTTGAGAAGTCTGATGACAGTCTGATAGGTTTTCCTTTGTAGGTGATCTTTTTCCTCTCTCTAGCTGCCTTTAATACTCTGTCCTTGTCTTTGATCTTTGCCATCTTGATTATTATGTGTCTTGGTGTTGTCTTCTTTGGGTCCCTTGTGTTGGGAGATCTTTGGGCTTCCGTGGACTGTGAGACTATTTCCTTCCCCAGCGTGGGGAAGTTTTCGGCAATTATTTCTTCAAAGACACTTTCTATCCCTTTTTCTCTCTCTTCTTCCTCTGGTACTCCTATAATGCGAATATTGCTACGCTTCGATTGGTCACAGAGTTCTCTTAATATTCTTTCATTCTTAGAGATCCTTTTATCTCTCTCTGCCTCAGCTTCTTTGTATTCCTGGTCCCTGTCTTGTAATTCCTTGATCGTGTCTTGAACCTGATTCAATCTGCTGTTGAGCCCTTCGATGGCTTGTTTCATTTCTGCATTGTCTTTCCTCACTTCCCTCACTTCCTCCCTCAGCTCTTGCACATTTTTCTGTAGATCTGTCAGCATGGCTATGACTTTTATTCTGAATTCTTTTTCTGGAAGACTGTGAATGTCCATTTCTCCAGATTCTTTCTCTGGCGTGGTGTTTGTCTGAAGCTTTGTCTGTATCATATTCTTCTGTCTTCTCATGACTGTAGAATTGGTTGTTGGTAGCAAGGAGAGATAAGAAAGGAGAGACAAGAAAAAAAAGAGATTTCTACTAATAATATAAAAGTATAAGGAGAGAGAGAGAAGGGAAAAGAAAAGAAAGAAAAAGAAAAGGCAGCAACACCTAAAAGAAAACAGCAAGAACAACAACAAAACAAAACAAAACAAGACAAAACCAAACCAAACCAAACCAAACCAAACAAAACAAAACAAAACAAAACAAAAAACACCAAAAAGCCCACCGGGGTGGTTTCTGTGCGAATGCTGTAGGTGGCGCTATTGCTCCGCTATTCCAGAGCCGCGGCCACGTCGCTCCACACGGCCCTTTAAATCTGTGGCCGGGTGAGAATGGATGGGAGGCTGTTGAAAGAGAGGGAAAGAAAAAAAGGAAAAGAAAGGGGAGAAAAAACAAAAACAAAACAAACAAAAAAAAGCCACCGGGCGTGGGTTCTGCGCGAGTGCTGTAGGTGGCGCTGTTGCTCCACTATTCCAGCGCCACTATAGTTCTAGCTGGGTTGGAAACAATGGGAAGCTGTTGATCTCCGTGAGGGTCTCAATGGCGGGCACTCTTTCCCAGTCGCCAGCTACGGGGTCCAAAGCTCCCCAGGACTCCCAGCGTGCTGGGCTCAGTTCGCGGGGCTATCCGGCCCCTCTACTGAGCTCCTGTCTCTTTAAGACCGCTGGGGTAGAGCGCGCGCTTTTCTTCCCCTTTTTCTCCTTTCTTTTTTCCTTCCCGGAGCCTGCCGCGGGCAACTTGCACGTTCCCGGCTGGGACCCTGTGCCCTCTGTCCCTCCAATCTCCGCTACACCGCAGATCTCCACCACCGGAGCGCTGGGGGAGAGGGGCGCTCGGTCCGCTCGCGGCTCCGTACCTTACCCGCCTTGCCGGAACTCCCGCCGGAGTGCTGGGGTGGAGGGGCGCTTGGGGCTCAGACTTCCCCTGGCTCCCGGCTCTGAATTCTCTCCTCCCGCCGGAGCGCTGGGGGAGAGGAGCGCTCGGTCTGCTCGCGGCTCCGTACCTTACCCGCCTTGCCGAGACTCCCGTCGGAGTGCTGGGGTGCAGGGGCGCTCTCGTCTCACTGGATCGTGTTTTCGTCCCGCCTCGCCGGATGCCGAGTCCTCTGTCCGGCGTGTCTGGCCGCTGGAGCTCTGGGGGGGAGAGCGCTCGGTCCCACCGGATCGCCGCCCGTCCGTCTCACCGGCTGACAAGTTCTCACAGGTGTAGCTGTACACTGTGCACTTTCCTGTGTATTCTGGTCTCTCTTTTAGGGATAGTTGTATTTGCTGTATTTTCGTGAATAAATATAATGTTGGGAGGAATTTTTCTGCTAGTCCGTTCAAGACGCCATATTCCCGGAAGTCCTCCAAGCCAACTTTTTAACCACTATTTGCTCATAGGAAGGAAGTGGTTCCATCTAGGGCTAACAGCCAAAAATTTTACATTCCATTCCATTCATTGCTTCTGTTGCTGATTTATTGAGTAATATTTAGTAGCAATTCTACAGACTTTCCCTTTGTCCTACTAAGCAGGCAATCCACTGGAAATTCCACTAGTTTGGGCATGGCCTCGGGTGTGACAAAGAAATAGGTGGAGACGAGAAATACATCTCTGGCACGTCTCAGGAATGTCCCTAGAGTTGGCTCATTACTGAGTAGCTGAGCAGGGACATGACTCAGCCAGAGTTTCTGCAAACGGCTGTCTGGGGCAGCTCTGAGAATGCTGGCAAGAGCATGGACCAGCCAGTGTTTCTTGGATGCAGAAGAGAAAACTGAGTCTTTTATTAAATCTGGTTTCTTAAATAGCAATCTGATTTTACAAATTTACTTGAGTGTTTTGTCAGACCTACAGTTTTTAGAACAGAGGTCTATCTGCTTACAATAACTTTCTCAAATAATATCAATGTATATGAACTGCATTGAAAACAATTATTATTTAGTCAGTGGGCATTAGAACTTCTCTTTGGAATGTATCTATTAGAAAGATACCTTGATTTTTGCAGCTGAAAAGTGAGACACTCTCTGTTGGCAACGAGATAACTAAGGGATGTGTGAACTTGCTTCTTAAGAAATAAACATTAAATTGGAGGTGGAGGAATGGGGAGGGGAAAGAGAAGAGAGAGAAGGCAGGTGACCAAGAGCAGAGCAGAGCGAGAAAAGATCCTGCTGAATAGGAGTATCTAATGAGACTTACATATCAGTTGTGTAAATTTTCCTTGCAAGTGATGTGTTATAACTAGAGATACATATTTTGCACTATGATTTTGACAGTCTGATATTTATTTTGGAATTGTGTTTACTGACATGAAGAAATTCAAAAATTTCTTTCTTCATAATGCACCACAGTGTTATTCAGGGCCTAATTTCTAGGACAGAAACTGGGCGGTTAAGGCCAAGTGCAGTCATTCTGCTTAACTTTATTGGGCAATAGTTGCATGATCTTCAGTTTGTAAGAATTTGCGTGTCAAGGCCCGTGTGACAAATTTTTATGGAACTGAAATACAACTGTAACTGTCTTAGCTGTGTCTCTCCTGCCTGCCCTTGATGTACTCCTTATAACAATGAGTTCATACTTATGAATCACAAGATGACTAGTTTCTAGATGCAAAGTTAAATGTAAATCCCCGTAAAGGTAGCAGCTGTTTCTAAGTGAGATAATTGCCACTTTCCTGAGGCCAAAATTTCTAGTTCTAAGACAGAGCCTTGAAGTGGGAGCCCCCGCGAGGCAGCTTTGGATCCAGGGATCTGTTACCAGTGTCAATGAATTTCCACGCACATGAGCAGACACATTTTTTTTTTTCTTTTGTGGCTAAGACCAAAGATCCCCAGAGGAGGCTGTCCTGCAACTCCTGGTCCCAGAACCACTGCTCCTTGCTAGCTTAAGTGTTCTTTGTTTATTAGCCAGGACGAAGTAAAGTGGTTAGAGCAACAGAAAACGGTGAGCAGATGGTAAATTTTATGGTAGAGCTGGCAGAATACCTGAAAGGTATGTAGTAAACAGCGTGGGGGCTCTTAACAGATCCATTTCGATCCTTTTTGCTATTCCTATGAGGGGGCGCCTTAACAATGACAGAAGACTCAAATGTAATGAAAACCAGCTCTCTTGCCTCCAGCTGGGGTACCAGTAAGGCATGACATATACTCCAGAGCTTCTTGCAGAATAAGGCTGAAGATACCTCTGCAGGGCGTAGGCCTTGGACTGCATCAGCTGCAAACATCCTTCCCTTTTCTCTCCTGCCTTCTCCAGCTCCCTAACTGGTATTCCCTGGGGATACTTCCTTAATAAATCACTTACACTTATGTCTTGCTCAGGGTCTGCTTTTTTTCAACCTGGCCAAGACAAAGGGGGAGGTAAGTGAAAGGGGAGAGACAGGGAGAACAGAAATCTCCGAGTGTGAGATAGGAAAATAGATTATCGGAAGCCCAGAATTGGGAGAGAGAAAGATAACATGGGGAGAAGGAGTAGGAATAAGGTGAAGGAAGGGATCAAAAAGCTCCAGGGAGAGGGATCCATTAGCCCCAAGAACCAAAGTGAGAACAAGGTTGGCAGTTTTGAAGAATGTAAATGTGAAGAGCCAATGAAAAGTATGGTTAACAATACAGACCCTGGATAAAGGCAGACCTGAATTTGAATTCCTGCTCTGTGAGATATGAAGTGTGATGTTCACTCTCTCAAAGACTGTTTCTTCAACATTTCTTGCTCATCTACAACTGGAGATAAGAAAACTTCTGAGGGTTATTGTGAAAATTAAATTATTAAATGTATGTAAAATGTTAAGCATTATGCATTTTGCTTTTTTTTCCCTCTTTTATCCTTTATTTATTTATTTATTTATTTTGCTATATTAACGTACAATTACATGAGCAACATTATGGTTACTAGACTCCCCCTATTATCAAGTCCGCACCATATACCCCATTGCAGTCACTGTCCATCAGCATAGTAAGATGCTATAGTCACTACTTGTCTTCTCTGTTATACTGCCTTCCCTGTATCACCCCCACATTATGTGTGCTAATTGTAATAGCCTTTTTCCCCCTTATCCCTCCTTCCCACCAATAGCATTATGCGTTTTGCATAGTAAGTGTTCAATAAATAATTATAATTGAATAAAAAATCAAAATTTAAATGTATACATAGAATATAAAATATACATATATTAAGCCTATGTAATATTAACACAGGCATTATTAGGGTACAAAAAGTGTAAGTATAATAGAATGGATGACTTCTAAGATCTTTGTGATCCTAGGATGCCAGAACTCTGATAGTAAATAATAGTAAATGATAAATGGCTTTTGACATATTTACTTATTTGTTTCAGTTCTCTGAAGCAATGAAGAATGAATATCTGGCTTACTGCGAAATGAAAGTACGGTGGATGCAAAGTCACAGTGGAAAGAGCCCTAGACTGATGGCCAAGAGATACTGGTCTCTGAGGCTCTGCTACATAGTAGTTTTATTATCCTAACAATTCACCAACTACCCCGTCCATGCCTCACTCTGTAAATATAAAGAATTAAACAAGATTCCATATAACTCCATATTTCTAAATATTCCAGATAATTTAGGAATAAAAAGTGGTTTGACCAGATTTTACTTTAATCATATAAAAATTTTTTGAAGATAATACTGGTTTCTTCCCAAAAGAAAAAGTAAAGAAATCTTCTGGATTAAGGAAAGAGTCTATTGATAATTTGTATAAAGGTATATTAATTATCATAACCAAAACACAATGATTATAAACTCTGTTTTAATTAATCTGCTTTTAATTCAACTAATTCACATACAGAAATAAAGATGGCCAAGTTTTTAAAATAAGTAAAATAAGTAGTTCAAAGAGACAAGACAAATCACATAAGGAAGCTCTTTAAAATATATCTCCAGAGAAGTGGCCTAGACCTCGCTGAAATGACTGTACCTCAGACATGGGCCATTCCTGATACTGGAAATGGCATCTTATGGAAACTTTAGCTCAAATGTGTAGATCCAAAATTTCCTTACTAATATTCTTTTTATGCCAAAATTAAAAATAACTGTCTAATCATCACTAATTCATCATATGAGTAAAAATGATTTACAAATATTTTTCATCACATAACAAAAGAAATAAATGGCAAGTGAGTAATGTACCAGCTTTGTTTCACATAATTTAACAGAATAAAGGACATAGGTCTAATGGTTTATAGAAAGTCACATACAAATAAGACAAGGTCAGGATCAGGATCCACTTAAAATCCATTAAAATGTCATTGAAGCCACCTCTCCACTCCACATGAGAAGGTAATTATACTGTCTGGTGATAAAGAGAAATATCCTTACAAGGAGATGTGGAGATTTGTGTAGTCTTCAAGACTAAAGAATGCATGAAAAATTGTACATGGTTGTGTTTAGCATATATAGTCTTAGTTATTATTACTTATTAATTTATAAAATTAGAAAGCATAGTGGATAAGGAGGCCTATTTAAATTCATATGTGAACTCAATTCACATGAAGTGAATTAAGAGGGTTGGAACTTTAAAATGGTAGATGTAACGTAACATTTATATTTATATATTTTCCCACTTAACTTTATGTTAAAGTTGTATTAAAGGGATATACAACAACCAGGTGAGCAGGATGGGGCTATTCATAAGCTTTTGACACATTTCTCGAGGACAGAAATATATGGTAAAGTGGTATTATTGGAACAGGGTAGAAAAATCTGTGGCCTAGCGAAAAGGCAGCATCTGGTGGAGAGAGGATCAGCATGTGCTGCAAAATTGAAAGTTCAGAACTGGAGGAACTAGTTACCATAAAAGGTGGAAGATTAATTTAAAGTAGGTACATAGAGTAATTGACCTACTCGATTTCTCACAACTGAATATAGACACTTGGTGGGCATCTTTTTAAACCTAAGGTCAAAAATTAACCTTTAAAGGGTTATGATGTTAATCTTAATTACGTGGTTAAGGAAGTGTTTTCCCTGTTTCTCCACTGTATAGCTACTATTTCCCCCTTTTTTTGCTTTATTCTTTGGAAGTGAGTCAATTAGTGCACGTCACTCTCAAGCTGGGATGAGACAGGAATTAATCTTCACCTCCTATAGGGGGAGAAACTACACATCTCGTTTGTGATTTTTCTGGAAATAAATATTTGTATCTCCTCCTCCAGTTATTTATTCATTTATTTATTTATTTACATCATTATGGACTCCTGTATACTTATTTCATACTTTAGGTTACAACCCAGTACTATGTTATTTTCTTGCTCAAATTGTTCCAGCTTTGGCCACTGGGGACTCTTAAGTTAGTTGCGTCCCTCTGAAGCATCTTCACCCTTTCATTTTGGAGCAGTTCCTTACTTTTGGATCCAGACTCATCTTTTATTTTTTTCTGGGATTTTTTCAGCCATTTCTCCATGGAGCTCTGGTTTCTTTTTAATAGAGAATATTATTTAGAAACCAAGGCCTTGGTATTAGATGTGCTTGTTGCTACTGTAGTATCATTGCTTCTAGGAGTTCTCAATGTATATAGCTGGGTCATGCATGTGTATATACTAACACATGTATACATGCTATATTAGAGTTCTCCAGAAAAATAGAATTGATCTGATATGTGCATTATAGAAAGAGATTTATTGTAAGGAATTGGCTCATGCAGTTTTGTAGGCTGGCAAGTATAAATCTGCAAGATGGGACAGCAGACTGGAGCCCCAGAGAAGGGCCAATGTTGTAGTTTAAGTCCAAAGGCCATCTGCTGCAGAATTCCTTTTTGCTTGAGGAAGGTCAATCTTTCCCTTCTCTTCAGGCTTTCAACTAGTTAACTGAGGCCCACCCACATTGTGGAAGGCAGTCTGCGCTACTCAAAATCCTCTGATTTGCATGTTAATTTCATCCAAAAACATTTTCAAAGAAACACAGAGAATAATGTTTGATCAAATATTTGAGCACTGTGGCCCAGCCAAGTCGATATATAAAATTAACCATCACACATACATATCTATAACTGTTTCTGTTTCTGTACATATTCACATATTAAGCTAACCATGAGTTCATATTAATGTCTCTGACTCTAATCGAGGCTCAATGCTACTTTTGTAAATATGTGTCTTCATTTTTTATTAAGTATTTTAAGACATGAAACATCTTGACTTTATTAATAAGTATGAAATTAAGAATTTTAAATTCTATATAAACAGAAACTATTTGAAATTAGTGAAACAGGGAAATAATGACTCCAATTACATGTCATGTATTTCCTATTTTTTATTTGGCTTAAGCTACCTAATTGTGGGAGAGAAACCACTGATAACGTTGGATGAGTAAGGAGTCAGCTCAGAGAGAATAGAGAACTTGTCCAAGTTGCAGCTTACAAAATGGTAACTTACAACAAGCAGTATGATCCAGGGAAAGAAGATAGCACAGCGCAGTGGCAGGGTCAGGAAATTAATTTACATTAATTAAGTTCCTAGTGATACGGTAACAAAGTGCCACAAAATGGGTGGCTTAAAAATATAGAAATTTATCCTCCCACAGTTCTGAGGTAAGAAATCCAAAACCAAGGTATTGGCAGGGCAATGCTCCCTCTGAACCCTCTATGGGAGAATCCTTCCATTCACCTCCCACCGTCTGGC
This sequence comes from Phataginus tricuspis, assembly GCA_029783875.1. Lineage (NCBI taxonomy): Eukaryota > Metazoa > Chordata > Mammalia > Pholidota > Manidae > Phataginus > Phataginus tricuspis. The sequence goes on along the minus strand of JAQQAC010008880.1, from coordinate 5,500,140 downwards.
AGCCCCAGGTGTGTCTTGGCCTGTGGGAGCATAACGCCAATCTCTGCCGTCATATTCACACGGCCTTCTTCTCTTCAAGGCACCAGTCATTGGTTTAAGGAGCGCCCTCTCATGAACTCCTTCTAACATGATTATCACTGTAAGGATCCAATTTCCAAATAAGGTCTCATTCACAGGATAGGAGGTTAATGTAAGACCAGTGGTACCGGAGGAAGGGACACGTCTCACTGGAGGAACCTGACTCGAGCCAAATAAGGAAGAGAACGGTGAATGTCACTCAAATGATTCAACGGAAGGTCCCTAGCCGCAGGTCCTGCCTAGAACACGCATCGCAGTACTCCCTCTCCCCAGCAACCCAGCATGACCAATCATCGCTCATCATGACACCCACACCGGCCAATTAGCTCTGTCCATACCCTCAGAGCTCTCCCAGCACCCTTGATAAGCCTGTCGCCCCTCCTGCTGGGTGCGACTTCCCTGGTCTGTGGATACGCGGACCAGTGAACCTCGCCCGGGATTGCGCTAATACATTTTTTTTTGGCTCCTTTGTTGCCACTTGCCTGGTCTGATTTCATCTACCTTATATTTGCTGCCGAAACCCGGGCCTATCTCCAGACCGCCAAATCTGTTTTTGTTTTTCCGTCCCTAACCAGAGTAGATCCGGGACTCTGGACCTGCTCATTTAGGGACCCGGGGACGGAGGAGATTGTCATGGGAAGCCAGCACTCAAAACCTGGGGCACAGACCTCACTGAAGTGTCTTATTTCCCATCTCACTACTCCGGGCTTATCCGAGGATATCCATAAATGGAAGCTTATCTCCCTTGTTCCCGGGTCTGGCCCCAATATCCTCTGGATAACCAGTCTCGCTGGCCCCCCGAGGGAACTTTTGATTTCGGCCTCCTCACCAATCTCAGCAACTATTGTCACCGGGCTGGGAAATGGTCTGAGGTTCCCTATGTCCAGGCCTTTTGGGCATTGTGCTCCCGCCTAGACCACTGTGTCAAGTGTTCCTCGGTCCAGGTCCTCCCGGCCAGGTCCCCCGATAGGGGCAGTGGGGTGGGGGCAGGGAGACCCTGGCCTCCCCCTCCAGCCCCCACCCCTCCTTCTCTCTCCCGGCTCCTCCTCAACCGTCCGCCCCTTCCCAGCCCCTCCCTATTCGCCCTCCGGCGCCCAGGCCTCTTCCCTTCAGGCCCCTTCTGTGCCCGCCCCCGGGTCATCTCCCGCTCAGGCCCCTCCTGTGCCCGCCCCC
>JAQQAC010008880.1:5313507-5498789 GCA_029783875.1 Phataginus tricuspis | reverse complement strand
TCAGGCCCCTTCTGTGCCCGCCCCCCGGGTCATCTCCCGTTCAGGCCTCCTCTGTGCCCGCCCCCCGGGTCATCTCCCGCTCAGGCCCCTTCTGTGCCCGCCCCTGGGTCATCTCCCGTTCAGGCCCCTTCTGTGCCCGCCCCCCGGGTCATCTCCCGTTCAGGCCTCCTCTGTGCCCGCCCCCCGGGTCATCTCCCGCTCAGGCCCCTTCTGTGCCCGCCCCTGGGTCATCTCCCGTTCAGGCCCCTTCTGTGCCCGCCCCCCGGGTCATCTCCCGTTCAGGCCTCCTCTGTGCCCGCCCCCCGGGTCATCTCCCGCTCAGGCCCCTTCTGTGCCCGCCCCTGGGTCATCTCCCGTTCAGGCCTCCTCTGTGCCCACCCCTGGGTCATCTCCCGCCTCACCCTCCCCTATCGGCTCCCCCCCAACCCGCCATCTGTAATTCCTCCTTTGTCTTCGGCTTCAGGTCCCCCAAGTTCAGTCAATTCCCTTCCCCCACCTGCCTCTGTTCCTGCCGCGGGGACACGACCACCCGCCTCCGGTCCTACTGACGTCACACCTAACTCCTCTATTTCCGGCCTTCCTCCCGCCACCCACAAGTTATACCCCCCCTTCCATCGGCGCCGCCATCTCGTCCTTCTCCTACATGGCTCCCTACCCCCACCCCCCCGCCCTCTTATACCCCCAAGCCGCCTCCTAACTGGGCCAGCCCTCCGGTCACTAGATCCCTGTCCCAGTTTCTGGCCCCCCTTCGGGAAGTGGCTGGCGCTGAGGGATTGGTTTGAGTCCAGGTCCCCTTCTCCCGGGGAGACCTGTCTCAGATAGAAAAACACCTGGGCTCACACTCTGCCAGTCCAGCTGCCTGTACTAAGGAGCTTCAGTACCTCGCACAAGCATGTGAATTCACACGGCACGACCTCCATGTACTTTTAACCTCCACTCTCACCCCCGAGGAGTGCGATCGTGTCACCCCAGCAGTGCGAGACGACGCCGACCAGGTACATAACTCCGACCAATCTCTACCAGTCGGGGCCACGGCAGTGCCCGCCAAAGACCCACAGTGGAACTATCAGGATAAGGCCACAGGGAGGACGAGGAGGGGTCAGAGGGTCCGCTGTCTTATTGCGGGTACGGAGAAGGCAGCTCAAAAGATTGTTAACTATGACAAACTGAGGGAGGCCACTCAGGAGCCTAATGAAAACCCAGCCTCTTTCCTTAATGGCTTAACAGAGGCTCTTACCCCCCACACTCATTTAGATCCTTCCTCACCACCGGGGTCCACGGTCCCGGCTACCCACTTCATCACCCAGTCCACCCTGGACATCTGGCATGAACTAAAAAAGGTGGAAGAGGGCCCCAGACTCCACTCCAAGACCTGGTAAACATGATCTTTAAGGTTTATAATTCTCGAGAGGAGGAAGCCGAGGCCGTTTGGGCCCAGAGGCTAAAACAGAAGGTGGCCCTTCAAACCCAAGCCCTGGTCGCTGCCCTGCAGCCGGCACAAAAGGGGCCTCAGGGCCCCAGCGTCGGGAAACAATCTGAGACCCGTGTGCCTCCAGGAGCCTGCTTCAGGCGTGGCCAGGATGGCCACTGGGCAAAACAATGCCCCAACCCCAGGCCACCAACTCGACCCTGCCCTGTCTGCAGACAGGAGGGTCCCTGGAAGTCGGAGTGCCCCCTTGGGACAAGCCATCTTCTGGCAGCAGAGTTCCCCAGGGTGCCACCTCCCCCGGTGGGCCCCTCCTCAGGACTCCTAGGTCTCCTGGACGACTGAAGCCACCTGGACTCGGGCACCCTGATCACCCTTGCCGAGCCCAGGGCTACACTATGGGTAGTGGGTAAGTCCATCTCCCTTTTGGTGGACACGGGGGCTACCTATTCTGTTTTACCCTCCTTCCACGGACCTTTACATCCTTCCCAGGTCTCCGTTGTGGGCGTCTCTGGGACACCCTCCAAACCTCTGGAAACAGGCCCAGTGCCCTGCCTCTTTGAAGGCTGCCCCTTCACTCACTCATTCTTAGTCATTCCATGATGTCCAGCCCCGTTGCTTGGAAAGGACCTTCTATATAAGTTTGGGGCACCTATCTGTCTCCCCTCACACTGAGCCCCTTCAACTCTGATCCTCACCCTTGCCCAGGCTGTCTCCTCCCCTGATTCCTCATCCAACTTCCCCGTTTCCCCTGAGAAGGTAGACCCAGTGGTCTGGGACACTTCCACTCCAGTAGCGGTCAGCCACCACACCCCAGTCCTCATTCGTCTGAAGGACCCCTCCTGCTTCCCTTCTCAGTCTCAGTTTCCTATTTCACACACCCACTGCAAGGGTCTTCAGCCCATTGTCAATTGGCTTCCCGCCCAGGGTCTCCTTGTTCTCACCAATTCCCTTTGCAATACTCCTATCGTCCCAATCAGAAAACCATCTGGTGCTTATCAACTGGTACAAGATCTACAGATAATCAACTCCGCCGTAGTGCCACTACATCCAGTGGTCCCTAACCCATATACTCTTTTATCTCAGATAGCCCCCCACTACCACTCATTTCACAGCCCTAGACCTTAAAGATGCCTTCTTCACCATCCCCCTACATCCTGATTCCCAGCCACTTTTTGCCTTTTCTTGGGAGGATCTGGACACCTGCCGAACCCAACAGTTAACCTGGACGGTTCTGCCCCAGGGATTCCGTGTTAGCCCTCACCATTTTTGGCCAGGCGTTGGCAGGAGACCTATCCCTCTATGACTCTGGGTGCAGCACCCTCCTCCAGTATATAGATGACCTCCTCCTGTGTAGCCCCTCAAAAAAAAATCTCCCTCCAGGACACGGCCTCCCTCCTTAACTTCCTGGCACAATGGGGATTTAGGGTCTCCCCCCCCCAAAGCTCAACTCTCCACCCCACAACTCACCTACCTGGGGGTGGGCCTAACCCCCACCTCCAAGGCCCTCACGCTGGACCACACCACCTCCATCAGGGAACTCCAGCCCCCCACCTCAGGTGCTGAGATCTTGTTGTTCCTTGGACTAGTGGGCTTCTTCAGACATTAGGTCCCCATTTTTGCTATACTTGTCAAACCACTGTATGCTGCAGCCAAAGAGACCCCCCACCGGGCCCCTCACTTCCCCCTCAATGGTAGCTCATGCTTTGAAGATTTGCGGAGCGCTGTCCTCACTTCCCCCCCTCATGCTACCGAATCCTCACAAGCCTTTCATCCTGTTCACTGAAGAAAAAGCTGGAGTGGCAACGGGAGTTCTAGTCCAAACAAGAAGGCCCTCATACTGACCAGTTGCCTTTCTATCCAAACAGTTAGACTCCACTGCCCAAGGATGGCAATCTTGCCTTTGAGCACTGGCGGCGGCAGCATGCCTATCCAAGGAGGCCTTAAAACTCACCCTCCAACAATCCATCACAGTCTATTCTCCTCATCGTCTCCAGGACCTCCTGAGCCATAAATCATTAGCCTTACTAAGTCCCTCAAAAATTCAGGCACTCCATCTCCTGTTTATAGAACACCCACAACTGTCTCTTTGGCCACTAAATCTGGCCACTCTTCTCCCCTCTGTCAGTTCCTCTGTCCTACCTGACCACTCCTCTGTGGAACTGGTGGAGGCCTTGCGCCTCCCATGCACGGGTCTCCTAGACGAGTCCTCAACCAACCCCGACCTAACCCTTTTCATGGATGGCAATTTAGTTAAAGGACAAGGTGGGTGTCGCCAGGCTGCCTATGCGGTAGTCTCTTCATCTGCAGTAGTAGAAGCAGCCTCACTGCCACTGGGTACCTTCTCTCAAAAGGAATAATTGGTGGCTCTCACCCGTGCTCTACAGTTGGCCGCAAGCCTTAGAGTCACTATCTACACAGATTCTAAGTATGCCTTCCTTATCACCCACAGTCACGCAACGATCTGGAAGGAAAGGGGATTCTTAACCACCCGGGGAATTCTGGTAGTTAATGGTAAGGCCATTCACTGCCTACTCCAGGCCCTACAGGAGCCAAAAGAGGTGGCCATTGTCCACTGTCAAGGCCATCAGACGGGCACAGACCCTGTCACCCAGGGAGACACCGCACACCAACTTACCTCAGCCCATGACTCCACCCCCATCCTGTTTCTTTCCCCCTACCAGCTCCCAGGTACTCAGAAAACGAGTGACAACAACTCCTCAACCAAGGAGCCATATCTGGACAACAAGGATGGATCTCCCTGCACAACAGATTCGTCCTCCCCAAACAACAGGCTCAACCCACCAGTCTCTACATATTGGCCCAGAGGCCACATACAGGTTTCTCTCCCCAGTCTTCTCATCACGGGGTCTCTGGAATACCATCAACCCAGTACACAGGGCCTGCAGCCCATGTGCTCGTGTGTCTTCCCAGGGAGCCCTCTGACTCCAGGCAGCAGCCCGTCAACTGCAAGGATGCCTTCCGGGACAGGACTGGCAGATGGATTTCACTCATATGCCATCCCACAAAAAGTACCAATACCTGTTAGTAATGGCTGATACCTTTTCAGGTTGTATTGAGGCCTTCCCCACATGCTGAGAAACATCATCTGTAGTAGCTGAGATGCTGTTAGAACACATCATTCCCCAGTTCATCCTCCCAGCCTCCATCCAATCAGACAACAGTCCAGCATTCATCTCCAAGGTCACCCAACTAGTGGCCGATACTCTCAATATCACCTGGAAGTTACAAATTCCCTACCACCCCCAGTTCTCAGGTAAGGTAGAACGGGTAAACGGTCTCCTAAAGGACCAACTAACCAAACTCTCCTTAGAGATAAAGACCTCCTGGCTGTCTCTACTACCCATAGCCCTTTCCCAGATATGAGCGGCCCCTTGGGGACCGGCTGGACTTAGTCTGTTTGAGTTGATATATGGTAGGCCTTTCTTAATCAACAACTCCCTTCCTACCAACCCCCACCATTAGCCTCCTGCCTTCATTATCTCTCACTCCTCAGACACCTCCTGCGGGAACACGCAGACCTTACCCTACCTCAGGTAAACACCCCGTCTGTGCCACAGGTGACCACTGCCCTCCAGTCAGGCGACGAGGAACTCCAGGAACTCCAGCCCCGGTCCCTCCAGCCATGCTGGACAGGGCCTCATACTGTAATCCTCACTACTCCCACTGCCGCCAAATTACTGGGACATGCCTTGTGATACCATGTATCCAGACTCAAACGGGCCCCCAGGGACAAAACATGGCAGAGTGAAGAAACAGCACCCCTCCGCATCCATCTTACACGGTCTGGTCCTGACAGCATTCCCAACACCCAGATCTAATCAAGAGAAAACTTTTACTTTCACCATTGCCCTCTGCTTCTATCCCAAACCCCTCCTAGGCTCCCAGCCCATTCACCCCCAAATAGCAGTCCCATGGCAATGGGAACTAAGGGATCAAACTACCGGTAAGATTATTCAGACCCTACCACCCAGTATACAAAAACCCCAATTTAATATAGATCTCTGTCAGCTGGGTAGTGGGCTAAAACTATGGCAAAGACATTGGGGCCACCCAGGGGGCACCTTAACACTGGGGGGGGGGGCAGGAGGCATGATGATTACTAATAAGGACTTAGAGATTTTAATTACCTGCCACACTGCGGATCCCCACAGGGGAGGCCCACTTTCAGGCATGGCAGTTCTGTGCTTGCCTGGCAACAGAGTAACCCTGGGCGCTATGGGGACAGACAATAATATTGTGCCTCCTGGGGCTGTGAAACAGTGGTATCGTGACCGAACCATGACAGTGAGCCAGATGCTGTTACACCAGTACTCGCCCCTTCCCTCCGAACCACCCCCGGCCACAGACCAGCTGTACATTCCCCACGCCGCCCCTCCTCAGCAGGAAGTAGCTAGAACGAGCCGGTGCCCCCTATGACAAAAAGGCTGGAATGTAAGACCGGAGGTACAAGAGGGAGGGACCGGTCTCACTGGAGGAACCCAACTAGAGCCAAATAAGGAAGAGAATGGCAAATGTCACTCAAATGATTCAATGGAAGATCCCTAGCCACAGGTCCCACCTAGAACACGCGTCACAGTACTCTCTCCCCAGCAACCCAGCATGACCAATCACTAGTGATCACGACACCCACACTGGCCAATTAGCTCTGTCCATACCCTCAGAGCTCTCCCAACACCCTTGATAAGTCTGTTGCCCCTCCTGCTGGGTGCGACTTCCCTGGCCTGTGGATACGCGGACCAGTGAACCTCGCCCGGGATTGCACTAAAAAATTTTTTTTTGGCCCCTTTGTTGCCGCTTGCCTGGTCTGGTTTCATCTACCTTACAGTTAGGAGTTCAATATGTCTTTTTGAGAGACACAATTCAACCACAATTTCTCCTGTTACTGACATAATTCAGAAAAGCACTAAAATTGTAGTCACTGTGACATGGACAGGACCTGCATGGAGAGAGGACATCCCAGAGGATGTAGCAAGGCTGAACAGTGATTACCTTAAAGAGGTGGGAAGGGATGGAGATTGTGAGTACAGCATTCTGTCTTTCTTATTTTTCATTCAGAATATTTCCTTACCAAGCTTTCCTTGTTTTCAAATCTTGGTTAAGGAGTAGAAGATAGGAAATGCTGAAAATACAAGCTGTAAATGCTAACAGGGCTGTTCTTTGTAAAATTTCTTAGGAAAATGAGATACCATCTGAACTATATAGTTCTCTATTAAAAAGTATCAGAAATGGGAAAGAAGATAATTCCCTCTATCTCCAACCCCCTTAGTTATTCTTGAGAGCAATACTTTCATTCCTTTAAGGGCAACCATACACATTTCAACAGCAGGCATATGTGGTTTTGACTCAAGAGGTGAGCATGAACAGCAGACAGTAGAGGAGGAAAACGATGGTAGGTGCCAGGATAGTTGACTGTATTTATTTGTGAAAACATGTAAGAAACATTTTGAGAAATGCTATTATACCAGGGGAGGACCTTACATGGGTTGAATAATTTATGAATTGGCAAGTTCAATAAAATATGGATCAATGTGATTTGATTAATCAAGTTGTGATGCCCAAGTAAAGTTGATTTACACTTGTAACACCAGGGGAAAAATATGTTCCCAGCCTAGGGCAAATAACATTTGAAGCCAAAATCAGTCAAAGGGAGAAATAAAGTGGGAGAAACCTATTTACTGCTCACTAGCAGTCATTTACTTCTGCTTACCCGCGTCTCTCACGACGCAGCTGCAAAAGACCACAAAAGTACCTCTCTGGTCCAGGTGCCCGCTTGCTCTCCACCCCTTCTGCAATCACCTGTTAATATGAAGATGGACTACTTCTCTCCACCCCTTGGAAATACCTGTCGATATGGAGATACACTAAAGCCAGGTGAGAGATTCTGGAAATATTGCAATTTTACCCACAACCCTTCAGTTTATGTCAGTCTGTTGTTTTGGACCTTAACTTAAAAATGGTGAAATTGAGCAGTTAAGAAATTATTTTTTCCAGGTCTAATTATAGCAAAAATGTTGAACGTTAAAAGCAAAGGACATTCGTTTGCCTTCAAAATCTGAGATTCAAACGTGGCACAGGCAGAGCTGCACTGAGAGTTAATCAGGGCGTTGCTTAATCATTCATTGTTTAAAATATTGCCAAAGGCTGCTTTGTCCACTAAAGGTAATTTCTTGTGTTTCATTTGCAGATACTCCCACCTTATTTTGGTTTCATTTAATTATCCTTAAAAAAAAAAGGCTAATAAGGCAGGAAGTAGAAAAGAATAAAAACAACAGATGATTATGGGGTTAGTCAACTTAAATGAAAAAGGAAGACTCAAAAAATAAAATATGCATGTTTTAAATCTTACCTAGGCTCTGTGTGTGTGTGTGTGTGTATGTATGTGTGAGTGTACACACCTATATACAGTGTGTTTTAAATGGTAAAGTATTGGGGGTAAAATTGTAACATTTCCAGAGTATCTCACCTGGCTTTAGTGCATTTGCATATCCTCAGGGGTGGAGAGAAGTTCATCTCCATATCAATGGTAATTACCTGGGCAAGGAGGGCTTATCCGTACCTGAGAGGTGTGGGGGAGGGCTGGATTTTGGCTTCTGCTGGAGCAGGTGAGAGACAAAAGCCTTCAGACTGCAGTTTGTGAGCAATGAACGAATTTTAAACTTTATTTCTCCCTTTGACTGATTTCGGTTTTTAGAGGTATTTTGCCCCGGGATTTCCTCTCCTTGGACTCACAAGTATATAGTGATAAAGAAATGTCAATGGAAGTCAAATAATGAAATATTTCCTAGTATTAAAGGCTGTTGCACTTCAGAAACCTTTCTAATGTGGTGTGTGTATGCACACATAGACAAATGATATCAATAAATGGATGCACAAATCTAATTTGTACTGTAAAAATTGAGGTCATGGCCTTAGATATACTTATGTTGACATGGAATTACAGTATATTTTAGTGTTTGTTCTTAAACTTTGTAGACTCAGGGTTAGAATATTCCTTAAAACTTTTAATAGGGCACTTCTTCAAAATATATGCATGCATATGGGTGTGGGGATGGGCGGAAGGGTAGGTTTTTTGAAAGCCAGGAAGAGAAATGGTTCATTTTGAAAAGACAAATTCTCTAGATAAAATCTTACCTTGTAGTTAATTTTCTGGAGTTATAGGTACGCATTTGTGTTTTCTAAAGGCTCAGTGAGAAAAATACCCAACAATAGCATTTGATTCGATGGCCTCAGCTCAGTGCCCCTCAACAAATTTACTTTTAGAAAATTTTCATGTTTTTTGTAATCATAAAGTATAAATACTTTTTTCCTAGTGTATTGCAAATGAGTTTCAGCTCCAGGCAAGTTCGCTATAGATTCACTGTGACCAAAGAAATTTACAACAAAGGGCTCTTGGGGTGAAAAAGTAATACCCAACTTTATTTCCAGGTGGCAGGTCAGTCACCAAAATCATGTTCACTCAGAGCAAGTCTGTGTTATCACTGCTGTTTCGGATGCAGCAAGCCGGTCTCTACCTCTGGGCCTCTCTGCACAGACGTCCTGCACAGCTGTCCTCTGGGCCTCTCTGCACAGTCGTCTCGCACAGCCGTCCTCTGGGCCTCTCTGCACAGTTGTCCCGCACAGCCTACCTCTGGGAATCTCTGCACAGCCGTCCCGCACAGCCGTCCTCTGGGCCTCTGTCCTCGGCGCTGCCACCACTCCAGCCTCCGCTCCACTCTCCTACAGCCTTGAGCCCTGCCACCCAGTCTCCGGCCGAGCACTGGATGGAACTCTTTATAGTAACACAATAATGGCTTATTGCCTAAAGGTGTGGAAGCGGTAGCATAGCAACAGGCCAGTTACATTTAAGTTCAGTGAGGATCCTGGCCATAGGAACCCCACTTTATCCATACCTAGTTAGTATGGATTTGTTGTAAATATAAATAATATCCCATACATCCCTGAAGTAATGTGCTTATAATTACAAAAGTTTTGCATTGATTTAGTCATTATTCATTTTAAAATTGAACAATTGGTATCATTGATGATATTTCTTATAACTCATTTAAACCATAGATATTTTCTGAAAATCAGTTGTATTTTTTAACTTGAATATATTAGGGTAACATGCTAATTAAAGGAATCGTTTGGATAAATTGAAGTATCTTGTGGCAAAGCAAGTTTATTAAAGTCATGCTATTATTAATTCATTAATAACTCCAGATTTTCAATATGTGAGATTAATTTAAATGATATATATTTAGAAATTGAGATGAAAATCGACAGACTGATAAAATATGAAAATACAATTAGTAGAAAATTTAGTTCTTAAAAGATTGTTCTCATTGATTCAAGTTAAGACAGTGGTAGAACAAAGCTAGAATGAAACAAATCTAGAGTTAGATGTGAGAAGAAACATTATATTTAATTTCTGGAAATAAATCATTTTTCCCTTTCTATGCCAAGAATTGCTGCTACTAGTTTCTATTTAATCATGCTTTTATTTTTATGTTGAATGTGATAAGATTTTCAGAGTTTCTTGTTTTAAACTTTAAACAGAGACTCAAAACATTTTCTGAATTTTAATTCAAAAGTCAAATGAAAAAGAAATTAAAAAATTTGTGCCACATGTTCCTAGAGTAGTTGACTATTAGAGTCAAGCCAGTTCAAATGTCCCCACAGTTTTCACAAATTCAAATTGAAAGTCATATATGGCCTGAAGGGGAAAATGCAAACCTAATTAGCTTTGGGAGTAAAGTTTTGAACCTTGGAAAATGGTTTCTTAAGAAGCCTGTAAGAAAATGCATGTGTTTCAGTGCAGCACTATTAGTGACAATAAAATCTTTTATTTAGGTTTTTTAGGGTCCACAAGACATCCGCGAAAGAAAAGTGTGGTTTAATTAATTAAGCAACCATTTATCTAGTAGTCACTATGTGCCAAGACTTGGCTTTGCTACTGGCTACAAAACTAACATTCCTACATCCTGCTCAGTAGTAGCTGGGGGTCAGTGGAGTAAATTTTCACACCATTGTAATATTAGGTCATACAGCAGAGGTATAAACAAAATTATGGAAGTACAGAAGTGAGAGAGAAGGTGTTAACAGACATTATAATATCCAATTAACCAATCAACCTATAAGTAGCTGCTATAATTCTCATTTTAGCAATAACAAAACTAAAACTAGAAATGAACCAATACTCGAAATGATTTAGTTAGCTGAGTTAGGTTTGAGATATTTATACCAACATTTTGTTTGGCATCATGTTGATAAAGTTACCACTCTCTATATAACATCCAAGACTTGACGGATTTTACAGATTATAGAAGAGAAATGCATTACAAAAAGGATTTGTTTGAGGTTGAGTGTCAATGAATGAGAAAGATTTGCCAGGTGGGTGAGATGGGGAGAACAGAGGAAATAGCATGTGCAAAACCAGAGAAGTCTGAGGAGGCGTGGTGTGATCAGGGAATTGTAAGGTAAGGCATTTGATGCGTATGAAGTTTAAGGTGCCAGAGGAAGGAACAAGTGAGAGAGGAGGGAATGAGGGATTAATCAGTCCAGGCAGTAAAAGGGAGTGTATTAGCCATGAAAATAACCTGAAACTTTATCCTTCGTTGAATGAACAAAAGATTTTTCTGTCACCGTGGTGACAGTGGGCAAAACGGGTAACCTGTAGACTTGTAATTTTAAAATCAGACTTGAGTTTCCCTGATATTGATAACTTCATGTTAGGTTTGAAGCCACTGTGCAGTTTGTTTCTGGATTGGCATTTATTGTACTACACAAGTAACAAACTAGACATTTGAAGGGAATGGAACCACTTTATATAACTATAAAGGTACTTGGATGGATGAGAAGATTTGCATGAATTTTTGTCTTTTAATTGTGTGGTCTTTTACCTGGCCTACTTATTACTGATTCCCTTTAATTTTCCACTCATATTCCCTGGAATCCTTCTCCATCTATATATCAAGGTGGTTCCTTAATCATCTCAGTTCTAGCTATTTTAAAAGATACAAAAGAGAATTAGTGATTCTGCTCTCAAGCTGCATATAGCTTCATAATGAAGATAAGATGCCTGCATTTATAATTCAAGCCTGTGAGATAAAGTGTTAAATATGCAATAATAACAGAAAACTTTCTTCAGGACTTTAGTAGCCTAGCAGGAAAAGTAAAGGTGTCCACTCCCCTGTCCTGTTTACTGGACTATTAGATTAATGCACCAAAGCTAGTGGACAGCAGGAAGTGTATGGACTCTGGAATGAGCATATCTGACTTCATTGCCTAGGCACTGGGCCCAGGTAGGAGAAGGTACCTCAAATTTTTGAACTGGCTTTCTTGTTTGCTTAATGGAGATACCTATATCTTGTTTTTAGAGCTTTTATGGAAATTAAAAGAAATAATCTTTGTAAAATATCTATTAAGTAATGCATGCTCTTTAAAGTGTATTCCCCTCTGGTATACTTCTGGTCTAAAGTTCAGTGAGCTCATTGCAATGGATACAATCCATAAAAGAAAAATATTTCATTGAAATGTGTCCTGGGAGTTACATATTTTGACGTATGTCATGTCTCTTAAAAGAAAATTGTGTATCCTTTAAAGTTATTAAGTGTCACTTGAAATTTCAAAGCATTAAGTATCGTGACTTAAAATAAGTAAGTGGAATAAGTAGATGATGCTTTTCAAATTTTACACAAGCCCTCTTTCTCCCAGAAATCACTGGTATAGAAGACAACTGAGTTTGTCCTATGATTTCATTATGAGAATGCCTTTGGTAGGATGTGAAAGTTGTTTTTACACTTTAATACTCTACTTTCTAGTCAACCATTTAAAGTCCATGAAGAGTAGAAAAATAGTGAAATCTGAAGATTACATGGTAAAGGCCTTTGACCATGTTGAAGGACTGTAGATGGGAGTCAATTAACCATAACTAAGAGTCCTGAATTCACTGCCCCAGATGGTTATTATTTTTGAGAATCATTATACAATCTGACAATCAGAGGTTTTATTTTATACTCCCGAGTGTAGAGATAGAGAGATTTTAGATACAATAGATCCATAAAAGCAGTTTGCCTTTTTAAAAGGAGTATGATTGTGGCTATGTGTGCATTATTCAGTTAACAAACACCATATATTAAATAACTGTCAGTTACTTTGCAATTGCAGTTGTTTATGGTTAATCTGAAAGACATATACGACTCTCATTGAGGTTTCACAGGAAATATTCCAGTAAGAACAAAAAAAATACAGAGTTTATATTTTACCCCATGCTGAAAGTGTGAGTGATCACAACACTCTTCTACAACTTTGTCACATGCAGGTGCTAAAGAAGTAAAATCACCAACAGCCTCCTAGTATTCTTTACTATTCTACTTTAACATTTGAAATACTATAATATACAACCTGAGCTGATAGGCTCTGATTTTGATTCACTTGGGAAATATGGCACCTTATTATGTTTGAAATGTTTAAAGTTAAAGAAATGTTGAAGAATTAAACTTTGATTTCTGTTAAGAGCTTATTTATTCACCTGGTTGAAAATCAGAAAGGTAAAAAGAGGCGGACAGCGACGATTCTCCTGCTGGCCGGTTTCCCTCTCCAGAGAAAACCACCGTCATATTTGTTTCATGCCAGGGACCCTACAATTTGAAAAGCCTAGAGTCTAGTACATAACAGAGAAACAGATCAATAGTGAAGGATAAAGATGAGCAGTGGGCTAGGAATGAAAGTGGAGGTACACTCATCTTATTGAAAAATAAGGGATGATTTTACTGTAGGAACTACTAGAGCCTATCAACTGTGCATATAGCAATTTCATACACAGGTTTCTAGGCCAGACCTGTTTGACAAGCTGGGTCTCAGAACAGCTAAGGTGACCCAAGGAGAAGTAAGGCTGATGTAAACAAAGTAAAAGACTATTTGAAGTACAGACTTTCTAAAGACACAGTTCAGGAAGTTTAAAGGGCTGGCATCTGGAAGTTGAGAAAAGGAGGAAGGATAGGAAAAAAAGTGTAACAATCATTCAGTTTCATATTGAAAAATTTAAGATGGTGAATCAGTCGTGCCTGAGTTTTTCTATTTCAGTATCCATGTGACTTTGGGGAAACTTTAAATATTCTCATTTATAAAGTAGTAACTTCTTTAAAGAGACTGTTCATATAATATAAAAAGTGCCTAAAATATATACGGTCTATTTTCTCCAGTGATACATATTAGTTATGACTAATAATAAGACAGTTTTCAATCTCTGAAGAACTGAGATTCTCTAGTTAAAGTTTATTCATTAGCTCATCTGTATGCTAGGAGAAAATATGAAAACAATCTATTTTATTTAAATTTGAAATAACAGAATTCATAGCTGCTCAACTCAAAGAAGAGAAGAGTACATCACTCAAAATCAATCCAAGAGTTTAAGTTAAATGGCTTTTTTCAGGAACATCAAAAATATAAAATATTACAACATAATGTTCCTATACCTTAGTAGAGAAACTTCAGTGTATAAGATGCTGCCCCATTTCTTTAACAGCTGAAGTATTTTAACTTGGGTGTTTTTCCCAAGACATTTTCAGGAGGTCAAACTTGGTAACTAGTGGCCTCTAAATTTAATGCTGTCATTACTCCTGTAGATCCATTTAGTGTCCCCCTTTCCCAGACTACTTTGCTCAATTAGCTCATATTGCTTCCCACTTATAAAGACAGAGGCCAAGACTGTATCCTAGAAAAGTGCCACTGGCCACCAAGGTTTCTTATATAAATCCTGTTTTACTAAGTTGTTGTAGGCACCTAAGCAGTTTGGAGAAACAGGCGGCAGAGATAAATCTTATTAGGGGCACCCATTGCCACTTTAATATTTCACTATATGCCCCAAGTTTCAGGCAAGCATGAGCCAGATTGTGTCCTTGTGCCTGAATCTGCCTTGGCTAATATTTACCAATATTGTCGTGACTCATTTTGAGGAGTGGCCAATGGTAAATGTCTCAGTACTAAGCAAATACCATTAAATGTCTCAGTACCGAGCAAACACCATTCAATTAAATACACTGAAAAGAAGTTTATTCAGGCAAGATAGAGGTGATCACAGCACAAGTTTCATAGACTTTGATTAAATCCAAGCTATTTGTCATAGTCTCCAAAGCCTTGCATGTGTGAGAGACTGAGCTAATTCTTTGGGTTCTTGGAAATTGAGTTTGGTAGTCCCCCTTGTAAATACACCATTTGAAATGCGTTTCACTGTGCCTCTCTTTATCTCCTCTCCTGAAACTTAAAGAGACAATATTTAAATGTATTCTACTTTACATGGATTTACAGATTAATCAGTGTCTAATGGCCCTCCATTTGTAAATTAATAACTATATACTTTGTTAGTGCTCACAGCAATCTTCTCTTTAACACTTTATTCTTCTCCTTAATTTATAAATGCTGACTCAGACATTAGTAGGAAGATAATAGTGGTCAGTATATAAATTGGGTCTTAATCAGTTTCTGAACTATTTCAGAGAAAAGTGCATAGTACTTATGCTTCTTATCTGGTTCTTAATACTGTCAGATGGTTTGTAGGTTAAATTCATTATTACTAACATATGTCAAGGAGCCCCTCACATTTTTATTTCACTAATCACAAAAAATAGCTTTATAGTATTAAATCTTTAAAACTAATGCATCCATTGATTTAGAAATTTCTTTCATAAACATAGGTTTTGAAGATAACATTTTTTCTGGAATATGATTTTGAACTCTTAAAAATGCATTCCTTATTTCACATTATCCCTTCATATCTCAGCTATACAGAAAAGTTAGAAACATGTTTATGAAGGCTGGACATGAGGTGGTGCTTCACACATGAAAGACATGTTGTCATCACTCCTTCACTTCCTGAAATTTTTAATTCAACTGTCCCACTCCAGCATTGGCTTTCAGAAGGATTTTTTATGTGAGTTTATAAGAATTTAGTGACGTGCTTTACTTCATAAAGGACATTATAAGGAACAAGGTGAAGAAATTACATTTCATATTCCCTTCAATATAGTGACATCCATGGGCTGTAGTCCAGTGTTTTTTAAGCAAGTACCTGGTCACTTAATGGGGGTCAAAGCCCATTTCATCTGCTTTTCAAAAATCTAGTCCACTGAGTTCCAGGGAAATAATTTTCCCTGAAAGATCACAGTCAGTTCCAGAATTTAACAAGTTTTCCAGAAAGTGGTGCTTGACATATAGATAATGTCTAGATGTGTGAACCTCCATCTGTTGGCATAATTCAGAACAGCCTTTCCTCACAACATTGTGAAATAATTTTCTTGTAACTATGTTTTGGGAGTATCCTGGAGAGAAGGGTACTGGATATGAGTCAAGGAAGAGAAGTCAACAGAATTACTGCCTTCGGGACATTAAGGAAACGCAATAGGAAACAATACCCATGAAAAGGATAAACTTCTGCGATCAGATTCTTGGTTTATCTCGACCGGCTTTAGAAAATTTGCTGCTGGAAAAGGACAAGATTCGTGCCCTTTTAAAGACGCATCTCTTTGCCTTAAAAGGATGCAGTGATCCTTCTCTGGCGAAAATTGCTTTGCACTTTGATATTTTGGCCAAGCAAGGCCTGTATGCCTTCCAAGAGCGGCCGGTAACAAACAAGAACCTCGGAGCGCGCCCTGTGCGTGGCTCACTCCAAGGCGGACTGCGAAAGGAGCGGAGTTGTTCAGCTGGTGCTCCCGCCTGCTGCAGCGCGTTCCTGCATCTCCGGGCAGCCCGTCTAGGGGCCGGCCCCGCCCGTACGCGGCTCCCTGCCACCCTCTCGCGGGCGCGCTCGGGGTGGGGCCTGGCGGCTGCCGGAGATGCGGCCGGAGCGCGGGGCGGGTGCTGCGAGCCGCCGGGGCGGCGCGCCGGGGCAGCCTGAGCCGCGCGCCGCGTCGCTGTAATCGGACACCGGAGCGCTCGCCCCCCACGCCCGGCTACTTTCCATTCACGCCGAAGTGCTTGATTAAGCGACGCGGAGAAGGGCTCCGGGTGCCGTGGCGCTGCGGCGCCGAGGATTCCTTTACAAAGAAACTCAGAGGACCGGGAAGAAAGAATTCGCTGCTGCGACGCTCTAGAAATTAGGGTCTTCTGGGGAAAAGGATAGACGCACGCGGAGCCAAACCGGTAGCAAACTGATGACTTTTCCGTGCTGATCCCTTCCCCCTGACCGGTCGGTAAGCTGATCTCGTTATTTTCAGCATCACAAATTTAGCAAAATGTAACTCCTGGGTCTGTGTATCGACTTTTCCTTCACACGTCGGTGTGCTGCAGTCTGGATATTTCCGTAAGAGTTTGTCAGGCAAGTGTTTTCCTTGCTGAGAGCCCTGCTTGAGTTGTTTCTTTAGGTTATGACACCTGCGGAGAGTTTCAAGTTGAGTATTTCACTGACTTCTAAAGCAAAATTGCCGGAGGGGACATGAAAGATTACTTTTGTTACGTGCAATTAGTGTGCGATCAGAAGTGAAAACAACAAGCCACATGTTTAAGCGTCTGAGTTAAAGGGAAGAAGTTAAAATACATAGGGAGGGGCGGAGGACATGTGTAAGACACTTGGTTCCCAGTCCCTTCTCATCTCTGGCTAGGCTTGAAATCACATTGCTCTATATACTCGCTTCATTGGACCTGTCATCTCGTCTTCAATATTATTATTTTCAATCTGTAGCCTGTCCCCTTTTGGGGAGACAGGTAAAATACTGGTAATAGCAATATATATAAGTGTATAAATATTTTTGGCCTAGTTAATAAAGAGACAAAGGATAGGTATATTTATAGCTTCTTTTTTTTTTTAAGCTATAAAGTCAACAAAAGTAGGGAGCAAATTACTAAGGGAAAGTAACCCCATGAAATCAATTTTCTTCCAAGTTAATTTAGGGATGACAGGGTGAAGAGGTTGTAGAAGCAGGAAGAAACAGGTTTTTTTTGAAAATTACCAACAAAAACATCTCTAGGGTTTCCACCATCTGTGTGGTAAAAGGAATACAATTCTGTTTCTAACTTCCAACGTACCAACTAGGAAATCAACTTATAATTTTGCTTAAAGTGGCATGTTTTATTTATTGTGCTTTTTCTCCTGTCTTAATGAATCAGTCCTTTCAATTTTCAGTGGTATATATTGAATAAAATTAGTGATAGGATTTTAATTTTAAAAGCCATTTAATATTGATGATCAGCATTATTGTAAACTGAAAAAATAAGTTCCCAGATTAAACTCTGTCATGTCATTTTATTATATTATTATGCTAGACTCAAAATTACTGGATTTCTTTTATGGTCCTGAGTTTATTTTGCATATTGTGGCCACTCGAGCTCCTATAGATCTGTAGTTATGCATTAACTGATCTTCCTTGATATTCATGCATTAGTTAATAACATGTATCAATTTATAGCTACAGTTTCAAAGAGTAATACTTCTCTCTCTGATTGATCTTTTGGAATTTTGACAGCCTGCTTTCTGGTTGATTTATTTTAAATATGCATTGAGGGATACAGGGCTCACTGGATTGCTCACCACTAAGTCATTGGTTTGAGTTTGGCACGAGTCCATGGTTACCTCATCTGCATCATTTAACAGCTGCATGGTCATCTGTATAAATTGGCAGATAACTAATTCAAGTGATTTTAGTGAGCAAGGATTAAGCACACATAAATTTATGTGTAGAAATACCATTTCAGAGATAATTACTCCCAAAAGAGCTAATATGTATGGAAGTGAGTGGATACACATGAATGTTCATGTGGAATTTTCCTTCTACTACTGTATTTATGGTAGAAAGTGATGCTTTCATCCACTGATACCTATTAGTACCATTCTCAAGTCTTTTCAATGTAATTTTTAGAGAGAAGATCAAGTTTAAATATCAGTTGTTCTTATGGGAATCCATAACTTTTTCCTGGATGCTCTGTTTAATATTAGCATCATTTGCTGGAAGATGAAACAGTTTCTTTTTCTGCAAAGACTTCCAGACACAAATTATACAAATCCAAATTTTCACATCTAAGAAGCAAAGTCACAGCACCTCCTACTGTTTGTAAAAGTCCAGATATGTCTTCTGTGAACAGGGTGTTCTGTATAGATGGCTGGGTTTTTGTATGTGCTCCTAAAATGTGAAATGAAATATAACAAACTTGTTATCTCTCGTTTAAAGGTATATTCCCTTGAATACCGACTTGAAAATCTGAAGAAATGGCATTCCGGGCAATTTGCATGTTGGTTGGAGTATTTGTTTTTTCTGTCTGTGTGAAAGGATCGTCTCAGCCCCAAGCAAGAGTTTATTTAACATTTGATGGTAAGAAAGTCGATAAATACCTTGCGGAAAAACAGTGTTATTTGAAGTCTTTTTGTCTGTTTTATCCAGATTCAAAAATTAATAAATTAAAATTATTAAGTATTAATTAAAAAATATGTAGTGTACTGCTTTTGGGGTGACATGACTATTTTGAGTTATCTGTTAATAGACAAAAGCCACCTATTGCGTTTGTTTATGAAAATGCTTGAAGTGTATTCTGCCCTTTTCTAAAAGTTTCTTCTTAATGGTCAGCTGGTGTTTGAGAAACACTGTGTGCTAATCCGCATCAGCAGAAAGTGCTATGCAGGTTTAATTACTGAAAATTTTTCCTAATGAATTTTGGGCCTTTGCCTTAAAACCGGTCTCTCCATATATTGTTCTAATGGTGCTTCCATTTCCACAAGGAGTTCGTGAGGTTGGCAAACCTCCTAATTAAGTGAAAAGGACCTGAGAAAATAGTTAGAAGCGTGCTTTTGATCATACTTGTGTACAAATGTTATCTTTAGAAGCTTAGGACAATGGGTGTGATTTCAAATTTTCACAAACATAAAAGGTGTAAGATTCTTTGAGGGAACTGGTGCCAAATGTCCTCATGAGCTTTAATGTATGTAGTTCAAACAATTTACAGGTGGAGGATTTCCATCAGTCACATAACCCATACTAATTGGACAGATGGACTAAGAAATGGATTAGGGAGAGCATCCTGCCAATTGGGATCATTTATATTTTTATTACTTCTTTCAGCTCTGTCTCTGCATAAACCTCGGTGTCATTGGGTATGATTTCATTTTCATTTGAGAAACAGTTTACTCTCAAACCTTCCTGCAAATACTTCCTATATATTTACATGACAGTATAACAGACCTTCTGTTAACTTGAATTTCAAACAGCAGTATGAGTGATGCTTATCAGCCAAATACTATCTTTTCTTTCTTTCTCTGAGGTCACCATAAGCACTGAAGGAACCTCATGTAGATCTTAAGAGTGTGTGAACTTCTAATTGCTTCCTTAGCTTCTAAGCCAGGCATTCCCCTTAAAACCCATGGCTATCCAGTTAAATTGTGAAGGAAAAATAGACTTTTTGAAGTCTTTTTTTTAATTAGTAAAACTTCTTGAAGTCTGCTTATACCTTTTCTCCCAAATTGAGTACTATGAAATATCCAATCAAGTAAAAAAGCAAAGGCTTTAAGAAGCAGTACAATTTCTCCCATATTGTCTATATTTCTCTCAGTATATAGGAAGATGTTTTCATAGATTAGGTATCTAAACCTGTTCTATTACATCAAAACTTTCTTTTAAGCCAAATTTAACCCTAAATAATGTAAATATTAAAAAACAAGTGTATCTTCAGAGAGAAAATTCATCAAGTCTGTATTTGAAAAGATAATTACAATTTATCTTTTACAGAGGAAATAAGTAATACAATCTTTTAAGACCATACTATGTAGGACAGTAACTGCTATATATAGAATGACTGACTAGAAGTTATGATGGGCTTTTTAAAATACTACCTGTCTAATATTTTGAATGCTTTCAGAGGCAAAATAGATTCTTACAGAATAAGACTTGCCTTAATTTTTAACATATGCATAATACAACATAGTAAGATAAGCTACTGATCTGAAAGTTTTAATTCCTGATATTTTATTCTTCCCAAGAGTCTTACTAGGAAATAATCAGAGATAGAATATCACTTAATTTGGATACTGTAATTTTAAAGATCTATATTAATAGGGAGAGTAAATTTAATGAAATTACACAATTTCTAAATTAGTACAAAAAAACTCTGGAAATGAGCTACATATTTGGCAGAGTATCATAGGAAAAGTATCTTGAGCAAAAACAATTGTTAAGAAGTGTAAATTTTAATCCTTAATTCAGTCATTTTAAGAGATTTGATAGTGTACCTGCTTGAGTGTCTTATTATTTAAAGTTTCTGACTGATTTTAGGATGGCTTATTTGAGTATCACACTGAGTAGGTTACTAAATTTCTTTCAAAATGGTTTAGTCTTGACATCAAAGTGTAGAACTTTGTACTGGGTAGACATATTTATGAATATATATTAATTTAAATATATATGATATAAATCTTTAATTTATTTCATATTTCAAAATTTCTATCACTAGTTCTCAATCAAAAATTATGAGTTGGAAGATGCTTTTGAGGAAATTCAAATAATTTCCAGTAACAGCAAGCAGAGGTCATTTATATCTTTATGTTCTTTTACAATTACCTTGTCTCTTGACTCCTCTGAGTTGAAATCTCCTTCACTGTAACTTAGTCCTCTGAACTGTCTCTTTAGAAGAATCCTGAGTCTTATCTCTCAGTTCAACTAAGATCAAAGTCAATTTGAAGGTGTGTGAAACAATAGATTTGTCCTCCCAGCCAAGTTCCATTTCTTTCTATGGTGGAATGATGGAGTGATAACATTTGGGAAACAATGATTTACAGATTTGTCTTCCCTACAGATGTAGCCCAAGGTCAACCAGATGGTCATCAGTTCTATGGGAGAATGTACTACAGATGTTATTAATTAGTTACATTTGTGCAAGCTAAACCTTGTAGATTTATTCTAAATCCATGTAGAAAGAACTGTGACTTCTATTAGAAATTATATTTTGTAATTTTTAAAATTCTCATTTAATGTCAAATAGCTTTCAAATGAATATAAAGTTAGTGTAAATGTTAAGTTGAATTTTTGTTGACAGAGATCCAACAGTTTGACAGATTCACATTTCATAGCATTATTGTCATTGTATTTTTGTCCCAGAGGGTCTTTGGAATCTATGAGTCATAAGGAAAGACAAGGCTACATATGTACCATAGATGAAATTTGTTTTGCTCGTTAATATACAAGGGAGGGCATTGTTGAAAAGATGTTGCCTTTATCCAGTAGAGATTTTAGCATGTAATTTTCAAAACCAGGAACAAATATTCTATAATTTGATAAAAGTTATCATTTGCATGTAGTATTAAGAAAAGGTTCTGAGCAACAGAAAAATGGAAATATTGTCTGTTCAAATAGGTGTGATTATTGAATAGATGTAATAAAGTGTGATTACTGAGTTTAATGTGTTAAATATTGTTTCTATTTAAAAATGAGGTAGATTCTTATATTACTTTCTCATCTAGTAATTCAGATTGAGAATCTAAGACATTCAATTTACTTATATGAAGTTATTCATGATACTATCTTATTATCCTCACTATGTCTGTAGGATCTGCAGTAATGTTTCTTATTTCACTTCTGATATTCACAATTTGTGCCTATATTCCTTTATGTTCTGCCTGATCTGTTTAGAGATCAATTTTTCCATTGTATTGATCTCTTAAAATAATCAGCTTTTGGTTTCACTGTTTTTTCTATTGTTTTTCTGTTTAATATTTTCTTGATTTATACTCCAAAATTCAATTCTTATTTCTTTTTGCTTTGTGTTTAATTGGCTTTCCTTTTGGAACATCTTAGCATAGAAACTTAGATCACCGATTTGAGGACTTTTCTCTAATATAGTGAGTTATGCATAAATTTCCCTTGAAACTGCTTTAGCAGTGTCCCACATATTTTTGATAGGTGCGTTTTGATTTTCAGTCAGCTCAAATTGTCTTCTAATTGCTCCTGTTATTTTTTTATTTTAACCACTGGTTATTTAGAAATATGTTGTGTAATTTATAAATATCTGGGTATTACATATATATATATGTATCTGTTATTGATCTCCAGTTAATCTCTTATTGTCAAAGAACATACATAGTATGCTTCTAATTCTTTAAAATTTCTTTGAACTGATTTTACAACCCTGCATATAGTTTATATGGAAAAGAATGTGTGTGCTTTTGTTACATACAGTGATACGTTAACGCCAATTAGATTCGATTAGCTGACTGTTAGGTTTTCTATATCCTTACTGATTATCTGTCTACTTGTTCTTTCAATTACTGACAGAAGAAGGTGAACTTTCCAAGTATAATTATGGATTTTTCTATTTCTCTTTTCAGTTCTATCAATTTTTGCCTCATGTTTTTGAATTTCTGTTACCAGGTACTGGCATATTTAGGAGTGTTACGCCTCTTGATGAAATGACCTCAAATTAATTGACTATGAAATATCCCTGATAATTTCTGGTAATAATCCTTGTTCAGAAATGTATTTTGTTGTAACTCTTTTGTCTTTTTTGTCTAATGAAAAAATACCAAGAAAATTTTAGTTTAAATTGAGTGGGGAAAATGTCATCCCAATGGCCTCTTGGACATTTTTATTAAAATATTAGGAAATATGTTTAAGCAGACATATTTTTGAAATATATGAATGTATGAATATTAGTGTGATATAATGAAGTATACATGTGTGGTATACATGAAGATCAAAATGCCAGGTTTTCAATCCTTGGTTCTTCACTAATTAACTCTGAAACTTTGTCAGAACCTCAATTCCCCTGACCAGTGAAAAAAAATTTTACACTAAATGATCCTTAAGACTCCTTTTTGCCCTAAAATTATATAATATTTAAGCTTAGTTTTGTTTCATAAATATCACCTCCTTTGAGGAAATCTACAATAATTTCCTTCATTGCTTTCATTAACATTTTGTGTGAAGGACCTTGGCAAGGGGAAGAAAAAAAGTAAACAAAATATTTTTAAAAATTCATGTATTTGGAGTCATACAGAACTGGTTTTAAATCAGTTTTCTGCTACTTTCTGGGTACACTGCATTCTTGGGGTAGTTAGTTACTCTCCTGATCCAGAATTTGATCATCTGTAAAATAGGAATAACATGTACTCCATAGAATATTTTTAAAATTAAATGAATTGTTTGTAAGTTGTGTTGTGTGGTATGGAGTGTGCATCCTATTACAACACATGAAAACTTGAACAGAATTAATATTGGTAAATTCCTTTAGCACAGAAATATGGTCTTCATATATATTGTAATTACTTCCCCTCCACTTGGCATAGAGACTGCTTGCTATTTGTTATTGCTCAATGAATGTTGAATTATCGTAAATTTTGATATATCTTCCCACTGCACTTCCCCAACCAATAGAGCCTTGGTATACTACAACCACCCTTCAGTGAGTTTTGGTTAATTTGAAACAATGATAGATACCAGGGAGAATGCAACAGATACTCATTTCTTTATCATAGCACTGGAATATAAACAGCATGAGAGAAGAATTTTTGTTTTTGGACAAAGGGCTTTAGATCCATCCCCTGGTACATAGCTGATGGTGAAATGTTTTCTCTTCACCTCTAAACTTTTTCCACATTATACATTAAATATTCAGCATGGTCTGGGAATTCAATTTTTTTATTAACCTTTTTTAGTTAATTCTTGAATCTCCTAATTATTCTATTTCCTTCCCTAATAGACATTTAACCTCTATAAGTTTTAGATATTTTCTATCACAGGCTTTTTATGTACATGTTGATTAGAAGCCTAGTTTTCCAGTATTAAAGGGAAGAGGCCTCAAATATACGCTGCCTTTGATAAGGCCTTGATTGGTGGCCTGTCAGGTATATTATCTTAATTCTTAATGCCATTGACATCAATATATGCTAATATGTCTAGCATATCTAGATATGTTTAGACTTTTAAAATATTGCCTTGAATGTATTTTTTAAGTCCAATTTTCATGGTGAGCTTGAACTTAATAAAAAACCAGTCTACTTTGTTGACTTTTTATGATTGTCATGCATAAGGCATGGCTTGAAATTGTAGGCAGTTATTTACCACTGACATTTGGGAGTACCGCAAAACCTTGGGGCATGTGGGATGCTTTCTGATCCATTTGTGCACAATAATATGAAATATTTCCATATAAATATACCCATAGATACATACTAATTAAATAAAATACAATATAAACATATCCATATAATTGACAAGTGTAGGTTATATACATACATCTAAAGTAATGGCAATTAAATATTAGATTTTTTCCATCCCTTTGATGAATAATTGGAATTTATTCAGGAATATTTACTCTTTGGAATGCTTTGTGTGTGAAGAAACTAACAGACTTCAAATTCAGTGTTTTAGTTGAGATTTAATTACTGGATTTGTTAATCTTATATGAGCTAATGAGATTATATATTATTAAGTTACTGAAATAGCAAAATTTCTTGTTTGTTTATGTTTTAAGATTGGATATCATCTTCAGTTTAGAAGTTAACCTATCCACAAACTACACAGTAGTTCCATGTCTGTCACCAAAGGGGCAACGTGTGACTGTTTTGTCTCTCCAGTAAAAAACCCTGAGTTATCAGACATTATTTTTTAAGGAATCCTGATGAATACTGGATTATCATTTTTATTTACGTGTTTTTAGGTCTAGAAAGACAGCATCCTGAAATAATGAAGTAAGATAAAATTAAGATGTACCCAGTATCCCATAGGCTTCAAAAAGGCTGAATTTCATTTTGCTGAATAGGCAGCAGCCTGTCTCCACTTCAAGTTTTCTTTTGGCTCAGAACTCTTATGAGTTATCAAGGTGCCCATGGAAATATTTGAAAGCACTTACAAAACCATGAAAGCTTAAAAATAAATTCACTGATAGTTAAATGGATGGCAGAAAAGTCAATTATTTGTGACTGCTCTTCTTTACTTGTGTTCACTAGAACAGTAAAGACTTCCTACTACTAAACTGCTCCCTACCCCAGTTAAGCCTATGACAAATAGCCTGAAATTCAAAAGGAAAATGACAGTTAAAAGATTAATACTCCAAAAAGATTTCTACTATTTGGATACATTTTTTTCTTAGCTATTATTGGCTGATTTTCCAGCCCAAGATTGAGTTTTACATTTACATTTACATGTGCATGACAGCGGCTTAAAAACTTTTTAATGTGGGGATGCACTGTATTGGGAAACAAGTATATTAAATGCAGACTAGACTTGCATTGAATTATCAGTTCTTTTATTTACTTTGTGATTCTTTTTGCCTCCTTTCGGTGCTGAATTTTCATTATAAATTTGTCAAAGTCTCCAGGTCACCCCTATTATATAAATGAAAAACGATGAAATTTTACAAAACATCTTTTATCCTTTAATATCTGCCTCTTTTGACAAGAAGTTTAGTTAATTAAACAAAATAAAAGGCCCCCTGTGAACTAGTGAGTGAACCCCAAAAGCTGATGAATTGTTATTGGACAATAAATTCAAAATACTAAATTGCCTCTTTAGGAACTCCGGTAGCAGTAACATTACAAGGCATAGTTATTGAACAGTTTGTCCTGTGGTCAAACCAAGAGATAAAAATAAAGCCAATTGTTCTTGCTTTCTCTATTAATCTTGAAGACTTCTCACTCCGGTTGTATTAAATCTTCTGAAATAATTTAGCTCATGGGAAAGCTTGTATTACTGTGGTTCGTTTTAATTCTCCTTCTGATTGTCTCAGTTAAATGTCAGTTGGACATCTTAAATAACACCTGAATGTTTTAATAAACCCAAACTCAATAACAAGTGCTGTGTGAAAGGACAGTCTCTGCCTTCCTTCCCTGTGAGAGTGGCCTTGCAGACAGGAAGGGATTGATGAGTGCAAGTGTGAGTTAGGTTACCTAGACCATAAAGACTCTTAAGTAGACAGCACTAAATCTGTGATATAAAGAGCAAGTCAAAACTACTATAAAATACAGTGGGAATAGAAGATGAGAAGGAATTGCCAAGAAATTTCATGTCTGTTTTTCCCTATAACATGTATTGATAAAGGACTCCAGTAGTCAAAATAAAACAAAATAGCCTTCATACCCCTTGAACTGGAGCAGAGAAATTGTAAGTGTTACAAAGCATGTCTCTTGGGAAATATTAGGATAGAAATGTGTTACAATGATATGATGTGGATATCTTTTTCAAAGATTTTTAGAAAAAGTTGGAAACCCATATTTTTCTGTCATAAAAAAAGTAATTCTTGTTCAGGTGAGTTTTGTCAGATTCTGAGAAGCTGAATTCTGTTGCTGAAAGATGATACTGTGATGTTAAGGCATTCCTCGAGGCACGAGGTTGCTGCAGTCGGAAGCAAAGGGCACTTCATTGATAGGAGATCAGAAGAGTGAGCTTATGTGCTGTTTCTTCAGCCATCCAATCAAAGCAACTCCTTGAAAAAGAAGTGTCATACTCCATGATTATCCATAGATATGTGTACACGTTTATGATTGAACTTTCTAAATGAAGGTAGCTCAAGTGATGCTAGAGAGCTTATTTTAAATCCATTCACGTGTTGATCAAATATGTTGATAAATTGTTGTTCACATAGATGGACAAAAAGTATATGTTACATAGCCTTTCTTTGTAATTTTGATTTAGAAAAAATGTACCTAGAACTAAAGATAGGCATTTTTTCCATCCTTCATAGATGTAGGCTACTGTGTTCTGTGTTTCTAAGTGTTTTTGTTCATTTATCTGTATCCATTATAATAATCACTAACACTGCTATTGCTTTTGTGCCAGGCACCATCCTACATGCTTCGTGTTACCTCATTTAATTCTCTGAACAACACTATGAATTAGGCAGTGTTTTTATCCTCATAAGATAGGTATACAGGGAAAGTAACTTGCCTGAAGTCACAGGGATGGAAAGGGCTATAATTAAACCTCAAGCAGTCAGACTCCAGAGCCAGTCATTTCTGCAGATGCTGCTAGATTTAGTTTTAAGGTCCACAAAATCAATGACAAGAAAGAACATTTCTCAGGAAGTCAGTCTGTCTGTATCTATATCTCCATCTATATTTATAGTTTTATCATGTCTAAGGTATCACTGCAGACTGTTGCTTTTCTCTTAAAAAATCAAGCCTTCCTGAAAATCAAGGAAATAAAGTTCATTCTCTTCACCATCCCTGATTCTCCCTTCAGTTTCAGATTCATCAGGGTGAGGATGAGCGAAGCTCCTCCGGCAGAATGTTCATTTTGTTGTAGTAGGTGTCTGGCTCTCTTCTCAGCTCTGGGACTGAGTCTGAGATAACTGTAGAAAAAGTTATGATTCACTCTCCCTATCTTACTGTGCAAGTTTATCAGAGTGTGTCTCCCTGTGTTCAATATGGCCTACCCTTTCTCTTGCAGAAAAATAAAATTCAAGTGTTCTTTTTTATGGGCACCATTGAAGCATCAACTAAATATAGTGCTGAGATAGACTCAATTTTACCACTTCCTAAATACCTTTTATATAACAAGGTATAAAACCTATCATTTGGTTTTAGTTCTTTTGTCAAAAAATAAAAGTTTTGAGAAAGAAAGCTGCAAGCATTGGGTAAATTCTAGCACTCCTTGGCTTTCTGCATTTTCATTATGTGTTACTGAGCACCAGTGCATTAAATGAAAATGCATTTAAAAGCAAGGAACAGAAATGGTAGACGTTTTCTGACACAGAGTATGAGTTGGCAAGAAGGGCACGTGAAAGGCAGAGTTAAGTGCTGAGCCATGTGCTATTTTAGGGCAGGGCTGTAGCAGTGAAACCACGCGCTGAGCTGTAAAAGATGGCAAGGGTGCTCCATTTCCAAGGTACATACTTTTCACAAACAGTCATTTCAAGCCTCCCTCCTTCTTCAGTGGGAATTAACTGCCTTTGAGCATTCAGTAGTGATATGTTACTCCTGCACTGTGCTTTTTACTTTTTGGAGAATTTCTGTATTATCTCATTTATTACAGAATGCCTATGAAGGTGGTAGGCATGGGGGCCCAGAGAGGCTAAGTATCTTGATTAATGTAGCTAAGTAACTTGATGATGACAGAGACAAGACTATAAAAGGGGAATGGCTTAAGAAGAAGAAAATTAATGATGAGCTGTGCTTAGTAGAGAATTGGAGATACTCTGCAAATGAATATTATAAAATCTCAGAAATGTAGGCCATTAATTTGAATAGTAACAAATTTGTCTCATATTACCTGCTTCCCAATAATTTATTGATTATTATATGTCAAACATCAACTATATTTAACACTAGATACACCTTTAAAGTCTCTTTGGAAAGATTGAGGCATTACATAAATACTGAATGTTCACATTTTTATTTGTCTATAACTTACATAAAGTAACGAACATACTCATCCTGCCTTTCCCAAGTTTCTGCCCTTGCAGTCCAGAGTGTCACTTGATGTGTTGTGTACATCAGGACTACATTTCCCCCTTTGTTGTCCCTGGAATAGGGGATTCTAATCTGCTCATGTACATATTGACTTAGAAGGAAAACAATCATTAATATAATCTTATGTTCTAGTGTGAAGGGATGCCAGTGAAAGTGCCTAATATTCTTACCTTTCTCAACTTTAACACTTATTAGCATTTAAGATTCTTGATAATAAAAGTATGAAATACTCTACCTAATTAATTACTCAATTACTACCTCACTAAAACTATTTTCTTATTAAAAATGAGCAGGTACTGAACTTTGAATATAACATTGCTCATATTTAATCCTATATGTAGTGGAGCGCCTAATAAGTCTCCAGTCCTGATGGAATTGCTAGGCCAAAGGGGTCAAGGCAGTGTGATTTTGCAGAAGATAATTGCTGTTCCTCTAAGAAGTGAGTCAGACTGCTCATCTGCCAAAAAGAAACTGAGTTTCTGTAGTAATAATAGTGCTAAAGAAGCAGTTGCTAAATTCTTTCATGAGAAACATCTTATTTCCTTAGTATAGAATTTCACTTTCTAAAAACAAGCAATTATGGAGAGGGGATATATATCTGAGTAAAATAAATGTGAATAAAAATACGTATTTGTATATGTAAATGTATATGTATATATATATATATACACACGTACATATACATACTTATGAGTAAAGATCCATTATATTGCAATATTAATGTGGTCTTTCCTAAGTATATATTGTCTTGTAAATGCATATAGCAAAAACTAAGAAGTCAAGAAAATTAGCTACTCCTAGTATAAGTTTTAGTGTATTATTTATGTTTTCTTACTTTAAAGTGTCAAATATAGGCATATCTCAGAGTCATTATGGGTTTAGTTCTAAACCACTGCAATAAAGCGAGTTGAATGACTTTTTCATTTCCCACTGCATGTAGAAGTAATGTTTGCACTATACTGTAATCTTTTAAGTGTGCAATATCTTTATATGTAAAAAGCAATGTACATACCTTAACTAAAAATATTTTATTGCTAAAAAATGCTGCCCATCATCTGAATTTTCATTAGGTAGCAATCTTTTTGTTAATGGAGGGTCTTCCCTCAAGGTTGATGGCTGGTGACCAATCAAGGGTAACAGTTGCTGATGAGGGTAGGATGGCTGTGGCAGTTTCTTAAAATAAGACAACAATGAAGTTTACCACATCGATTGACCCTTCCTTTCATGAACAATTTTTCTGTAGTGTGTGATGCTACTTAAATGCATTTTACCCACAGTCAAATTTCTTTCAGAATTGGAGTCAGTCCTCTCAAACCATGACAGTGCTTTGTCGACTAAGTTTATGTCAGATTCTAAATCCTTTTTCATCATTTCAACAATCTTCACAACATCTTCACCACAGGTAGATACCATCTCAAGAAACCACTTTCTCTGCTCATCCATAAGAAGCAGCTCCTAATCTGTTAAAGTGTTACCGTGAGATGCAGCAATTCAGTCACACCTTCAGGCTCCACCTCTAATTCTAGTTCTCTTACTATTTCCACCACATCTGCAGGTACTTCCTCCTCTGAAGTCTTGAACCCCTCAGAGTCATCTGTCAGGGTTGGAATCAACTTCTTCCAAACTCTTGATCATACTGATATTTTGACCTCTTCTCACAAATCATGAATATTCTTAAGTAGCATCTAGAATGGCTAATCCTTTGCAGAAGGTTTTCAATTTACTTTGAACAGATCCATCAGAGGAATCACTGTCTGTGGCACGTGTAGCCTTATGAAATGTATTTCTTGAATAATAAGACTTGAAAGCCAAAGTGACGCCTTGATCCATGGGCTGCAGAATGGATGTTTCATCAGCAGGCATAAACGCAACATTCATCTCTCAGTGTATCACCATCAGCGCTCCTGGGTGACCAGCTGCATTGTCAGTGAGCAGTAGTAGTTTTAAAGAAATCTTTTTTAAGCATCATGTTTCAACAGTGGGCTTAAAATTTTCAGTAAGCATATTGTAAGCATGTGTGCTCTCATCTGGGCTTTGTTGTTCCATTTTTGTAGAGCACAGACAAGGATTTAGCATAATTCTTAAGGACTTTTGGAATGGTTAAAGAGCATTAACCTTAACTTAAAGTCACCAGCTGCATTAGCTCCTAACAAGAGTCAGCCTGTTCTTTGAAGTTTTGAAGCCAGCATTGACTTCTGCCTAGCTAGGAAACCCCAGATGGCAACTTCTTCCAATAGGAGGCTGTTCTACAATGAAAATTTCTTGTTTAGTGTAGCCACCCTCATTAATTTTCTTAGCTAGATCTTCTGGGTGACTTACTGCAGCTTCTACATCAGCACTTGCTGCTTCATCTCACACCTTTATGTTCTAGAGATGGCTTCTTTCCTTAAGCCTCAGGAACAAACCTCTGATAGCTTCAGATTTTTCTTCTGCAGCTTCCTCACCTCTCTCAGCCTTCATATAATTGATTAGAGATAGAACTGCTCTGGATTTGTCTGTGTCTTAAGGGAATGTGTCGCTGGTTTGATCCTTTATCCAGAACACTAAAACTTTCTCCATATCAGCAGTAAGGCTGTGTTGCTGTCTTATCATTCATGGGTTCACTGGAGTAGCATTTTTGATTTCCTTCAAGAACTTTTCCCTCACTTTCACAACTTGACTCTCTGGTACAAGAGACCTACCTTTTGGCTTATCTCATCATCCCTCACTAGGCTTAACCATTTCTTGCCTTTGATTTAAAGTGAGAGACAGACAACTCTTTCACTTGAACGCTTAGAGGCCATTGTAGGGCTATTAATCGGCGTGATTTCAATATTGTTACCTCAGGAAATTGGGAGGCCCGAGGAGAGGGAGAGAGATGTAGGAACAGCTGGTGAGTGGAGCAGTCAGAACACACAGCACATTTTTAGGTAGGTTCATGGTCTTACATGGACGTAGTTTGTGGTGCCCTAAAACAATTACAGTACTGACATTGAAAATCACTCATCACAGATCAACAAAACAAATGTAATAATAATGAAAAGTTTGAAATACCACAAAAATTACCAAAATGTGACACTGACATGAAGTGAGCAAATGCTATTGGAAAAATGGTGTTAATAGACTTGCTCATGCAGTGCTACCACAAACCTTCAATTAGTAAAAAATGCAATATGTGGGAAGCACATAAAGTGAAGTACAACAAAACCAAGTATGCCTGCCCCACAAATTTATAATTATGTAATAGTTGGATAATTAGCTTGGCAAACAGTTTACTACTTAAAACATTACTGTAACACTTAGGTGTATAGTAACAGCTTGGTGCAAGTGAGCTGAGAAGCAGGATAATGAACTGGTGACTTTATATGTTTGAGCCTTGCCTCCTTCCCATTACTGATGGCTAGTAATAGTGAGAATGTAATGACTTGCTGAATAACAACCCGCCAGAAGGAAGAAATTCATTTTTAGTACAGATAACAGAAAGATAAAGGGAGTGAATGGTGCAAACCATATGTAAAGGCACCATGAAATAAGTACCTAAACATCTTCAGTATACTTGCTTCTTTTATAGCCAGTGAAGTCTTGCAACCCAACTTGCTAGTGCTACTATACTTAGCATCAAATATCAAGGAGTTAGCGGAGTTCCAATTATAGCATATGAAACATAATCTTTCATTATGTGTTTTGTAAAATCTTCATTTCATAAATTTAGGTTATAAAATTCTTTTCCTCTTTTGGAAATAGACATACTTTTTACAAGGTGTACAAGCTGGCCCTTAATTCACTCCTGAAATTTGATACTGAATAGAATGGCTGTGAAGCTTTTCGGATGGCACTAACAAAATTAGAAGCTGAGAGTGAGAGGAGTTGAATACCCTAGTTAGTATTTGTGACCTTGCTTATTTGGGTCAGTTAGAAGTGACATGTATGCCATAGTAATAATAGAGGCTTTTACATGTTCAATAGAATTCCAACAGAACTCTAATTCTTAACATTAAGACCTCTTATTTAGCGAATAAGTGACTAGTAGCCAGGTGATTCTATAATCGCCTTGTATAAAATAATGTTTTTATTGAATTTCATTATGGAATTAGAGTTATATCTATATATATAGACCATTCAATAGACTGTATTGAAAAACTTTTAATAAACTCAAGATGATGAACAGGTATATAGAAGTTTTGATACTATGGTGTGATGAATATTTTGGAACTCTTTCTGTAAGTTTTCCAACTTCTTAGATACACCCTAGTTGTAATTCAATCAAAAACAAAACTTCATGCCTTAAATTATTCTTGATTTGAAAAGACTTATTGGATAATTTATATTGTATCTGTTGTCAATAAGAGCCTTAAGCATTCTCTAAACATTATTAACCTAGTTATATATTCACAGCTACATATTATTATGTAATGATGATGTAGACAATGGGAAGAAATTAGTCTCATTGCTCTTATATACAAACCTGGGTTTAAGTAGAAGCCATCTTTCTGGCATCAAAAACTCCAACTTTTATTGGTCCAGCCAGACAGATTGTCTACTCCATAAATCCAGACTCATGGGCTTTTTTTTTCCCCCTGAATTGCAAAACTCAGAACATTCCAAGAGACTAGAACATCAAGCTGGAGTGAAACAACAAGAGTATTATCATCACCAAAAGGGCATTTTGAATTTTAGTGGATGAAACCAATTAAGATGTTATTTTCAAGCAAAGGGCTTGGCATGGCTTCAGAAAGTTACTTTCTGGAGTTGGGCAAGGGTTTAGCTGGCACAGAGAGTGTAACTTCAGCTTAGCGTCTTGACAGCTTTAATGCACATGCAACAGGGATTTTTTTCTTTTAGTTGATTCTCTTAAAAGCCATGCTTCCTGCCACTTTTCAATGTAATTGCATCAATTCCATTTTCCATTAGTACTCAAAACCTGCCAATATAACTGGAGCTTTAAAGCCTTTGTGTGAAAATCTAATTATGCATAATTTTTCAGGGGTATTTCATAATGTGTTCTATGCAGTTGTTTTTTTTTTATTTTGATAACTAAAGGAGAATAAGCAAAGATATCTTTATGCTAGTATTATATAACTTGGTTATTCACTTAATTGTGTCAACTAGTGTGATATAAGCAATTTTCTATTCCAGGAGGAAAAGAACATTCAATAGGCTGTATTTTGTTGAAGGAAAAAGCAATATATACTGTTTTGCTACACAGTAATAAAATTTTCTCATTTCAGGTGAAAGAAAATGATTGCCTCTCTGCTTATTATGTCTGTAATAGCTGTCTCTTTTATTATGTGTTTATTTTCAACAATTTGTCCTAATAGAATTGTTTACAATGATCTGCACTGGTTTACTTCAACTCATATCATCTTGCTTTTCCTATATTTGACACTTTTCTATACATTATATTATAGACATTTCAGATATCACAGTAGAAATTTAAAGTGTCAAAAAATTTACCTATCAGTTTATCTCCATGCATTTGTTTCCCTCACATTCCCTCTTTGTCTTTTCTTCTTTTTAATTGGAGTGAGAAAGAGATTATCAAGCTTAGCCTGGAATTTCTCATGAGATGATGTAAAGCCTTAGAGCCTGGATGCTGATGGAATGTGTAGTAGAAATTGAGTTAAAGGTGGCCTAGAGGTGAGATGAGTCATTTATTTGTGCTTTGGGAGTGAAGCTCAGTGCCATAAGCACATAGAAGAAATTTCTTTTAAAAACAAATAACCATCACTGGTTTCTAAAATTTACAGTAAGTATTTGATACTAAGGCAGAATTTTAAAACCTTTCTAAAATTGCTTCTGGATATTAATACCTGAAGATAAATTTGCTGAGGTCCATTAATATTGTGGATATTTTTTCAGGGTATGTAAGTATCTGTAGGAAGCTCCAACAGTACAAATTATGTTCACCTTAAAGTGGAAGCTGAAAAATATGGTTAGAATTGATTGTTGGCAAATTATGGGAAATATTTGAAAAATATGAGAAAAAGCTTTTGGGCTTCTATAAACAATGTTGTGTCCATCTGTTTCTTATTTCTTTGCTTCCACTCATCCACCTGCTTTCAGTAGATGTTAATACATTATTCAATTAAAAAAAGATCCAAAGAGCTGCACAGAATTCAGCAAATGATTTTAGAGTGCCTACCTTGTGCAGTGTTGTTTGCTACATCTCTAGGTACAAAGAGAAGTATGGCATGAATTCTTTCCTTGGTGACCACCTGTTCTAGTCAGCAGGATAAGCCAACTACATAAATAACTATTACACTGGGTGCCACAGACAATTCATAAGAGGACAGTTTTGAAATAAAAACAATATCTTTCATGGGCTTAGAATATTGGCAAAGACATAAATGAGCCTGTCTTATATATCAGAGATTCAAAATTAAGTCTGTAGAAGCATCTTTTTTTTTTATTGAAGTATAGTTGATATACAATCTTATGTTGCCTTCAAATATACATCACAGTGGCTCAGCAGTTACCCACATTATCAAATCCTCACCTCCTCTAGTGTGGTTACTATGGAGCAATGTAGAAAGATGTCACAGAATCATTAACTATGGTCTCCATGCTGCACCACGGTCCCCTTGACCAGCTTATATTGTGATTGCGAATTATTGTGCTCCTATATCCTCCCCCTTGGTAAGCACTAGTCTCTCCTCAGTGTCTATGAGTCTACTGCTGTTTTGTTCTGTAGAAGCATCTTTCATGTCCCAAAGTGAATTCTGCACTAGAGGCCTGAAGCTCCTTTCTCTGGGCTTTCATTCCCATCAGCAGGCTACAAGACAGAAGAAATTAAACCAGGAACAACAAAAAAAAATCAATAATTCTTAGTTTTTGGAATGACCAATAAAGATTAAATCCAAGACCTTAGAACAGTGATTCTCTACATTGGCTGCACACTAGAGTCATCTGGGAGCTTTAAAATCCTGAGGCCAAGGTCACACAGACCAATTAGGTCAGTGTGTCTAGGAGCAGACTTTAGAACCCAGTATTGTTCAACTGCCCCAGGGGATTCTAACCCGCATTTATGTTTGGGATCCTCTGCTCCCAAATCCCTAAGGTCGGGTTCCGCTAGAGAACATGAAGTCTCCAAGGATCTCCTTTTGACAATGAAAGAGAACTATATTCACTCTACTGCTCAAATGGCTTCCAGGATAATCTTTGCTAAACATTAAAATTCAACCCCTTTACTCCACAATTGAGATTTTCAATGCCAGAGAAATCATCATTGGTGATTTTCAATGCAGCTCTAATTGTTGACAATCCATTAAAGAGTGAAAACACTATTAAAGAATGAAAATACCTTTCACTTCTGTGTCAAATGTCAAGATACATTTCAAAGCCACGGCCTATAAAATTATCTTCTATTTCCTTTATATTTTAAAATGTAATGACATCTCTGTGATTCTTCATAGCCTGAGTTAGGTCTTGATTTAGATTATGTCATGAGAGATGAACCTGGTACTAAGAAGATTAAATGAAGGAGGCTTGTGCATTGGATACCCTCTCATAGACCATTTTATTTGTATCTACTTTGTGTTTAAATGTGGGATAACAGAAGGCGAAGAGGTTATATGTAGTAGTGGTAGTGGTGGGAACAGTAGGAGCAGACGTAAGATAGAGAAAGTTTCTTTCTTAGAAAAAAAATGTCATCTATGGCAATGGGAACAGGTTCTGGCCCTTTTACATACATCATTTTCCCACCCTCTTTAATGACATATGATATATAGCAGATGCTTAATAAATACTTGAAAATAAAGAGTGACAGAATTATATCTGCATAAGCAATTTTAGAATACCGGAGGGGAGCAGAGGTCGGTCAGAAAGCTCAGAAATACCGAATCAAACCCTACCTAGCTCTAGGTCCCAGTGTCATCAGCTGCCAATAATTCAGAGGAGGCTTTCTTAATATGGTTTTAACCTTCTCTGCAAATTGTGGTTTAGGTCTCTGTCTTTTGTACTGTGATCCTACTGTTATCACGTAGGCAGAAGGCCAGGGGCTAATGACTTTCATTAGCTTATGAAACATATCTGCATACTTATAATTGAAGTCTTTCTGGAGAAAAATACTATGTGTAGGGATTATGAGGTAGAAATAAACTAAGAAGTTGTTATAAACAGAACACAAATTGAGTACTTTGGGCCTTAGAAAATGTCATTATTGGCTGTAAAGAATAAGTCATGTTTACTTGTCATATTAAAGCAACATGAATTAAAACCGCCCATTGTCAAGAGCTTTATAGTTGTATATTTCAGTGTACCAATATGATGTCTTTCATTACAGAAAAAAAGGAAAAATGCTTTCTGTTATTGTGGAAGGTATAAATTTAGCACCTTATAATGCACAATATACCTAATGTGGGCAAATTCGGAAAAACACATTTTGCTCTTTGGATGCAGTTTAAGAAGGAGAAGAAATTCTGATAGCAGTCTTATGAAATGAACTAGCAAATGATACTCTTTGGTTGTCGGATTCTGATTCCAGTCACATCAAACTAAGGTATTGCTTCCAAGCTTCCACCTGTAACTTTATTGATTGATCTTTAATGGAAAGATGTTAAGTCTTGCCTTTAAGAGAAATGATTAAATCTAGTGAGCTTCTATTATTTAGAACTTGGTAGCAATTCTTGCAAAGTATATAGAAAAAGCAAAGTAAATGAGGAACTGGCAAGTAGGAAATAAATGCTTAAAATATTTCCAGGAGTGAAATACCAGTATCTGGCTTAGTAGACTGTAAGAGTACAACTTCATGTGTGTCAAAATGCAGATTTCACAACTGTACTTCCCTGAATAGTACCAAAAAATTTCTATGCTGGATGGAAATTGCTTCTGTAAAATACTAATATAGCCATATTAGTAACTGTGAGGCCATGAATCAAAGGTAGTTTTTATTTTTCATGTAACATTTCACATGTCATATATTTATTTTAGAGTATTATTGATAAAACCCAAATCATCATTTAATTCTAACTTGACAGTTGGAAAAACTGCTTGACTTTCTTACAATATTGATTCCTAATTCATTTTTGTAGTTCTTCCACCAAAATGAAGTGTAATAAATAATTCCTTGTACCACCCTGTCCAGCAGGCAAAACTGACTCATTTCCCTCACCCAATTACACCAGAACTGTTTGGTGCAATGTACAAAATGAGGTGTGATAGTGCAATATTTCCCAATCTATTTCTAAGCCACTCAGGCAATATAGCCAACATCTCCCAGTTAAGAGAACACACACTAAAACGCACATTACGTGTTTTCCATAATTCATTCTTGTCTCTGTGTTATCTCAGTAGTAAAGAGGTATAAGATGATGGTCAGTGCAATAAACTAGTCATGTAAGAACTGTATTTTATCAATTCACTTGTTATATAAAGGGGCTTTATTTACTTCTTTTAAGTGTGGTTTATAAGACAGTAGTAAACACGGCCTCCTAACTATCTTTGCCTGGTTTAAACCAAAATCGAAACAACCAGTTCTGTGTTGAACAGCCCCCACTAGCTAGTGCAATTGCATATAAAGCTTAGGTCAGGCCCAGAAGCAGATTGCCTGGGTTTGAAATCTTTCTCCACACTATGAGCCGTGTAACTTGTGGCAATTTTATCAATTTACCTAAACTTTATTTACTAGGCTACAAAATAAGGATAACTTAGTTCCTACTTGATAATATCATTGTGAATATCAAATGAGGTAACTTAGCAAGAAATGACCCAGTAAAAATATGCCAAGTATTAAGGTATTATTATTATTATTATTATTATTATTTTATATAAAGTACAGGAATTAAAAGATGACCCAGATATGTCCATACATATTGTGTTAAGAATGTATTGTCTAGTTATTTGAAGAAACATTACTTTAGGTGTGGAAAACTTGTGGGTCACTGGCCTTGAAAAGAGTGTCCTTGGCTCCTATAATATTTAAATGATTTAGATGCTAACATTGAAGAGTCAGGATATTTCAGCTGATAATGTATAATGTATATTTCTCATTTTTCTTTAAGAGTCAGAGGATCTAGGAAGGACAGATAGAGACCAAGTAGGGCTGTCTTCTCTGGCCTGGTTCTTTTTACTCATTTATGTTACCTGTCTGAATTCACACCCATGGAGTTTTCTACTCTTGGGCTAGAGTGGGGCACAGTGACAGATAAAAAAAACAGTTTCTAGGTAAAGCAATAGATCTGTCAAGACCACTGTCTCCTTGGTGATACTCTGCCATAAAAGAGAAAAATAGAACTCTTTCTATCAAGGAAAATATAGTTAGAAAGAAGGAAGTGAAAACTATAAAACAAGGTTTATATCATATCTTCTTAAAAATATATATCTTGTTCATCATGCACAAACTGAACAGAATAATACATTTACTTTGTCTCCATTTATGAACATATTTATTTGTTTTAAAAAAATAAGTTGAGAGAGAGGGCATGTAAGAATTTTTGTCTAGGGAAGGGAATCAACAGCACAACCTCTTCATGAATTCATAGATCTGTGTGCACGTATTGTGGTTTGCATGAAGGCACAAATACCCTATATAATAATTTAGGCTGTGTTGATGAACTTCTAGTTAGAATGTGTCAAGCCGCTACTCGGATCAGAAACTCTAGTGTTTTTGATGTCAGAGAGTTATGGGCAGGTTGTGGCTAATGATGTAATAATAATACAGGCTATTATTTTACATCTAAAAGGTTGATAAAACTTTTTATTCATTCATTTCAGTGAAAATATAGTGGATGAAATCTGATATCCTAGCC
Organism: Phataginus tricuspis; assembly: GCA_029783875.1. Taxonomy (NCBI): domain Eukaryota; kingdom Metazoa; phylum Chordata; class Mammalia; order Pholidota; family Manidae; genus Phataginus; species Phataginus tricuspis. The sequence continues at coordinate 5,459,260 of JAQQAC010008880.1, read as the reverse complement.
TCATGCAGATTAATTTAAGGAAAGAAATATCCTACATAAGTGTCCTGATACTCACTACATTGCTTTTTATGAAAACCTACTCCCCAAGTTCTGTGAGCTACAAGTGGTGCAATTTGGTTCTGCCCATATTTTGCTAAATATTGACAAACAAAAACACTTCCTGGAGCGAATACATCCTAATACATAAAATAATTCTTGTACAATTGTAATTGTTATGACACATGTCTTTCTTTCTATTATTCTTATACATGGAGCTCAATGTTACTCATCTTTAGTAAGAATTATTTCAGATTTAGTACTTGGATTTATATATTTTTCATTTTTTAATCTGGGAGATTACTTAGAAAAATCAAACTTCTGGAATTAGTCAACATAAACCGTGTCTAAATTCCCCCTTGTTATTCTTTATGACCATCAGTGGGAATTTTAGCATGGCATGTTAGTCTGTAACTACAAAGAATAAAAATATAATCTCCAAGTTCATGAAGAGTTTAGAAAGTTTCATGATGTAGTCATTCCAACCTACTTGTGATCCATTGTTCAGTACCGTACCATCCATTAATAGAGGTACTGTATAACCTTCTTAACCTGAACTTCCATTCAGTTCTTTGTATTCCCCAGTATCAACTCTTGTAATTAAACAGCTTCATACTATTTTCCACCATTTTTACGCAGTTACGTATCTCTCTGCTTTTTGATTCTCATCCGTATCTTGTCTTCTTTCCCTCTAAGCATTCTTTTCTGTCTGTGTGCCCTGTCATGCATACCTCTGCTTGTTTTCACTTATCCTTCAGTTTTCTTCTGTGATGTTCATGAAGGGAGGCCAGGATTGACCTAGGCATTTATGTGAGCCTGAAGCCTGTGGTCTAAAGCTTACTTAAGCAGCCTTTGAACTGCTAAATATATTCTATCATCCCCAACTCCCAAAAGGAGTCATTACTTCCCTCTGGAGATCTACTTATCTCACAAGGAATGAAAGAAAAGAAAAATGATGTTTTAATGATGTCTTGTTTTTTGTTTTGGTGGAAATACCCAAATTTAATATTTCCAATCATTGCCCTACAACCCCTCAACTCAGGAAACAAGTACAATGATTTTTGTCTCGCTCTAGTTCATTTTAAATCTTTATTTTTCTAATGTCTGCTAAGTGGGAAATTAGGAGGAGAAGAAGTGAATAGAATTACTAACTTTCAGGAGTAAGCCAGTGGTTGATTAGTCAGACCATGCAGGCTGCTGGACAGTTCCACGGCCCCCTGCTACCCGACCACAGGAAGTCTCATCAGGTTTCCTTTATTGGGGGCTTGATTCAAGAAGAAGAAGCTACAAAAAAGTTGGCACAGATGGAAGAGAAGCTAAGATGTAGGCTAGGTGGGTTGCAGAACGGCAAGACTAGAGCAGGGCCCGAGAGACAACCCTGGGACAGCCCCTTCGGAAGGAACACCTACCAGGTTTGATGGAGGCCAGAAGAGATCCCATGCAACCGTGAGAGCTACTCGTATGCGCCTGTTGAGGTTTCACTCCGCTGTTAGGCTGGTGTGGGTGGCTGCTGAGATGACTTTTTTGTTTTCCTTTCTATTCTATTATTTTTTTATAGGCCCTTTTACAAATGGTAATCTGAGATAAACTTGTTCTTAATATTAAGGCCTAGTTAAGTGACATCTAGGTATAGTAAAATGAGGATGAACTTCCATATTTGGAGTGATTAAAGGACTGAAAACAGTTTTTACTGTTACCTTGATTTGATGTAAATGCTATCACTGGGTACCTAGAGGAATCACTTGAAGATCCTGATTTTATTGAGATTTGAAGCATTTTCAAGTTCTCTGCAATTATATTGTTATAAATTAATAAATGAATACAAACCTTGGCTACCATTTGAGCAAGCTGAAAATTAAAGCAATTTAAAAATCACTTAGTAATGTATTGAATTATAATAGGGTGATCATGTTAAAAATAGTGTGGGAATATTATGTACAATTGATACAAAAAACTAAACAAAAATATTACATTCACATTATTGTATTTTCTGTATTTTCTTTTTATTTCATAGAATTTTAGCAAATATGAAAAACATTAATTAAGGAGTGCCTACAAATAATTCACATACTAATATCATATGCCTAAACCAGTCAATGTTAAGGGTGGATTATAGATGAAAACTTTTTAAATGAAATCAATTGACATAATTAATTTCATAAGGTAAACTTTACCCTAGAGAGCCCTAAACTGAATCATCACTTTGATTTTTCCAGAGATATTTTAGGAAAGGAGGTAACTGAATGTTTTACAGATTTTTTGAGGTGTTCTCCTATGTGGTTTTTAAAGTCCATCTTTATTTCTATTTATATAATTGATAGATTGTATATATTACTGAGACTCTTTTATGCTTAGATTTATAAATCTCCACAGTTTTCTAATCATTCTGTGCTAATGTATAGTTTGATATGCATATTGGGGATTTGACTTTATTTATCAAGCATTAGAATTTCTGCAGAATTCTATTTAACACCTTTCTGAAATTTTGCCATTTTGTTGAGCATGGTCAATAAATATATTTTAGAAATTAAAGGATTACTGTATCTCAACACTGGATGCCAGGAACACTGCCCTTCATTGTCAGTTTGCGTAGGCAAAACTAATGAGTTAAAGAAATACTATCTGTTTTATTAGAATTTCTTTTACCAGTGAAACAGCTGGGAAAACAGAGTTAGTCGACTAGCTCCCATTTTCCATAGCTTTCTGCCCTTTAAATTCAGATTTCCTCTTGTCCATGACCACATGCTCACCACACACAGACTCCTTGGTTTCTTACTTTAAGCCACATGGAGATTAAACACCATTAGTAAAGACTAGTTACGGAAAGTTTTAACTGAAATAAATGACACTTTCAAAAAAAGTGTGGATTTATAGAGGGTGTGTGTGTACGGTCAGGAAATCAATAAAGAAGAAATCAGGTTGTGGCGGTCGGGTTGGATGCCATTAGTGACTGAGATATGTTTTATGTTGCTGTCTTATTTCTAACAGTCTAATTGTAGTAATATGTTTAGTGGCATCCTGGTGGCTAGAGAGAATATGCATCACTTACCCATATTTAGAATCAGAATTTTATTGCTGAAAGAAAAAACTAGACATCATTTAATCTGGCCCTTCTATATTATAGCTCAGGCATAAAGACATTATGTATCTTGGCCACTAGGCAGAATAACTAGAACTTGGACAGACTGATTACTTGTCCATGACATTCCCACATCATCATCACTTTTCTCTACCTGTCCATTGAATGGGAATATGGAGAAACTGGACATGCAGTGATAACAGAGAGGATAAGAGTGGATCCAATTAGACTGTACAAGGATGTAATCATAAAAGGTAAATTGACATCTGTGAATTAGGAGGGATTTTTGGACCACAAAGGTTGGCTGATTTTAAAAAACTCCTACTTTTTGCAGTTAGCATCTAAAAAGGGAAGAAGAGAAAACATTATGATCACCGTGCCTCCAACAACCCATGAAGTGCTTATTAGCCAGTACCAGAAAGGGTGCAAGTCCCTTTACTTTAGAAGCATGCTCTTTAGTGAAATATGTAAATTTTGTTTTTAAGAAAAAAATTCTATTGGTAGAAACATACATCCATGACCTCTACTTTTCTGAAAACTTTCCAGAATCATTGTGGGAAAAATATCTGAAAAAACAAATCATGTAAGGTCTAATAAACACACTGCTGACATGACGATGTGAAATAACTGTACAACACATGAAGAACAATTCATATTTCACTTTATTAGGGAGGCACAAATTTATTTTTAAATTGCGTATACAAATCTAATTCACAGCATTTTATTTACATTCTTTACCAAAAGAGACCACCACATTTAAATAAGGAAAAATGTAGTATATTTTAATATATACTCTTTTGCAGCTGCAGTAATTAAAATTGTAATTCATAATATTTAGGAACTAGTCTGAAGTATTTGTATTGTCTACAAAGGAAAGAATTATCTCATTGTTGTACTATAAACTGGATATTTATTTCATAACATGGCAAAGTAGGTTATCTTTGGGAGGAAGGGTTCATTTTCTCAGCATTCCTGGGTGACAAAGGTTAAAACGCATGTGAGTTACAGCAGTAGTATTCAAAGTAGAGGAATGTCCTTAGTTCTTTTCAGTTATGACACACATAAAAATCCTTGTAACTTTTTAAGGTTTGTTTATATATTTAAAATGTTTTCATAATGACTGAAGAGCTATTTAAGTTAATTTTTTGATAGTGTAATCTTCTGTTTTTAGGAATTACTTGATATGCCTTGGAAATATCTTTAATATAATTCCCTGAATCATTCATGTAGCCTCTGAGCTACCTATAGTCTACATAAACACAGGATAACAACTAACACAAAATGCATAATGGTACATATCAAAATGACACACTCTAAGCCTTTTAAGCTTTTTCCTAATTCAGAAAATTCTGATTGAAAGCCTACCATGTTTAAGGCATAATCTCCGGAACTGAGGAGATAAATGACTGATTTCTTGTTTTGCAGTAATATCCAATCCCATTAAGAAGATGAAGAGAATGATAACCATACAACAGATGACACTGTTAATAGTGTTGAAGACTAAAGAGATACAGATGAAATGAAAGAGATGGTGTAAAATCTGAGTTTTTACTTGAAGGAAAACTACAGTTTAAGAATATACAGGCAAGAGAGAAGATAGTGTATCTGATAGAGCAAAAGTATGGATATCCATTTCCCAGCGTGCACTATATGAGTCTGATATATGATGGATTTGAACAATGTTGATTATAAGGAATTGGGATGGAATGGGATTGGAGAAACTAACCTGGTTATGGTGTTGTCCAAATGATGAGGCAAGTTGTCATGCAAAGGCAGTTGGTTAGAGTTTAAAGTATATGAATAAGAAAAGGGGAGGGCTAGTCAAGGAGACCAGTATAAACAAACTAGTGAAAGGGTTGATTATGATTTAAAAATAAGTAGAAACTCTAGTGTCAGATTTTCTGCCTCTTTTCTCATTAATCATCCTCTGACAAAAGAGTGTAAGGACAAGAGGTTTCAGGAGGTTTTTTTATTTTTTATTTTTTTTTATTTTGGTATCGTTAATCTACAATTAAATGTGCAACATTATGGTTACTAGACTCCCCATATCATCAAGTCCCCCCCACCAACCCCATTACAGTCACTGTCCATGAGCATAGTGAGACGCTATAGAGTCACTACTTGTCTTCTCTGAGTTGTACAGCCCTCCCTGCGCCCCGCCACACACATTATGTCTGCCAGTCATAATGCCCCTTTTTCCCCCTTGTCCCTCCCTTCCCACCCATCCTCCCCAGTCCCTCTCCCTTTGGTAACTGTTAGTCCATTCTTGGGTTCTGTGAGTCTGCTGCTGTTTTGTTCCTTCAGTTCTTTTTTCTTTGTTTTATACTCCACATATGAGTGAAATCATTTGATACTTGTCTTTTTCCTCTTGGCTTATTTCACTGAGCATAATACCCTATAGCTCCATCCATGTTGTTGCAAATGTCTGGATTTGTTTCCTTCTTATGGCTGAATAATATTCCATTGTGTATATGTACCACATCTTCTATATCCATTCATCTACTGATGGACACTTAGGTTGCTTCCATATCTTGGCTATTGTAAATAGTGCTGCAATAAACATAGGGGTGCATCTGTCTTTTTCAAACTGGGCTGCTGCATTCTTAGGGTAAATTCCTAGGAGTGGGATTCCTGGGTCAAATGGTATTTCTATTTTGAGTTTTTTGAGGAACCCCCATACAGCTTTCCACAATGGTTGAACTAATTTGCATTCCCACCAGCAGTGTGGGAGGGTTCCCCTTTCTCCACATCCTCGCCAACATTTGTTGTTGTTTGTGTTTTGGATGTTGGCCATCCTTACTGTTGTGAGGTGATATCTCATTGTGGTTTTAATTTGCATTTCTCTGATAATTAGCAACATAGAGCATCTTTTTCATGTGCCTGTTGGCCATCTGAATTTCTTCTTTGGAGAAGTGTCTATTCAGATCGTCTGCCCACTTTTTAATTGGATTGTTTGCTTTTTGTTTGCTGAGGTGCATGAGTTCTTTATATATTTTGGATGTTAACCCCTTATCAGATACGTCATTTATGAATATATTTTCCCATACTGTAGGATGTCTTTTTGTTCTACTGATGGTGTCCTTTGCTGTAAAGAAGCTATTCCACTTGATATAGTCCCACTTGCTTATTTTTTCTTTTGTTTCCCTTGCCTGGGGAGATATGTTCATGAAGAAGGTGCTCATGTTTATGTCCAAGAGATTTTTGCCTATATTTTTTTCTAAGAGTTTTATGGTTTCATGACTTACATTCAGGTCTTTGATCCATTTTTAGTTTACTTTTGTGTATGGGGTTAGACAGTAGTCCAGTTTCATTCCCTTACATGTAGTTGTCCAGTTTTGCGAACACTAGCTGTTGAAGAGACTGTCATTTCCCTATTTTATATCCATGGCTCCTTTATTGTATATTAATTGACTGTATATGTTTGGGTTAATGTCTGGACTCTCTATTCTGTTCCACTGGTCTGTGGGTCTGTTATTGTGCCAATACCAAATTGTCTTGATTACTGTAGCTTTGTAGTAGAACTTGAAGTCTGGAAGCGTAATTCCTCCTGTTTTATATTCTTGCTTCTCAGGATTGCTTTGGCTATTTGGGGTCTTTTGTGGTTCCATATGACTTTTAGAATTATTTGCTCCAGTTCATTGAAGAATGCTGTTGGTATTTTGATAGGGATTGCATTGAATCTGTAGATTGCTTTAAGTAGTATAGCCATTTTGAAAATATTTATTCTTTTTAGCCCGTGGGATGAATTTCCATTTGTTAGGGTCCTCTTTAATTTCTCTTAGGAGTGTCTTGTAGTTATCAGGGTATAGTTCTTTCTCTTCCTTCGTTAGGTTTATACCTAGGTATTTTATTCTTTTTGGTGCAATTGTGAATGGAATTGTTTTCATCATTTCTCTTTCTGTTAGTTAATCGTTAGTGTATAGGAAAGCAACAGATTTCTGTATGTTAATTTTATATCCTGCAACTTTACTGAATTCAGATATTAGTTCTAATAGTTTTGGAGTGGAGTCTTTAGGGTTTTTTATGTACAATATCATGTCATCTGCAAATAGTGACAGTTTGACTTCTTCTTTACCAGTGTGGATACCTTGTATTTCTTTGTTTTGTCTGATTGCCGTGGCTAGGACCTCCAGTACTATGTTGAATAACAGTGGAGAGAGTGGACATCCCTGTCTTGTTCCTGATCTTAGATGAAAAGCTTTCAGCTTCTCGCTGTTAAGTATGATGTTGGCTGTGGGTTTGTCATATATGGCCTTTATTATGTTGAGGTACTTGCCCTCTATACCCATTTTATTGAGAGTTTTTATCATGAATGGATGTTGAATTTTGTCAAATGCTTTTTCAGCATCTATGGAGATGATCATGTGGTTTTTGTTCTTCTTTTTGTTGATGTGATGGCTGATGTTGATGGATTTTCGAATGTTGTACCATCCTTGCATCCCTGGGATGAATCCCACTTGATCATGGTGTATGATTCTCTTGATGTATTTTTGAATTTGGTTTGCTAATAGTTTGTTGAGTAGTTTTTGCATCTATGTTCATCAGGGATATTCACCTGTAATTTCCTTTTTTGGTGAGGTCTTTGCCAGGTTTTGGTATTAGAATGATGCTGGCTACATAGAATGAGTTTGGAAGTATTCCCTCCTCTTCTATTTTTTGGAAAACTTTAAGAATAATGGGTATTATTTCTTCTCTATATTTCTGATAAAATTCAGCGGTGAATCCATCTGGCCCAGGGGTTTTGTTCTTGGGTAGTTTTCTGATTATCAATTCAATTTCGTTGCTGGTAATTGGTCTGTTTACGTTTTCTGTTTCTTGCTTGGTCAGTCTTGGAAGGTTGTATTTTTCAAGAAGTTGTCCATTTCTTCTAGGTTTTCCAGCTTGTTAGCATATAGCCTTTCATAGTATTCTCTAATAATTCTTTGTATTTCTGTGGGGTCCGTTGTGATTTTTCCTTTCTAATTTCTTATTCTGTTTATGTGTGTAGATTCTCCTTTTCTCTTAATAAGTATGGCTAGGGGTTTATCTATTTTGTTTATTTTTTCAAAGAACCAGCTCTTGGTTTCATTGATTTTTTTCTATTATTTTATTCTTCTCAATTTTATTTATTTCTTCTCTAATCTTTATTATGTCCCTCCTTCTAGTGACTTTGTGTCTCATCTGTTCTTCTTTTTCCAATTTCAAAAATTTTGACTTTATACTATTCATTTGGGATTGTTCTTCCCTCTTTAAATAGGCCTGGATTGCAATATACTTTCCTCTTAGAACTGCCTTTGCTGCGTCCCACAGAAGTTGTGGCTTTGTGCTGTTGTTATCATTTGTCTCCATATATTGTTTATCTCTGTTTTAATTTGGTCGTTGATTTATTGATTATTTAGGAGCATGTTATTAAGCCTCCATGTATTTGTGAGCCTTTTTGTTTTCTTTGTACAATTTATTTCTAGTTTTATACCTTTGTGATCTGAGAAGTTGGTTGGTAGAATTTCAATCTTTTTGAATTTACTGAGGTTCTTTTTGTGGCCTAGTATGTGGTCTATTCTGGAAAATGTTCCATGTGCACTTGAGAAGAATGTGTGTCCTGTTGCTTTTGGGTGTAGAGTTCTGTAGATATCTGTTAGGTCCATCTGTTCTAGTGTGTTGTTCAGTGCCTCTGTGTCTTTACTTATTTTCTGTCTGGTTGATCTGTCCTTTGGGGTGAGTGGTGTGTTGAAGCCTCCTAAAAGGAATGCATTGCTTTCTATTTCCTCCTTTAATTCTTTATTTGTTTCACATACATCGGTGTTCCTGTTTTGGGTTCATATATATTTATAGTGGTTATACCCTCTTGTTGGACTGACCCATTTATCATTATGTAATGTCCTTCTTTATCTCTTGCTACTTTCTTCGTTTTGAAGTCTATTTTGTCTGATACAAGTACTGCAACACCTGCTTTTTTCTCCTTGTTGTTTGCCTGAAATATGTTTTTCCATCCCTTCACTTTTAGTCTGTGTATATCTTTGGGTTTGAGGTGAGTCTCTTGTAAGCAGCATATAGATGGGTCTTGCTTTTTTATCCATTCAGTAACTCTGTGTCTTTTGATTGGTGCATTCACTCCAATTACATTTAGGGTGATTATTGATAGATATGTACTTATTGCCATTGCCGGCTTTTAGATTCGTGGTTACCAAAGGTTCAAGGGTAGCTTCTTTACTATCTAATTGTCTAACTTAACTCTCTTGTTAAGCTATCATATACACAGTCTGATGATTGTTTATTTATCTCCCTTATTATTCTTCCTCCTCCATTCTTTATATACTAGGAGTTTTATTCTGTACTCTTTTACATTTCCTTTGACTGTTTTTGTGTATAGTTGATTTTACTTTTTGCCTTTAGTTAGTATTTGGATGGTCTGCTTTCTTTGGTATGAATTTATTTTCTCTAGTGACATCTTTTTAGCCTTAGGAGTGCTTCCATCTAGAGCAGTCCCTTTAAGATATCCTGTAGAGGTGGTTTATGGGAGGCAAATTCCCTCAACTTTCGCTTGTCTGGGAATTGTTTAATCCCTCCCTCGAATTTAAATGATAATTGTGCTGGATGCAATATTCTTGGTTTGAGGTCATTCTGTTTCATTGCATTAAATATGTCATGCCATTCTCATCAGGCCTGTAAGGTTTCTGTTGAGAAGTCTGATGATAGCCTTATGGGTTTTCCTTTGTAGGTGATCTTTTTTCTCTCTCTGGCTGCCTCTAATACTCTGTCCTTGTCTTTGATCTTTGTCATTTTAATTATTATATGTTTTGGTGTTGGCCTCCTTGGGTCCCTTGTGTTGGGAGATCTGTGGGCTTCCATGGTATGAGAAACTATTTCCTTTCCCAGCTTTGGGAAGTTCTCCTCAATTATGTCTTCAAAGACACTTTCTATCCCTTTTTCTCTCTCTTCTTCTGGTTCTCGTATAATGCGAATATTATTCCATTTGGATTGGTCACACAGTTCTCTTAGTATTCTTTCATTCCTAGAGATCCTTTTATCTCTCTCTGCCTCAGCTTCTCTGTACTCCTGTTCTGTGATTTCTATTCCATTGACTCTCTTGCACCTCCTCCAGTCTGCTCTTCAGCCCATCAATCTATTGTTTCATTTCTGTCATATCTCTCCTGACTTCCTCCCTTAGCTCTTGCATATTTCTCTGTATGTCCATCAGCATGGTTATGACTTTTATTCTGAATGCTTTTTCAGGAAGATTGTTTAAATCTATCCCACCCGGCCATCTCTCTGGGGTTGCCTGGGTGAGTCTTGACTGGACCATATTCTTCTGTCTTTTCATGGCGATAGCAGTAGTCACAGGCAGGTGCCACGTGTGTCATCTGGGAGAACCAAGTCCCTTCCTGCTTGTTGTTCTCCTTGCCCTTCTCCGCAGCCTGTGCTGGTTACCCGCACACTGGGAGGCAGTCTCTGGGATAATCCCCTAAAGTGAATGGGCGGGGCCACCCTCAGGTTAGCCTAGAGCACTGCGGGTGTTTGCAGCCATGCAAGGTGCGTTCTGAACCCCTTGGTGCCTTTCGGCCCTTGCTCTGGCTTCTGCGGCCATTCCCGGTTTGCTGCGTGCCTGCTGGAAGAATATTCTGTGCAGCCCTTCCCGGTTAGCTGCGCACCTGCTGGGAGGAGATACTGTGTGGTTGTTGTGGACTGGACCACTCTCCCACTGATCTGCAACTGTGGTGGATCTGCCTCAGCACCGGGTGGGGGGGAATGAATGGCTGGCTGCTTATCCCCTTGAGTGGCTTTGGGGCTGCTTTACCCGGCAGCCGGTTAGGGGGCCCGAAGTTCCTCAAGATTCCCAGCTTGCTGGGTTGAGTGCACTGGGATGATTTTGTTCTGCTGTTGGGACCTTGTCTCTTTAAGACTTTTAAGAAAGCGCCTGCTTTTCTTTTGTCCCAGGGGAGCCGGCTGTGGGGGCCCGCTCGCAGTCTCCGTCTCGGATCCTGCCCTTCCGTTTCTTTAATTTCCTGCACACCATGTGATGTGTGTCTGTGCTCCTGATGCAGATCAGCAGGGCTGGGTATCTAGCAGGCCTGTGCTTCCACTCCCTCCCCACTCTGATTCTTTTCCTCCCGCCAGTGCGCTGGGTGGGGGAGTGCTCAGGTCCCGCCGGGTCACGGCTTTGTATCTTACCCACTTCATGAGGCGCTGAGTTCTCGCAGATGTAGCTGTAGCCTGGCTGTTGTACTGTATCTTCTGGTCTCTCTTTTAGGAATAGTTGTGTTTGTTGTATTTTCACAAATATATATGGTTTTGGGAGGAGATTTCCACTGCCCTGCTCACACCATCTTCCCAGAACCTCAGTTTCAGGATGTTTAAGTATGACTTTAGGCTTTCCAGTGCTGTGCCATTCCTCGTTTCCATTCTCTTCTGAAAAATAAGAAAATACTCTAAAAATAGGAAATAGCCTATATTCTTTAGAATAAAATCACAAGAACCATACTCTTTTCTTGTTAGAGCAACGAAAAGTTGAGAAGAAAAAAATCATATTCCAACCACCCATCTCAAACTTTAATGGAGGAAATCGGTTATTCAAGCTGGGAGGTTAGTTAGGAGCTCGTGTAGATGGACAGCACAGTACACAGCTTAAATCTTTAGAAATTCCTTTTTAAAATGCATGTTACAGAACACGTTTTTACAAATCTATATTTGTGAAAAATAACCTAGTGGCTTATATTCTTCAAATCCAAAAAATGCAAAGTGCCTGTAATGTCTGTTAGGTGTAGGACACTCTGTCTTGCTCTTTTTTCCCTTTGGTTTCAAAGCTTTCAAGTGCGTCATTTTCCTACAATGTCTAGGACCTATTTCTGTCCCCTTTTTAGACAATGTACGCACTGAGGTTAGGTTTGTAATCACAGTTAGGTCTGCAATAAGTAGAGAATCATATGAAAAGAATATATTATGACTTTATTTGAAATAGTGTGTGGATGCCCCCAAGAAAATTTATATAACTGCAGGATATAGATGACCTTGGTATTAGAATAATTTTTTAAAGTATATTTACTGTTAAAGAGGAGAATGAGCTCTCTGTAAATGCATTTCAATCATCTGCACTAATTCTCAAGTTCATAAAAACATTGGTATGTACTCAACATTTAACTATGAAAGATGACAGAGCTGCAAGATAAATGTGCAAGTGACCTTAGTCACTTTGTTTCTTAGACTAGTTTATTGTCTCCTACAGACTATCTACAGAAATCAGTGATTTTGTCTGTGATCCTAAGATTCTACCATTATGCCAAGAGTGATTGCAAAATTCTATTTCTAAGTGAAGCAACCTACAACTAATAGAAAAGTACACAATTTGTTAAAGATGCTTACTATTTCAGACTTTTGGGGAGATTATTATCTAAAGCATATGGTACATACTTTTGGAAAAATGAGACAAAAAAATTAATTTTCCTTATTGATCATTCTTTTTTGAATTCCACAATTCCTAATGCTTCTTTACACTCAAGAGTAAATGTCATAATAACACCATTTTCTAGTTAGTATGGGAAAAGTAATCTTTATTTAGGGAAAGTATAATAGTTTGAAATCTGGAGAATGTATTTTAGTTAAGAGGATGAAATTACTAGTCCTTGTAGTTTGGTAATTTCTAGTTTGATATCTACTTTTTTCCAGGAGAAAAGGAAGACTATTTTTTCCCAGGACTCATACAAATAATTTGCATTTTTTTGTTTGTTCTTTAAAGAAATTTGATATATTCTCTTTGAAAATTTTTTTTATCAATTTATCTTTCCCATTTTATCATTTAAAAAAATAAATGTGAAAAGGAAACATATTTATATCTTCTTGCTTTTCTTTGTTTTTGTTCTCTTTTCCTCATTCTCTTTTCTTTATAGGGATCCCAAATTCTTTGAAGGTGTTTTTCTGTAATGCAATGGATAAAGTCCATTTATCAGAATTTAGGGAGGTCTGGAAAAGGTGCTATAGGCTATTACTACTACAAAAACACTAGAGGTATTATGGAGTGCGGGGATAAGGACAATGGTGAGTTTGAACTCAGTCTTCAATAGATGGTGCCTGGTAAGGAGGGACATGTGTCAGGAGTTTGGGCTCAAGAAAGGGTGCAGAGGAAAGATAGCAGAAGGCCTTCAGTGACTGATGAGATTCCTTCTTTCTCACTCATGAACCGTCTGTAAATTAGCTAAGCATCACAAAATGCCAACTGTGTCCAGAATGTTGTGAAACCCACAAAAAGTTGGAACATCCAAGCTCAGGCTCTCATGGGGCAGAAGCATGCAGACTGCTCTGACCCAAGAAGTGAAACAGAAAAGCACAAGGGAGTTAGACAGGGAATTCCTGGGAGACTTTTAATTGCATCAGACCCAGAAATTGAGGACTTAAGCAAGATACATTAAATCTTGTTAGCACAGGAGGCCTCAGATAACATACATATTGCATGTGCATATGCTTCCTAAAGAAACATGCAAAAATACGGTATTACAAAGTCATAAAATAATAGCATTATACCTAGATAATGCATCCATTTGACGCATAGGATAGTTGACTGCTTTTTCTTGGTTTTGGAGAAAGTGACGATAGACTAATGACGTCATATGGCCGAGGACAGTGTCTAAAAAAAATACAAAACTTTGCCAGACCTTAATCTTCTCTGTGGAGACATTTCTCTGACACTGATTCTGGGTTCGTCTTTCATGTTTGTGGAACTCCGTGAACTGTGTAGTTCATTTATATGCCAGGCTAGTTGGGGGGAGTTCTGTCACCACTAAACATGTGTATTACAGCATTCAGATTAAAAAAAATAGAACATATGTATAATATAATAACTCAGCCAAACCTCAAGTAAAAGACAAGTTGGTCATTTTTGAGCCTTTAGATTTGGTTGTTTAGAAGTGGTTCCCAAAGTTTATTTTACCAGGTATCCTTTCAAGTTCTTAAGTTTTCTGAACTTCCTTTCACTTTTCTTCATACACTTTTAGCCCTGTCATTAATCTTTTTATTGAACTTCATGTTCTATATTGAAAAGGGGGCTACACGTAAAGGGAGAGATACTTCTGGAAGTTGGAAGACCCTGTTTCCTTCAGGAAACATTTGTTATATCAGCTACTGGGAGATCAGAAGTAAAAGCAAGCTCTTTTTTCTTACCCTTGATTGAGCCATGGCAGAAATTCATCCATAAGTGACAGCAACAAATGTTAAAAGATTTATGTATTGAAAATGTGATAGATTAAATTGGACAAGTGCCCAGACTGTCAAAGACAACAGAATTTTTAGTCACAATGTCAGTGCTTTCAATATGTCGGACTTCTGAAAACAAATGGTTTCTCTTAACACACATCTAATTTGATTCACTTCTGCACATCTTTACTAGTTTTTCCAATTCTGAGAACAATAGACTACATATAAGAAAAGCAAACATCTAAAAATGGAAATATGACTCTACCTTTAAAACGTGGCACTCTATTTTTAAATACAATCTGATTTGTATTTATGTTATCCAAAGTAATATGTATTTTTACTAATAAGACATAACAGATTTGTAACCAAGCTTTTTGAGAATGTAATTTTAAAATTAAACTAAATTATAATTTAAAACCTATGTAACAGGTGCCTTAAGTCTATCACTGTGATGGGTGGTAGTACATAAAAGAGGAAAATAACATTTTCCATGTTAAAAGCAAATCCTGAGTGATACGTAATTACTTTCTGATTTATTCAAAACATTAAAAGTGATTTTATGTAGGCGATCATATGTGACATACAGTATACAAGATTAGGAAAACTGAAACCTAGATTCTGGTTTTAATTTTCCTACAACTATTCCTTTAAACTTCAGTCTTTCCTTTTCCCATACCTACATGAAAATAATAATAACTATCCCATTTCAAGCAGGATTATTGTGAGATTAATGACTAAAAAAGGACATTTATTTTAGTAGTAAAAATTTAAAACATATTTCCAATATAAGGTCATATCAAAATATATTTTTAGCATTAAACTATGAGACAAAATGCACCACACCTTATCTTCATAAGTGGACTTAATAAATTTCTTTAATATTGCAGTTATAAGTATTTTAAGTGTTTATTGTGTCCAAGCATAATTAAGACCAATTCAAGGATCTTTATACTTTTGAGACATGAAACAGTAGTGGCATAAACAAAAATTTAGACACTTAAGGATGATACCAGATCTTTCTCATCCTTTGTTCATTACAACATAGTAGATGTCCAGTGTGTATCTTCTTCTTTTCAGATATCTCTTCACAACACTAGTATTGTAAATTTACAGTTCTTGTAAGTAATCTGATATCAACTACAAAATTCTCTCTTTTTTAAACTTCCTAGAGGCCACCTCCAGAGTCATCTTTGACTTTAAGTGGTTTAAGGGCGGAAAAATGCCAGTAGACATCTTTCAGGAACATTTTTGTTTATTTTATAATTCATAAATCTGGTAATCTTTAAGGTATGTAAAGAAACTTCTTTAGACAAATAGCATTAATCTATATTTCTGTCCCCCAAACTATATTCTTTATGTGGACTATTAACTATTGATATAAACTAACATGAAAATTATACTCACTGAAATGTCTAAGATAACATAACAAGTTGATATTTATAAAGCCTCTGTACTAGACTATGTTAAATATTTGAATATTTCTTTAAAGAGATAAATATATTTGGAGTCTTCTAAGATAATTTTCCATATTATGCACTTGCAAGTGCATGTCCAATCTCAATATCTCAATTACTCTTTATACTCAGGATAGGCAGTGCTTGCAATTCATACAACAAATCTGTGTTATAATTAACTCTAAGAAACAAAATCTGTAACCAGCATCTCAATAACTGGTTTGACAGATTGAAGGTAATAGTCTTTAACCTTTGCCTCCAGGTTACTGTATTTTTTAATACTGTAATTTGTCAGACATACTACCAACGCTTTGATTTGGGGATTTGATTCATCCGTTCAATCTTGGTTTAAGGAGTTGAATCACTGACTTAATCTTTCTTCTTTATTCTAAATTCAGTATGTTTATTGAAGACAGAACCTTAGTAAGAGACATTCAAAAACTCAGTTATAAAGTTTCAGTGGGTCACTCTTCCTGTTTGCTTTTGTGTTCTCAACCTATTTCTGTTATACCAAATTGAAGGAATTTTTGTGGATACTACCTAAAATTAGTAAGCTCAATCTGTATAGGTATTTAAAAACTGCATTTAAAACTGTGTGGACATTTTAAGTAAAGGTTTCGTGTGAGAAATTGTAAATCTACATGATGTATCCTGCCTTAAGTTTTGGATCTGCTCTATGAAATTACATATTTACATTAAAATAGAAATCTTTTCATGGAATATTTTGACTATCTAGTAACGGTGTCACCTAGCACTGAGAGGCTGAAAATGCATGTCATAACCTAATTAACATAACTTATTAGTGACTTTACGCATATGTGCACACATTTAAATATCTTAGTGGTTAGTGTTGGAATGAGAGAAAAGTTGATCATTATTTGTTACCTAGAAATATCCTAATTCCTTTCTTATTGGTCTTGTTATAAGAAAATACTGACTCGGTGAGATTTTTAAATACTTAATTAAATTCAACCATATCATGCAGCATTAAGGACTAGACTAAACACTGTTGACTTCTTAGCACAAGGCTGGCTTAATAAATTTTAAGGTATTACATTTAGCCAACTGATTCCTAGAATTTTGAAACCTTCCTCACCCAACAACTTCTAATGGACATTTGCCGCGGGAGAGTTCTAGAACGTAAGTGATCCTTAAGAAGTTTAATTTCTGATTGTACATATACACTCAGCTGAGCCTTTTTTCATAAACACATGGGTGTATGAATAATACATACACAGTATAGGTGTATTGCACAAATGCCAACTTACAAGCACTTTATTGGATGTTAGAAATAAACTCACAAAAGTAAAAGGAAATTGACTTGATATGTGCAAAACTATAATTGTTTATTTGCTGATTAGTCTTTACTGTTAGATAATGTCTTCAACAGGAGATGCATTCACTAGTGATTAACTATCCCTCTATTTGAATTAGTTTGAATGGACAATGTGAGTATTCTCTAGACTCAGTGGAATTTCACAGAAAAATACAGCTGCTTTAAAGTCTCAAGGGGGACAACTAAAACTAAAAAATCAGTATGTCGCCAGCAGGTTTGTCATAATAGATGCACAGCACAGCAGGCTTGTATGAACTAATGGCTCGGTAGGCAAAGACAAGACAGTTAGATTAAGGGATGGCAAAGGCAGAATCACGAGGACAGCAAGGCATGCAGATATATAAGGGCAGTGGTTGTTTTTTGGAGGGGGACTGTGGCCAGAGCTTGTCATGCCTATGCTGGGATAGAGTATTGAAAACATTTCAAACAAGACAAAGTTGCATGGGGCTAACAGTCACTTTGAATTGACTCATGTATTTAAAACTCATTATCAAAGAGCTGTTAATTTTTGTTTACTCTCAACTATTGTACTTCCGTATGAATTCACCAATGTACAGGGTTTTTTTTAAGGCAAAAATTATTCTTTACACAGTTGACCTAGGCAAACATGGGGGAAGAGCTATGTTCCAAATGTCTGAAAACATAAGAACAAATTATATTCATATTTCAGACATCAGGTAATATTCTGCTTCAGAAATAATATATAGGGGAAAATCCTTAGTTGCCAAATGTTAAAGAGATTAACAGATTTAATCATCAGAATCATCTTCCTTGTCTCCTTCTAAAGATAAATGTTATCACAAAACTGTAATCTTATGAAAGCTTGCAACTGAAATAATTTCATAAAAATAAGACTTCAACTCAACAGTAAAATATTTTACTTCATCCTTGTGGGAATCCAAGATTTCCTTAGAAAAACTTTTTTTCAGGCATCTAATCTGAGTTTTTTAATTCATACACTGGCCTTAATGTTTATTATTCTCTAGTTCTTTACATAGTTTTCCTATACAGTCAACATATTATTATAACCTGGTTGGTGATGTGCCATCACAATCCTGTGACCTTTAAGCAGAAAATTTATGGTGTACATCAAAGCAGTAATAAATACATAAAGAAAGTCTACAAAGAAACATAGTTCCTTCAATACTGCTGCTGAACATGTGGCTACAGTTTACATCCTGGTTACCTGGCCCCCGATTACATGAAAAACAAGGCCACTGTTTGTAAGAAAGTGGACTGCTTATGTTCCCACATCAACACTTTTTCTCCGAGGCTGCAGTTTCTCTCTGCCTAGCCTTCCTGTTTAGACTGCTGGAAAATATTTGCTACTCTTCTTCACTATAGAATTGTCTGTACTGAAGTCTGTAAAATACAGGTTTTATTCATTTCTTCACTATATTGGAGTTGAGTGGTCTTTTTTGTTTTTTTTTTATTTTGGTATCATTAATGTATACAATTATGTGAGTAACATTATGGTTACTAGACTCCCCCCATTATCAAGTCCCCACCATCTACCCCGTTACAGTCACTGTCCATCATTGTAGTGAGATGCTATAGAGTCACTACTTGTCTTCTCTGCGCTATACCGCCTTCCCCGTGCTCCCCTCCCCCACATTATGTGTGCTAATCGTAATGCCCCTTTTTCCCCTTATCCCTCCGCAGTCCCTTTCCCTTTGGTAACTGTTAGTCCGTTCTTGGGTTCTGTGAGTCTGCTGCTGTTTTGTTCCTTCAGTTTTTTCTTTGTCCTTATACTCCACAGATGAGTAAAATCATTTGGCACTTGTCTTTCTCTGCTTGGCTTATTTCACTGAGCATAATACCCTCTAGCTCCATCCATGTTGTTGCAAATGGTAGGATTTGTTTTCTTCTTATGGCTGAATAATATTCCATTGTGTATATGTACCACATCTTCTTTATCCGTTTATCTACTGATGGACACTTAGGTTTCTCCCATTTCTTGGCTATTGTAAGTAGTGCTGCAGTGTTTTTTAAACCAGGTATTCTTACAGTGTATCTCATGTTTGAAAAAATAGTTAATGAGGCCTTGAATTTTTGTAGCAGTTAGATAGAGGCCAGTTATGTAGTTAGAAGTGTTCTATGGTGAAGTCAAAAAACTTAACCGTGATTCTTTCCCTAACAGCCTTATGATCTTGGACCGATCTCAGTTTTCTTCCCTGTAAAATGTAGAAATTTGAATGGATTCGTATATTTAAAATATTTCATTCCTCTTAAGAGAAACAAGCTTATTGAGTATATGAAATGTTACTTGTATATGACCATATATAAAGTTAGGAATAAGTTTCTTTGCTTATAACTTTTTTATGATTATAAAATGAAAACAAGCTTCATAACAGATTAGAATTAAAAATGATATTCAAATGAAGATTGCTAAATTAGCATAGCCAATGTTGTGTTTTTCTGCTCACAAAGTGGCCATGACACTAACTTTAACCCTAGAGATTAGGGCATAATCTCTTGCATTTACCACACAGCCTCACACTTACTGTGGACTCTAGAAACATTTCTTAAGAGAAATATTGACTGTCAAGTAAAAATTAAAGATGAATGATGATTCTTGCAAATTATGGTTAATTGATAGTATGAGTTAATTTGAATGACACCTGGAGTGTTTTCCTCATGATTTGAGTGTGTGCTGTTATGCTACTAAGGACTACAGAGCAGTGAGTCACTGTAAAGCTGCTTCTGGAGCATGTCTTAGGGCAAGTTGTGAGCCTTTATTTGTGTCCAGGGTGGGAGGAACCGCAGAAGCATGCATGAGTCATAGGATAAAAGCACAAAATGTCATTCCAAAGAGAGGGTGGTGACCTTACATCTGAGTATGCAAAAACTGAATTAGGGAAGTAAGCAGCCTCTTCTCAAAAGTTCATGTAATGAGGGTGAAACCAAATTTTTCTCTTTAGAGGTTCATGCCATTGGATTATACCATTATTTTTGTTTGATATTCCACATGCATTACCTTTGTTCAGTTTAAAACTCTCACAGGTCAGGCGCGTACAAACACAGACTTCCTGGGCCTAGTTATTCTCTTTGTGATTTGGGACAGGGGGACCTGCTAAGGCATGAGCTTCTGCCCTCTGAGATTTGGAAGAGAGTCTAAATTGCATGTATGCTGTGTATGCTTAGGCAGAATCAGTTTTCCAGATGACTTTCTTTTATTTTTGGAAAGAGACTGCTGATTTGGTAGCATTGACATTTGTTAATTTATACATATTGTATTGATAGCTAAATAGAAAAAGAAGTACATATACGGTGGACTGTGGCATATTAACAAATAAGAGAAAAAATATAGGGCATTATAATAGAAAAACATGAAAGAAGTCATTTCAACCGGTTTTCTTGATGGAAGAGAAGTTGTTCTCTCAGAGACTCTGGTGTCATGGAATGTCATGCCATGGGACCCTCATCCTCTTATTTCCGTTGTGGTTGCCATTCCTGCTGTTTGACAAGTGGGTTTAGGTGAATGCCTCTCACTGATAGGGGCCTCCTCTTCAGGATCTTTTCTTTTATACAATTTTCATATATCCATTTTATGTGGAAATTTTCCAAATTAAACATTTGTGTTTAAAAGTTTTCCAGATAACTCTCAGAGAGTTCTACTGGATGTCTGTACTGTGTTATAAGACTTATGCCCATACAAGGAACAAATAGTATATCCAATTAAAATAAGGAAAGAACTCTTGAACCCAGCCATGCATACAAGAAAAATAAATTGTTTGAAGTGAGACATGAGGTAATCATGACTCCTCAAGGGGGGAAACCAATGCTAATCTAGCTTCTAATGTGCATTTTGGAGATGAAGTGTTTCATCGACATTAGTGCTTTTAACAAATCACCAAATATATTCAATGAATACCTGTTAAGAGTCAGGAGCTCTATTAAAATGGCTCTTTCTCATATGATTGCATTTTAGCAAAGAAGAAACATAGTTGACAGTGTAAAATACTAGAAAAAAAATGCATTCCCTAAAAATTACAGAATATATTGTAAGGTATTACTTGATACTGAACTGTGATTCAAAGTTCTTGCTACAGTCTAGCCTCTGAGATAATAAAAGTGCCAGAGGGCACATTACATTTCAGGCCAGCAAAGTACCTCCCAGGAAATGAAGGCTGGTTAACACATCTCATTTTATAAATTGAGATGATTTGAGATTTTTGTGGTGCCATTTTAGTGTTCTAATCCATTACAGTATTGAATTATAGCATTTGGGGCGCTAAGTGTAGTAATCTATACTATCAGTTACAAAGACTCAAGTCAACTAAGATTGTGGTTCTTTTTCAAATGATCACAGTAAATTTTGTACTGCATCCACAACATTTAAAAGAACACAGACACTTTGGTGTGCCTAAATGTTTATATACGCTGCAATTTTACCCTTACTGGTATATTCATGTTTTATTTAAATATAATGCACTCCAAATATTTATTATTAGATAAAATCACCAAAATCACGAATGGTTTATTTCATGATTTGTTTTCAATAAATGATATTGTCCATAAATGGATGAACTTACTCAGCCTTTTGATTTTCAGCAAGCTTTCTTTGTCACTACGTATTTTACATGGCTTGACATTTTCTTCTCACACTGTCTTCATTTTAATATACTGGCTGATTAGATGGTTTTAGCTCCACACATTGGTTATCTGCACAAGGAACAACATTTATCTAATTCTCTAACCTTATTTCAACTCATTGCTGCTGCTGTGAAGCCAATTGTAAATGAAGATAATTGTTTCCATGATTACTAAAATAAGCAACACATGTAGGAGAGATTTGATTTTTCCATACTACGAAAGATAAGCTGTGGGAGAATGTAGCAACTGTAGCATTCAGTTTCCTAACCAATTACATGTGCAAAATTCTTCCATTGATGCCAAAACTTGTCCATGATTTCTTGCAAGAGCGTATAAAACTCAGAGGGCACTCTGAGGAAGTATTAACCTGTTTTCTTAGGTTATAACATAGCAGCCAAAACACAGCTGGTGCTGCCATGTTAGTGGTTAAAGAAAAACAAGAGGCTTCATTATAAAGCACATCATAAAGCACATCTTACAGGTTGTTTGAATATGAAAATGACAGTAGATTAGCTAAGAAACTGTAGACAGAGCAATTTTTGAGTTTCCTTTGGAAGAATAATCATGCTGGTCTTGTTGACTTCTTGGGTAAAATGAGGGATAAACTTGAGATTGTGTGTGTGTGTGTGTCCTTCCTCAGGCAACAAAAATAACACTCAAGCACGGAATTTTTTTATAGAGACCATTCTTTATCAGAAATACTGTACATCCTAGCAATTAAATTAATTTAGTTGTTTATCATCAAAGCTGTATTTCCATAGGATGATTATTATTGAATATTTACAATGCAAAGGGCTTCCCTGAGGACATGCCAGTTTACTTCTCACGATAATATGATCATCTTCTTTTGAATAAGGTTATTTATAAGTGGAGGTAAGAGTGAATATTTAAATTCATTTCTTCACCACATACACAATTTATGGTACATGTATTTCTAAGATAAGCAACCACCATTATTTTTAAACATAATAAATCACATACCATTCAAATTAATTAATTTATTTAACAAATACTTAATATTTAGTACTTATCATGTGCCAGATACTCTTGTAAGCCCTCAGAACACATTATTGAGCAGAACAAATACTCCTGCTACCTTATATTCTGTGGAAGGAGATGAAAAACAATAGCAGGGACCAAAACTGACAGTAAATTACCAGTATCTTAAACAGTGATAATACTTGTGGAAAAGAAAAAGTGGAATAGGATAATGGTGTTTGTGGGAATGAAGGAAGAGGGCAGGCTGCAATATTAAAGTGGTGGTCAAAGGTGGCCTCCTTGCGACCCTGGGTTTCGAGCAGAGACTTGCAGGAGATGAGGGCTAACCAAGGGGGTATCTGTGGGAAGAGCCTTCCAGCAGAGGAAAGAGTGAGAGCAAAGGCTGAAAGGTGTGAGGGAGCATTCCTGCCATATTCGAGGAGGAAAGTTAGGGTGGCTGCAGCAGAGTGAGTGAGAGATAGAAGAGTGGGGGATAAAGTCAAAAGGTATTGGGCTGAAGTGGGGTCAGTGCAGGTCTCACTAGGGCAGTACCATGGTGAGCCTCTTACACATCGAGCTGCATGTTCTATAAACTGAACAGAGAAGCCGTGTGAGCCTTTGGGCTCAGGGTCACCCGGAATTAGGTTTGGCTATGTGTCCAAACTCCCTTTAAATCCCTGCTAACCTCTTTGTGGTTTGGCTCCTCTTATTCTTACTCTGTGTTGGTGTTTCACACCATTGCTTTAGCTCAAAGACAGATACGTGTGTGTGTGTGTGTGTGTATCACATATTATATGTATATATACACATTTATATATTAAAAGTAAATATATATACACACACACACACACACACTTATATTTATATAAAGAGGAGTCATAACATAAACCAAGGTAATGAGTAGCTAAAATTCCGTGGATAACTTAATACATGGCCTGAAAGGGGGTTTCACAAAGTGTTACTGTGTTTGGAATCAGTGCTTCTTTGCCTCCCCTTCCTTCCCAGCGTCCTGAGAGCATCAGGTGCCTGCAGTCTTACCACATGTCTGCCTCCTGCCCTCCTGACTGAAAAGGACCCCATGTCCCTTTTTCTGATCCCCTGTGCTCTGTGATTCCACTTTGTCTAGGAAAGGACTTTCTTCCATCACTCACTGTCCTCCTCTGTATCTCCAACAAGTCCTGTTTAAATGACCATGTCCATTAATACGCGCTCAGGTGTCTCCTATCATTTGAATCCCTGGTTTTGAGGCAGTGTTGGCCTGCATTCTCCTGATGAGTGGCAAGCTTGGGGTGCGTTTCCGTGCCTGCTGTTTGCGCGCATGGCTCTCCTCACTGTCAGTCTTCAGGCCTCTGCTGTTGGTGTTCTTCCTCTCACCTCACAGATGGTCATCTGTCCCTTCAGTGCTACTTTTCACTCCTTATCTAATTTGCTTTCTTTTTAACATTGGACTCTACGGGTCACTTTTCTCCTGGAAAATAATCTTTTGCTTTAATGACAATATTATTTCAAGTCATTTCCTATCTCTCTGACTTCTTTCTAATCTTGCAAATTCCTCCTTTTGTTCCTGCTCTATAAACCTCAGTGTCCCTAGGGTCACACTCACACTCTGAGAAGTCTCATCGCCTGGCAGGGTTCCTTCACTGTCTTCATGGTGTGATTCTTCCCAGCTGTATCTCTAGTCCAGGTCTCCCCCAAACCCAATGCTCTTCTATACAGCCACGTACTAGACACCCTGTGTGAACACCCACATCCCCCAGGCACTCTCAAACTAAAGAAATCTAACTCTGAACATCAACCCCTTTCCCCAAATTCCTTTCTCTTCTTTGTCCTCTACCTAATAAATGGCAATCCTTTCATATCCAGTGTCCCAGCTAGTAACCTGAGCACCATTCTTTATTGTTTTAGGGCAGATTTAGGTTCACTGCAAAATTGAGAGGAAGGTAAAGAGATTTCCCATGTACCCCCTGCCCTACCTATGCAGAGCCTCCCCTATCATCGCCCACCAGAGTGGTGCATTTTTGCAATTGATGAACCTACCTTGACATGTCATAATCACCCTAAGTCCATGGTTTACATTAGAGGTCACTCTTGGTGTTGTACATGCTACGAGTTTGGACAAACGCATAATGACATGTAACCATCCCTATGGCATCATACAGGGTATTTTCCTTATGGGCACCGTTCTTGATTCCTTTTAACTCCCTCCCTTCCTCCCATACAATCAGTTTGCTCTTTATAGTTTGCAACATAAAACTTCCTAAATTATTCCAGTGTCCTAATGTCAATTTTTATGAAGTTATATGCCTTTTTAGTCTATAGAATTTGAAACAAATACAATAAATTCCATTGTGAAAATAAATTCCCATTACTGGAGAAGATTCTATTCATGAAAAGTTACTAAATTTGAAAGAAGAATATGAATTTTAAACTTGTCATTTCAAAAACTCTAACCAAGGGTGTGATTTAGATTGAAAGGAATAATTTCACCCTGAGTGGGAGTTCAGTACATAAAAATCTATTGAGAGGAATTTTGCCTTCTTTCTGGCATATTGCTTCCAAGTATACTATATCCAATCTCACATGTCATAAATTTTCTCTTACATTTCAAAATTTG
The DNA here is from genome assembly GCA_029783875.1 of Phataginus tricuspis. NCBI lineage: Eukaryota > Metazoa > Chordata > Mammalia > Pholidota > Manidae > Phataginus > Phataginus tricuspis. The sequence goes on along the minus strand of JAQQAC010008880.1, from coordinate 5,434,007 downwards.
TGAAACAGTCAATTTGGAGAAATTTTTTAAAATACAAAATACCTCATTACAATCAATTTTCTTATCAATACAGAACAGAAGACTAGGTAGGAAAAATATGTTTAAGTTATATAATCACTAAAACTGTGTAAAATGGAATTTAATTTTAAGAACAGAGGAAAGCACAGGGTGAGTATATTTTCTTAGTTCCATCTGTCAACTAGAAGTATATTTAAAGAGGAATATAGCTAAAATACTGTTTGAAATATCAATGGCCATTATCACCAAATGGCATGAAAACATTGAAATGAATAGATGAGGGAGTATATGGTAATTAAAATCACACTTCCAATTAATCTTCATAGGGATTTAAAAAAATCATTTAGTAAAAAGAAAGTATCTTTGTTGGAGATAAAGAACTTCAGGTTACAAAAGAGCTTGGCAGTTGGAGGAGAATGAGGCCAAACATTCCAAATTTGAAGAAGAATTCAGTAGTGCATGACTAACAAATGTCTTATCTGGGAATACACAATAAATTAGGACACTTGTTAAAATATATGGAGCAACTGTAAAGAAAGTGGATGGTGTAATCAAGAGTGACTTATGCATGTTTTCTGAGATACTGTGCTCTAAATTTTATAGCTATGTAATATCAACATATACTCATAATCTTGCCATGATCTTTTTCCAAGATAACTCTGAAATTGCTTCAGACTTTACAAGGTTGGCTCAGAAGCAAACTGTAGCATGTCAGAAAAGTAATCTCCACGACTTACAGCTAGCTAGTGGCCATCTAAAATGACAGATGGCGCCCTGCCCATCTTCGGCAGCTTGTGGGACAAAGCTGAATGTCAGCGCCACTGAGATGTAATTATTGCAATCTCTTGGGTCCAGTTTGGCGTGACCCTGAAAGCCGTTCCCCAGGAACTGCTGGGAGCAGTGTAGTGATTGAAAGAGCAAAGAAATGAGAGCTTTTGGAGATCAGTAGCATTTTCATTTTACTGACAAGTGTGTTCACACTGTTTAAGAATATACATTTTGCATGTGACAAATCAAATTGACAAAGAAATTGAAAAATTTGGGGAACTTTCAGTGTGGCCTAATTTAAATATTATCAAATGGCTTTCATTTATAGTACAGAAGGAGCTATTTGATGATCAAACTAATTTTGAAAAATATTCTAATGATTAAAAACCGGTATCGTTTATATTTCAATTGTTTGCTACATAAATTAATAATGATGCCGGGGTTCTTGTTCACGAAGCCGAAGAATGAGCTTAGCAAACAGGCAAGGTAGGAGAGCAAGGGACAGGCTTTTATTTAGAAATAAAGTGATAGGACAGAGCTCCCGGCTCACGCCAGGAGGGGACGAGAGTCCGGTGTGCTGCGTTGTCTAGGGGGTTTTGTAGGCAGATTGGGGTTTTTTGAGAACATGAAAAAAAGGCTTAGGGGTGTGGACTTGCACCACTTGCCCTGCCCTCAAGGTGGGCTGGGCTGTTCTCTGCTTGCTAGGGTTGTTTACAGTAAAGTCACGGGTTATGCTGTGATACCTTTCCCTATTTGTAAAACCACTCAATCATTCTAGGCCAAGTTGCTCCTGGCCTTTTGACTTTTAACTGACCTTACTGAAGATGTCTATATTCTTAGTCTGGTATCTTGTTCCTGGAGGATTAGTGTGACCTTGACTTTGCATAATGCTTAACACAGAGTTTCAAAAGGGACTTCTTTGCCCATTGTTATATCACTGTAATTGTTATATGACTGTAAATATCCCGCCCTGCTTTATTCCGGAGGCCCTCACCCTACTCTGACTACACCCATGGTCCCTGTCTCAATAATGCTGTCTTACGTGTTGGGACAGAAATTGTAAATTACCACCAAAGTTCATTTAGTCTTTAAAACAACCCTGTAAGTTACATATTGTTATTAGCCCCAACTTACAGATGGAGTGACTGAGACAGAGAGGTTAGTTACGACACAAAATAAGTGGTAGATCCAGGATCCAGCCTGAGCCACATGGTTCTAGAGTCACTGTTCTTAATCGTTTCACTTCTGCGATGCTGCCTTGTGTTTCTTTAAAACATCCTGCCTACCCTGTAGTATTGTAGCAACTATAAGGTTAATGGTGCTTGATACTGAAAACAGAAAATGTAAGAAAATGTAAAATTTTAAAGTTACTAAAAAAAAAATAGATCATTAGAGAAATTAATATATGAACTGATTAATCATAAATTTCTCCCCAGAAAGTTGTCTTTAAGTAATATATGTACTGAAGGTGCTGAAAATATTTTTATTAGTAAAAATACCACAAAAGAAGGCACACCTCCTTGTGCTGTGCCATTTATTAGGGAGGACTACCCAAGTGTCACAAGAATGTTTTTGATTTATGAATAGCACAGACATCTCTCTTGAATGTGAAGACAAGCATCTGAAGGCCCAACAGCTAACAAACGGGGCATTGTGTATGTATTATCTCATTTAATCTTCACAACAGTCCATGAGGAAGGTGCCATTTATTTTAACTATTTAACAGATGAAGAAACTAAGAAGTTAATGGTCTTTTAAATAATTCATAGAAATAGGTAGTACTTGTGTTGTGGAAGCAGTTGCTTATAATGTAGAAAAAATTCTGGTCATTTCTCAAAGGTCAGCCTGTCCTGGTCAGTCAAGCCCTAAGTAAGGGGTTCCAAGGGCCTGAATAGCGTGAGGAAAGCACCTGAGGAATCGTCACTAGCCGTGGTTTTCTTGCTGACATTGGTCGGAGCCGTCCGCTAGCCAGGAAGGGCAGCAGAGAGTTCAGGTCAGGCCCTCAGGGAATTTACAGTCTAATTGATGAGATTTCTCTTACTAAAACCATGGATTATAACTTCCTAGAGTGAACAAGAGCCTTACGGGAAATCGTGTTCTGGGAATACCTCCCATCTACATTTTCACATGGGGAAGGGGCTTTAAGGTGGATCTTGGAGGAGGGAAGGTGGGGTAAGGGGTGAGTGGAGGAAGGGCCTTCTTGCAGAGAAGCAGGAGCCGAGACACGGCTCGGGAGGCCCTCGAGGGCTGAAGCAGGCGGGCACATCGGCCATTTCATCTGGAGCTTCTCCTCTTGGCCCTTAACGATCTATTTTCCACACAACAGCTGGCTGCCTTTTAAAGAAATAAATGAGAATATATGACACACCACAATTGAAGGATTTCCCATCTTACTTGGAGTCAAACCCCGAATGCTACAAAAGCCAGTGAGCCCCTCCTCAGAGGCCACGCCCACACGAGCACGTCTGCTGGGTGGGAAGGTGACTGACCAGCGAAGCCAGCCAAGGTGACCGGCCCGAGAGGGCTTCACCTTTGAAGAAGCGATCAGGAGAGGATGGCGCCCTCTGACGCAGTAGACTGCTGCTTAGCTCTAGTCGCCCTGCATGAAGTAGCCCTGCTATTGCCTGGTGTTCTGGACTGTTTAAGAGAATTCAGAAAGCCAGATCTTTATGTAAAGACCCCATTTAAAAATATTTGGCTCAAAAGAATAGCAAAAAAAAAAAAAAAAAAAGCACTGTGCAGACAAAATACATCTGCCAGACAGATGTCCAGATCAGAACCACAGGCCGCTGGTCCGTGACCTGTGCCCCGCTCAGCCTGCCTCTGCCGTGCTCTGCAACCACGGTTCATATGACCCTTTCCCCTGCTCACCACATTCTTACCACAACGGCCTCCTCTCAGGTTCTCGGTTATTTGGGCTCTTCCTTACTCTGGGTCCTTTGTGTTCCCTGTTTTCTATGCCTACAGTTGTTTCAGGTTCTTCTTATACTTCAAACCTGAGCTCAGCTCTCACTTCCTCAGGGTGGTATTTCCTGACCTTTATCTAAACTTCGTACCCCACCCTTTGCTCTCTGCTTCCTTCCCTGATGCCAGGGGTTCTCAAAGTGGGGTCTGGGACCCCTAAAGGCCTCCAAGATCCTTCCTGGGGGTCCATGACGTCAAAACTAGTTTCATTACAGTAGTTTTCTTTTTTAATTTTTGTTCTTTTATGACTATAGCTTCATTTTTTCATTCTCATTCTTTCATGACGGTAGTTATATGGAAGCTACATAACAGGCGATGTTGCAGCAGACTGAATGCAGAACAGATATGAAAATTCAGCTCTTTTCTGTTAAGCCAGACATTAGAGAGATCTGAAAAAAAATAAGTAAAACAGTGCCACTCTCACTTTTTTGCTTTCAAAGTAGTTATTTTTATAAAATAAAATTATTTATATTAATATACAGTGGGTCTTATGGTTTAATACACTAACATATGTTTAAGCTTTTTCTCAAGTTTAATTTGTTATGTAAATATCAATAAACATACACCCAAACAAATTCTTTAAGGTATGCAATAATTTTTAAGAGTGCAAAGGGGTCTTGAGACCAAAACTTGAGAATTGCTCCTTTATAGATATATAACAACACTAAAAATTACTTCTTTTATTTACTTGTTTCTTTTACTAAAATATAAGCACCATATGGGCAGGGACTTCATTATATTCACCACTTTAACTCCTTTTGACACCTATAACTGTACCTGAATCATAACAGGCACTCAGTACACACATGTAGAACAAGTGAACTAATAAATGAACAAAGATGTCTGAATGGAAGTAATGTTTAGAAAAGTAAGTTTGAGCTAGTTCTGTAGAAAGCTTTGCATGCAAGGCAGTACTGTGAAATCACACAGTTAATGGAGAAGAGGTAAAAGGCCTCTAAATAGGCAAATAGAAGGATAAAAGTTAAGTGTACTGACAGTTAAAATCATCTTTAAATACCTTCCTTTTCCCACGCTTCTTTACCAGCTCTTCAACCCATCCCCCCCTTGGCTTTTTGGGTGGGCAAAAGTTTTTGAAACCCTTCTACATTTCTTATAGCTATAAATAAATATGTGCTAATGAATGAGGTCACATCAATTTAAATGGAACACTGACAGAAAACACAAGTTAGTTCATTAGTAAGGCATGACAAATTTACCGCCAGAAACTTACGTTGACTTTTATAGAGAAACATAAATTAAAGGTGGCCAGTATTAAAGTCTGAACTCACTCAGGCAAAAATACAAATATACCTCCAAGACAAGCTGTACGTATAAAGCAAGGAGGTGTGATATCTGTAGTGCATTTTGAAGGACTCCAGGGGAGGTCTTTCTCCCCCCCCCCCAGGAGGCACAAGTGTCTACAGTCTACCATTAGACAGATATTCTTTAAAGTTTCTCTTTCTGCTCTGCTCTTTTAAAGTACAAATCCTATAGAGGACATTAAGAATTTTGACTCTGGTGTCAAACTCCTATGCTTAATTATGGTTCCATTGCATGTTAGCTGCATGATCTCCAACCAATTGAAGGTCTCTGTTCTTCAGTTTATGTATTTGTAAAACAGAGAATCCTAAAGAGCTGTTATGAAAATTAAGCAACACATGTTAAATAATTAGAACAGTCCCTAACACATGGTATACCTCTGGCAGTTTTAGTTTTTATTATTATGACATTATGGGTAGCATAGGAGGCTGGGTGTTAAGAAGGAATAGCTATACAACTAAATGGCTAAGAAACTCTGATTAAGTTGTTTAGCATGTCTAAGCTTTGTTTTCTGAATCTAAAAAAGAGAAGAAAAGTCAGGCTTTAGTTCAATTAAAAGGGAGAAATATTTAACAAATGGATGTGCTAAGTGAAAAGAATATGTAATAACTTAAAAAAAATCTTTAATGGAGGCATCTGCAAGGTGCTATGAAATCATGAGAGGAAGGTGATGATTTTGATTATAGCATCACCCAAGATATGGAAGAGAAAGGACCTTTTTAGATAGACTTTGGACACATTAGAAAGGTGCTGACATGCTACTTAGGTGGGCACGGTAACTCCAGGTAGGGAAAGAAGGCACTGACTGAGCCTGTCTGTATAATGAAGGGTCCACAGTGCTCTCGGGAAACAGAGACGCTGTGCTTAGTACACAAGAGGTGGTGTAATGGGAAATCAATATGGGAGAATGAGCTGGGCAGGAATGCTGTGGAAAACTTTGAACTCTTCAAGTTGAAGGCTGGGCTTTTACTCTGCAAAAGAGAGAGACTATGAAAAGTTTTGAGCATGGGAGTTTTATCATCAGTCTTATCATAAAATAAGCCTTGGTAACAAGGCAAAGGAAGAATTGATGAGAAGAGAGTAAAATCTCAGAAAGTAATGGGAAGGATAAGGGACATGAAGTTAAATATGAGGAAGGAGGCCCCAGAATTAGAACCCACAGGACACTAGACTCTTTGAGGTTTGAGGGATGAGGGAATATGGATCAAGGATGATACTGGGGTCTGAATCCCAGAAGCTGAAAAGAGATTATTAAATGAATAGTGCTTCTAGGAAAAGAAGACGCTGGTTTTGGAAAGAAAATAACATATCTAACAATAAATCCTATGATTTTAAATACCAACAATAGGAAAACATATTAATCAAAAATATGTGTGAGCTGCTCATGGCTCCTCTGATTCACTTCCCTGTTGCCATAGGGCTTGGCATGGAGCGCAGCAGCACGTACGGACCCAGCCCAGCCCCGCCGGAAGGGCTCTGGCACGGGGTGTGGAAAGACCATGGAGCACAGTGTTGAAATGGGAGTGAGGCTGCATGGAAAAACATCACCTACTGCACATTTTTACTTCTGTGAGAGTTTTTATGAGGCTATAAATGTTAAAGGAAACAGAGAAAATTTGTGCTTTTAACATTTAAGAACTGATCTAAGTAGGTTTATACATCAGGCAATCTCTGCTTGTCTTTAATGAGATGCTGATTTTCTTTGCTGCTGAAAAACATACTTTCATTAACATTTGCTAGCTAATTATAGTTAATTATGAACATTAAATTCATATATGATTACTTACAGCATTACCAATCTATGTGTATGGTGGGGGGAGAGGGGCATTCTAGTTCATTCATTCAGGTTACTAAAAATTGCACTGAGTTGTAATACCTAGAGTTTATATAAAAATCCCCTTTTGAAATATCTCCCCCTCCTTATTGTAGTTAAAATTGTTCTTATAATTTGTTCTATTGAAATACACAACCTATTTTTAAAATTAAAAAAAATTTTATTGAAGTATCATTGATATACAATCTTATATTCATTTCAAATATAAAACACAGTGGGTTCAACACTTACCCATATTATTAACTCCTCACCCCCACCGGTGAGTTACTATCTGTCAACATGGGAAGCTGTTACAGAATCACTGGCTATATTCTAAATGCTGTACTACTATCCCTGTGACCAGTGTATGTTATGACAGAATTTTTGTGCCCCTTTATCCCCTTCACCCTCCCCACCCACCCACCCACCCCAAAAAACTATCACCCATAGTAACGACTAGTCACTTCTCAGTGTCTATGAGTCTACTGCTGCCTTATTTATTCTGTTTTGTTTTCTTTCATATTCCACAAATAAGAGAAGTCATATGGTATTTGTCTTTCTCCACCTGGCATATTTCACTGAGCATAATACTCTGTAGATCCATCCATGTTGTTGCAAATGGCAGGATTTCTTTCTTTTTTATGACTGAATAATATTCCATTGGGCATGTATACCACATCTTCTTTATCCATATTGATGGACATTTAGGTGTTCCCATATCTTGGCTATTGTAAATAATATGGCAATAAACATAGGGATGCATAAATATTTTTGAATCAGGGATTTTATTTGGGTAAATTCCTAGAAGTGGAATTACTGAGTTTATGTTATTTCTATTTTTAGGTTTTTGAGGAACCTCCATTCTGCTTTCCACAGTGGTTGCACCAATTTACATTCCCATTAACAGTGTAGGAGGGTTCCCATTTCTCCACATCCTCTCAAACACTGTTATTTCTTGTCTTTTGGATAGTGGCATCCTAACTGGTGTGAGGTGATATCTCAGTGTGGTTTTGATTTGCATTTCCCTGATGATTAGCGATGTGGAGCATCTTTTCATGTGCCTGCTGGCCATTTGTATTTCTTCTTTGAAAAAATGTCTATTCAGGTCCTGTGCCCATTTTTTAATCGGTTATTTGTGTTTTTGGTATTGATACATGTGAGTTCATTATCTATTTTGGATGTTAACGCCTATTGGGTAAATAGTTTATGAATATATTCTCCCATACTATATGTCACCTCTGTGTTCTGTGGATGGTGTCCTTTGCTGTACAGAAGCTCTAGTTTGATATGGTCCTACTTGTTCATTTTTTATTTTGTTTCCTTGTCTGAGAAGATGTGTCTGGTAAAAAATTGCTCATATTTATGTTCAAGAGATTTTGCCTATATTTTCTTCTAAGAATTTTATGGTTTCATGACTTATATTTAGGTGTTTGATCCATTTCAAGTTTGATTTTGTGTTAAACAGTAATCCAGTCTTATTCTCTTGCACATAGCTGTCCATTTTCTGTAACACTAGTTATTGAGGAAGCTATCTTTTCCCCCTGGTATGTTCATGGCTCCTTTATCATATATTAATTGACTATATTTTCATGGGTTTATATCTGGGCTCTCTATTCTATTCCATTGATGGGTTTGTTCTTTGGCTTTGACAAAACAAACTTGTTCTACATTTAATATGGAAATTCCCAATTTACAGATAAATTGCTTTCCAAAATGTTGGTTACTTGTTTCAGTTCCTTTTCTGACACCTGGTATAGCCACAATAGTAGGCTCTACGACAACACAGACATCAGCGGTAGATTCTTACAATCTACTACTTGTGGAATTTTTACAGACTAGAATATCCTCCCCTTCCCATTCCCAAAACAACACATTTTGACATAATCATATTCATTTTATGAATAATCTTTGCTTCTAGAGAAAGGAAGGTATATGGTCATCAGCTGGTTACAGATATATGACTGATGATTAATAATCAATGTTCTGTTTTAAAATACAAAGGAGGGAGCAGGGAGGAAAGGAGCATTTGCAGTTCCTGGTGCTGCCTCAAGTCTGCCATTGTTTTGTCTTCACTGGAAGGGAGACAGGTACATCCTCTTTTCTGGAAGTCACAAATTGCTGCCTGTAGGTCAGGCTGACTCACAGACAGGTAGCTTGATCTACATAGTGTTAAAAAAAATACTTAGTTGTCAACATTTTTAAATTGCAAGATTTCATAATAAAAACTAAATTCTCTGTTTCTCTTGAAAAATTGGAGAATCTGGCAGTACAAAGACTATAAGTAGCTAAGAAATTGCCACCCACTGAAGAGGCACGCACTTTCCTATTTCTACTGTCCTCATTGTGCCTTACAGTTACCCTAACACAGAGACCAAGACTCAGTGCCTGTTTTTCATCAGTCTGTAATATCTCCTGGCCTTCTGGACTCATTCGCACTGCGTACTTGGTTTCTAAAGGTGTAGAGTGCTTGCCTCTCACGATGTCTTCCACAGGGAGAAGCTTAACTAGCGTGAGTGTGTGTGTACATGGATAGATAAAAATGATAAATATACTCCTAGCATTGTAATGCTACTCTGCACCCTCATTTTCCTCCCTGGTTTCAGCACTATCACATCTCCTGTCTGTACTAGCAATTGATAAAATTTCCCGAAGTATGTGTGACCAGACAGGGAAACAAGGGGAGGTCAAGGGACTCAACACAGTAGACAAACACGAAAACAAAGTTAACTTTCCAATATCGGTATTTATTAATGATTTTTGCACTTTGAAATATTGGCACTTTGATTAGAATGTTGATCCCCATATAAAAAACTTAACTCATGTGTACACCAGCATAAATGTATTCTCTCTTTGAAGAGATGTATTTTGATTATTTCAAAATATTTCCCTATAGCCGCTAATCAGAAAATATTACAATGTATTCCCATAGTGGCATGTTAAGTTGATAATTTGTTGTTTATTTCATATATTCACAAATAAATGCTTTCCAAATGGGGATTCCTCCAGTAGGCATTTCAGCAGACCCCTTCCTGGAATTCTCTCACTTCTTTCCTGTTTATCTAAAACCTCCGCATCTTTGTTGGTTTACAAGCTTCAGTGTTTCCACGACCTCATCTTCACATCACTCTGTGTTTTCTCTCTGAGCACATCTAATTAACAAGTGCATCAACCTTTAAGCTATACAGGCTTAAGAATGTGCTTTTGTGGGAAGTTTATATTCTTGTGTAATTTTTCTGCTATAGAATCTTATGTTTAAAATGCAGTGTCTATAAATGGAAATGAATGTTCCATATATTTTAAATGCTTCATATATTTTGAGTGATTAGCTATTGAGTTATAAGAAGCTCTAAGAATGAGATCCTTCAACACAAAGTTAATATTTGTTTGTTCAGAAAGCCCAGACAGTCTGCAGTCAAAATGAACACCCTCTCTCGCTGTCCTGGCACCTTGCAGGAGTGCTGATTATAATGATGCATAACCATGATTATGGAATTCACTGATAAGCCAGGTTTTTAATCAGTTGACATGACTATTTCTTAAAAACTGAAAAATAAGTAGAAGTAAAAATAATTGTGTTAGAAGATGTAATTCCAGATCTTTTTTTAAATGAGGAAACTTAAGCATGGTTTTTATTGTACAAATACATTTCTCTTAATTTGAATTTTGACCATAACTATCATAGAAAAAATGCTGAACTCCTCAGAGGACAGTCTTTCTTTTTCCATGAGGCTAATTTTCACCAAATGTTTATATAATCTTGACAGATTACTTACCTGAGAATCAATTTCCTTATATGCAAATTGAACCTATGATTTATATTATGGATTTTTATAAACATAAGATTTTTATTTAGATTAATTAAGGAAACATATCTGAAAGCACTTTGGAATCTTTAAGCTGCTATAATAATGTAATGTAAGTTATTTCATTCCAATTGTTAGATAAACATTACTAAGAGGACATTTATTTAATACTTAGTCTATGCAAAACATTGACTTAGGCCTTATATGGGATAAAAAGAGAAGCAAAACATAGTACCTCTTCTTAATACATTTATAGCTGAGAACTATAATGTAAGGAGTTATCTCCTTACAGATCAAGTAAAGTTAAAGCAGTGTAAGTTCAAGGCTATGGACACTGCAAAGAGATCAGGAATATCTGGATGTTTGATATGCATCTGTAAAGATAGAAAGTTGAATTTAGGGAAAGAATATCACAGATAAAAGAGACACCAGAAGCCAAGTCATGGAGATAGAATGATTGGAATATATTTGTGGCCTATTAAGCAGACCAATAGGCCAGAATGAAAGATGAGTTTACAGGCATCATAGATGATATGGCTAGAAAGGTTAAGAATTATAGAGCCTTAATATACATTTAAAAGGTATATGTAAATGAGACCTTTAAAAATAAATATTTGTGTTTCTGACATGGAATCATTGACTCTTAAAGGATGAAGAAACTTTAGATATCATTTGATTTCACACATTTATTTCTCACCTTAAGTGACCTGTTTAAGATCACAAAGTTAATTAATAACAGAGGAATTTAAAGAAATACTATATTAGGTAGATTAATATTGCCCCACAGTGTATGAAAATGCCGCAGATGATTAAGATCATGAGTAAAAACATTTAAGAGATCATTTCAAGATTCAGGTGATGAAAGAACAATTTAATATGTGATGTAGGGTATCAGAGCCAACAGAACGGATGTGGTGGGAGCTGGGGAAACACAAGACTAAATGAGAAATGTTGATCCAGGATATCTGGGAGAATAACAGCACCCTTAACAGCAGAAGGTAAACAAGGCAAAGAGCTGGTTTGAAGGTAAAATAATGAGTTCTAATCAACATATACTGAGTTGGAGTTACACTTTAAAAAGTCAGGAAGAAATATTTAGTACGCGTTTGGGACGATGACATTTCTGTACTCAGGAGAGAAGTAGAATCTAGAGTGATCAATTTAAGAACCATCTACATCCATGTAAATCTGTGGGAATAAAAATGATTTCATCTGATTATAATATTTTGGAGACTTTAAGGAGTTGGTGGTTTTCTAAAAATATTTTTTAATTCCCTACATTATATCCAGTCTTGATATTTTTTTCTAATCACTGGATAATTGAAGATTAATTTAGTAATGACATAATAACTCTTGCACTATTAAATTAAACATTGAATAAAAACTCCATGAGGAAAGAGACACATGTGTTTAGTTTAACATTGCATTTTCAGAGCCTAGTGGTTGGCAATTATATACACTCAGTATTCTTTGAGAGAATGAATGTTACTATTTCATTAATAGTTACATTTTTTGAACTTTGAGATCATCTTTCTAAAGGCATTAACCATTTACATTTATAGCTACTTAATTTGTGTGAACAGAGCTAGATTCTGGCTTGGTATATATTTGACTTGATATATTTGCACAAATACTTATAAAATATGATATAGTGATAAAATTAAGTAACTTCTAAAACTGGGTATTTTATTGGATATTCAAAGCAAGCCCATAACATTGAAAACTATTTGCAAGTAAATATGTGACATCATCCTATTCAGTGACAAGGTTAACTGCAAATGACCTTTATTACAGATGACTTAATTATTTCTAATGTGTTTATAATAAATTTTCAGAATTAACTGATCTGGAAACAATGCCCTTTAAAAATACCTTTTAATATATTTTATCTTTTAAATGATAGACATTTATATGGTTTAGGAATAATATATGAATGAATATATTTAAGAACAAAAGTTTTGCTGAATATAGACAAAAATAACTTTTATTTCATGTGCCCTGTACTCAAAATCTGTTCTGTAGTGCCACTGTCAGGAAATAAAAGGCAAAGGAATGCTCATACTGGTAGGTTATCCTTTTCTGATGTTTGGTCAATTGGATAAAGGCCTTTGTAATTAAGTGAAAATCCATTTTATTTCATTCTGTGTGCCTCTGATTTAAAGTAACACATAAAGCTACATCAACATTACTGACAGCAGATAAACACACATCAATGAAAGAAGAAATGCAAAAGTATGCTTCAGAGGTACCCATGGAAGAAAAAGCACTTACCAAGCAGTAGGTCTTCCCAAACAACTTCTCAAGCTCCACGGCACCTGTCTTCATGGTACTCTATAGAGAGGACCAAGCGAGCGAACAAAGGTCTGGGTGGGTGGCCTCCTCCTCGCTGTTAGCCTCTTCCATCGAATGCACTTGCCAGTTCGGTTGCTGCCGTTGCTGGAAAAATAATGGCCATGGGCCCTCGACCCCTGCAGCTCTGGATCTCAAACCACCACTCTGGGTTTCTGCCAGTTAAACTTAGATTTCACTCGCTGGTTGAGATTATTTTAATATTGTGAAATGGAAAGAGGATAATGCCTCTGTAACACTCAGGTTGTTGGACCAGAGCTCAGGCTATTATATAGGTTTTATTCAGTCAGTTCTCTCTGCCATTCTGTAGCGGTGTTTCAAGGGGCACAGTTGGACCTCTTGTATGTCCAGAGCCTCATGTTAGCAGAAATATGATGGTGCCCCGTACTGAAAAGCAGCTATAAAAGAGATGGTGAAGTACTTTCGGGAAACAATAACAGTGTTCATATCTCCCCCAAATCTTAATAAAGAAGCCAAAAAACACTTGGCCATGAGGGAGGACTCATAAGCTTTCTTTAGAAACTTATTTTTATGGTTATAACCTTAAGTTGTTGGACCATAGTCATAGTTTATTCACGAAAAACTGGACAATAGTTCATTTCTTCTAGTAAATGGTATTGTTCCTGAATTATAAGTGGGATTAAAAACACTGGTCTATATGCATTTGCTAGATCTATATTTAATGACAAAGACTATTTCAGAGGAATTAAGACTAATTTGAATAAAAGCTAAGTTGGTGTTACATAAATAGCCTTTCATATTTTATACTTCTTCATTAAAATATTGTCTCCCAAGTTTAAATATGTTTGTCCCTTAAGATGTCTCCCAAGTTTAAATATGAGCCCAATAGATGAGACATTCTTGAAAAATGATTATTTAAAAAATAAATTGTTTGGCAGACTTGCAAAGGGACTCCTAAACCAAAACATATGTGAAAGGTGTTGGAGATTTCTAAATTTCAGTTGAGTTCAGGAACATTTTCGGTGGCAGCTCCTGAGCTGCAAGCTGAGTGTCATCACCAAATAAGGCCTTGTGCCTTGCTTCAGAGAGCTTTTCCCATCCAGTGCATCTCAGAGACACCCACATGGAGGCTTTCAACATCACTTGGCAATGGTAGCTTGCTAAGTATCAAAGTGTGTGCCCCGAGCAATTGTTAACATAAAAAACATGTACACCAGAAGTCATGTCAGCTGTATATTTGATTTAAATCTCTCTTTGGGTTGTTTTCAACTTACGGAATATGGTTCACGCAGTCGTATAGCCATGATTGAGAGGACTAAAGAGGCTCTTCTAAACATCTGTGAGTTTCCTGGTTCCACCTGAGGCCCGACATAAATCCTTATGAGGAATTCTAAAATGATAGAGCAGAAGTTCAGGAATTTCTTCTGGGGAGTATATTGGGTGCTTTTCCAAAAAACCAAAAACTGTAAGACAGGCATACCAAAACTTAACAATATGCTTGTAATATTGTTAAAGGAGTGATTTCTAGACCCCCACACATTAAGGGGAAAAAAGTGTCATCTAAATACGTACACCTAAGCATATAACTAGGATAAACCATTATAATGTCTCATCTATGTAGTTAAAATAAATATACTTGTTTTCACATACAGAAAAAAAATGCGGAATAGTTTTCACCACTATTTCTCTTTATGGTCTAGGAACTAAAGTATTATGAACTCTGTTTCAGAAGGGAGTTTCAGACAAGTTTCAAATGATGAAAAGTGAGAGGAAAAAGCCTGAAAGTCAAAAGTTTTTATTAAATTTAAGTGTTGCACTGGAGGGGACAAATAATGTAACTTTTAAGTAAGGAACCCAGACTTCACCCACTTTAGATACCACTCAATTCTACATGTCTAAGGTTCAGTTATATTCAGATTCAAGGTTGGAGGGGAAAGGTTTGTTTCCTCCATAAATTAAGACTCCTAAAATAAATGGAAAGGGAGAATAGAAAGATAACTCCAATTCATTCTTTTTTTTTATTATTGAAGTATCATTGATATATGATCTTAAGTTGGTTTCAAATATACAACACAGTGATTTAACAGTTACCATATTATTAAATCCTCCTCTCTTTTAGTGTGGTTATTATCTACAACCTAATAAAATGTTACAGAATCATTGGCTATATTTTCCATTCTGTACTACTGTCCCCGTGACCAACTAATACTGTGACTGCAAATTATTGTGCCCCTTTATTCCCCTTCACCCTCCCCACCAAACCTGCCCCTCCTCCTCCCCCAGTAACCACTATCACTTATCATTGTCTGTGAGTCTACTGCTATTTTGTTTATACTGTTTTGCTTTGTTTTTATATCCCACAAATAAGTGAATGGTATTTGTCTTTCTCCTCCTGGCTTATTTCACTGAGCATAATAACCTCTAGATCCATCCATGTTGTTGCAAATGGAAGGATTTCTTTTCTTTTTATGGCTAAATAGTATTTCATTGTGTATATGTACCACATCTTTATCCATTCATTTATGGTGGGACATTTAGGTTGCTTCCATATCTTGGCTATTGCAAATAGTGCAGCAACAGACATAGGGGTGCATGTATCTTTTCAAATTAGGGATTTTGTTTTCTTTGGGTAGATTCCTAGGAGTGGAATTACTGGGTCAAATAGTATTTCTGTTTTTAATTTTTTGAGGAGCCTCCACACTGCTTTCCACAGAAGTTGCAACAATTTACATTCCCACCAACAGTGTAGGAGGGTTCCCCTTTTTCCAACATCCTCGCCAGCATTTGTTATTACTTGTCTTGGATAGTGGCCATTCTAACTGGTGTGAGGTGATATCTCAGTGTGCTTTTCATTTGCATTTCCATGATGATTATCATTTTTGCTCCATGTAAAGCTGGACCTGTAGTGTAGGCTAAAATGTGTTTGATCTAATCAGGGCGGGTGTGAGAGAATGGAGAAAAGATGGTCTGATGTACACCTAGCACTTCATGAACTTTGATGACTCAACCTGATGTAATGCGAGCATCGTGTTTCTATTTATCTTAGGCATCTAAAACTTTCCCATTCATTTTGTGCACTCTCACTTGAGCATGTGATTTGTAAGTAGTGATCTTTGATGCCATGCTCTACTTTATTTAGTGATTTCCTCCTCTGTAAAAATAGGGACCGAAATTCCTCTTCAAAAGTTCACTGTTGGTTTTATGAATTTGCTACACAAAACTAATCTCAAACTGTCTTAAGAGCAGTACTCCAGTTTGCTGAACATTATTCACAGACGTTTATCACTTTGGAATATATCTGGACATCTACATAACTGAACATTTTCTTCTGGGGTCTAGTGTTGGGTCATCAATTAAGCCCAATGGAAGCCCTCCAGGCCAACAGCTTTGTTCTGTCATGATATAGATCAGTGAGTCTCAAACCTGCTTGAACTTCAGTATCATCATAAAGATTTATTCAAAGTATACATTCTTGAGCCCTACGCAAAGAAATTGTGATCCAGTGGTTTACAGTGGGGCCCCAGATACATATTCTCGTAAGACTCTCCTGAAAGCCTTCCTCATAATCAGATAGGTTTAGGAGTCGATACCAGCTAGGGTAGCAAATGCCTAATGATATTTTCAGTTTGTCAGGGCTATAAGTGTAGTTGAGTCCTATAGATGCATAAAAAAAAAAATGTATGAAATTAAAGCATTATCGTAAAACAACAAAGCTCCCCATATCAGGGTCTGGTATCTGAATATTACAGAAACTTTAGGGGAAAAAATTACCAGGTTGTCTGATTCAGTTTCCTACTTTATAAACATAGAGTATTCTTGGTCATATTTAAAAACCTCTAACTTAATAACAAGAAATTAACAAACATATCAGGCAACTAACACACCAGTCGATGTTTAGACGTTAAAAATGTTTGGGCTGGTAAAAATTCCTAGCATGCTTAGTTAGTAAAGTATTTTTAGTTCCTTTACATATTCTTCATACTGACTCTAAGCTGCAACAGGTCTAATCAAAATATTTTCCTCAATATTATTGTGAAGTGGGCAGGGATTTAGAGAAAGGCAGGAGTTGGCCATACTATATGGAAAACAATTTTTGATAATTTTAAATGTCCATAAGTAATGATTGTAATTTTTTATGATGTATTCTTGGATGGAGAGAGAATCCTTTGTGTCAGGCTACTAATTTTTAAAAATTTTAAAACATCTTAAATTAAAAATTAATACACATTAAGCAAATATTTTTTCTAGTTATAAGTAGTTCTGAGATTTTTCTGGCTGATTTAGTGAAGAATCATGCAATTGCAACATTTTTTTTGGTCTTTTATTGACTTTTCCTTTCCCTTCTTTTAATGCTGAACATTTATGAAATTGTTTTATTGATTAATATATTGGGTTTAAGAATACTGGGTGTATAAGCATGTTCTGAAAATTCACTTTCCCTTTGATAAAGGACCCCGTGTCCCTGATGCCAAAGCCTGCATCATTTGATGCTTTTATGTCCTCTTGGAATTCAGGAATTTGACTCTAATTTAAGGAACACATATACCTATGTAAGAAGACAAAAAAATGGATTGAATTCAGGATTTAATTGAATGGAAGGTGTACGTGGAGGTGAAGAGAGATTTTCTTTCTCTTTAACATGTGTTGATGAAATGTGCGAGGTTGGGGCCTCAGTGCCTGGTGATCCTCCCCATCCCGTTATCCAGCGGCCTGTGGTTG
Organism: Phataginus tricuspis; assembly: GCA_029783875.1. Classification (NCBI taxonomy): domain Eukaryota; kingdom Metazoa; phylum Chordata; class Mammalia; order Pholidota; family Manidae; genus Phataginus; species Phataginus tricuspis. The sequence continues at coordinate 5,416,292 of JAQQAC010008880.1, read as the reverse complement.
TTAGAATGAAGTAAGAGGGAGGAAGGGGAGGATGGGGCTGATGTTGATCTTTGCTCCCAGCTCAATCCCAGGGACTGTGATTTTCATTCCGCAGCAGAGGGAGGCACAAGGAGTGACCATTTAGGCCGATGACACCCTTGAGTCTCCACCAGGCGTGGTGGCACAGGAGCAAGTCCCCCTGTCTTTCCAGTCAGGACCACCGGCCTGGAGAAAGGGTCACATCATTCTCTTTTCGGTTCTAGCTCCTTCAGCAGTAGAGACTTGTAAGTGGACAAGTTTTACCCCGTAACAGAAGTGCAGTAAGATAATAAGATAATGTTTATAACATTTTTTTCCAGAAAAGAATTTATGTCCACAATGCTTCTTTGTTTATTAATCCTTAGACTCCAAGCCCAAAGTACACAGTTTTTATCAGCATAAATTCCTCTACCGACCTACTTTTCCCATCTACTGAAGGATTATATGTGCTTTGAAAAACTGTTAGGATTGTCACCATTATTCTGAAAGCTGCACAGCATGGCAGTGCCACCCTCTCCCTGCTTTTGCTCACTCTTGTTCTTTCTGGCTTATTTTGTTAGTTCTTGATTACTTCGTATTCACGTTCCTTTTTTGTTTGAGCATGGGTGTTTTATTGTGTATTAGAAATAGATACACTTTATCGGCGATACATAGGAGAGAATGAACAGAAAACGGCAATAGTCCTAAAATGCAGCCTCAGAGGGGCCATTTTTTAAGTTCATATTATCTATCAAATCTATTGTTATCCTGACACCTTTATGAAATTGGAAGAACAGTGAATTTTTAACTGCATATTCAAGAAGAGCCCTTCCAGAAATAATAATAATAATTTTTAAACTAAAAAAAATTGATATTTAATTAAAATTCCTTTTCTAATTATGAGACTATTTAAAACAATGCTATCTGAATACATTAACCCAAATATCTCCCCCCACACAGCCCCTTTGAAGAAGTAAGAAACAAGTTCATGAAAATCTTATTTTTTGTATAAATACTTGATAATAAGGCTGCTAAATACTTGCCAACTCTAGTTAAAACAGCCTGAGTGATTGAGAAAAGTTAATTTTTTAAAAGAGCTTCATGTTGAAGTGATACCTAAACACAAGCAAAAAAATTTATCTCACCAACTCAAACTGGTGTTACAACGGAAATGATTCAAAGAAGATAAACTGTTAATATTATCCATTTATCGTTACTGTTCCCTTGAGTTTGCATCATGTTGGTCCTACTGTAGCCATGCAAACTTGTGATTAAGATCAAGAACTCTGGGATCCGATTGCCCTGCAAGCCAGGCCCGATTCTGCCACTTGGTAGATGCTGTGAGTGTGGCAAGTGGTTGAAACATCTGTGCTGCAGTTTCTTTAACTGTGGAATAAGGACAGAAATAATCATCATATGTATGGTAACTGTGCCTCGTAGCTTGCCAAGGACTGTCCTCAAGCAGTGTTTACTAGCTCCACCTTTCCATTGTAGATGATGTATTATAATCTCTTATATGGCTGTTGTGAAGACCAAATGAGCAGATTCACAATCATGTAAAGTACTTAGAGAAATGTTACTTATAAATGTAAGATGATTATATTTCTCGTCTATTTTGATTCCAATATAAAGAAGCAGTTGACAAGGGAAATCCAGAAGAGCTGCATGTGTCCTACACAGGGTGACAGGCAGTGAATAGCATAGGCTTCCTAAGTACCCTGAAAATATCAGTTTTCAAAAAATATGGTTGTGTCTTGTCTTATATCTAATTACCAAAACAGTGTTCTATTAGGGGTCCTCATTCCAAAAATTTCAAACCACTAGAATAATAAAATGCAAAAACAGTACAGGATGTTACTGGTAGAAAACACATAAGGAAGTTGGTCTTTCAAGCTGGTATTATTTTAGGCAAATACTAGGTTCTGTGTTAGCCATGATGTAACTGGATTTAACTGTTGGATAAACATCTTCTCCATAAAGATATAAAAGAGCACAGATGGCCACCCGTTAATAGAATGGATGCAGGCCTGATACTTAGCTGATAAGTGTCAATATACCTGTACTGACATTAAAGTATTAAAAAACCCCAGGAGACTCTTTTCCACCTTGGTTGCCTCAGCCCTACCCAAGGAACTTGGTCTCATCCAGGATCCAACAAACTAAGAAATTCCTTTCTGGCCCCAGTGGGTCCCGGGAACTTGGCTCCAGCCGAGGGCTCTGGCCTTTCTCATGTGAAGTGGCCGTGCTGTTCCTCTGATAGCCCCTGAGGCGATGGCAGGGAAGACTGTTCCAAAGCATGATCAGGTAAAGGAGCAGTAAAGCTCCCCTCTCCACGTAGATTCATAGGCCGCCGTCTTGTGTAAGTTCCGGTGGGGTCTTCTCTAAGGGTCACTTCAAGGAATGATGAGCCCCCTTGGAAAGGCTTTCTGTTATTTTTGTTGCCAGCATTTTTAGGGGGATTATGTGATTTTCCAGAATTATAAAAATAGTTTTATCAGTAATCTCACTTAAAGCACATAACTTATTTTTCAGGATCATCTTGATGTCTAAATTATGATCATACTGTATCAGAGCAAAATCATTTTTTAAAATTGCATAATAACCTGAATTTTCATGATGGGGATTGTGACAAGGCAGTTATTTCACTTTCTTTGAAAGGATGTCAGAGAAGAATCTCCTTTTCTTTTGAAGAGATTTGTGAATAACGTGGCACCGGCTACCATTCCAAGGGCACAGACAGACATCCAAACCAGTGACTCAACAAGGTCAGGGGTTAAGCTGCAGATATAACAATAATGCACGATAACAATGCCAAGCAAGAGTAGACATACGAGAGGATCTAGACTCTCCACAGGGACTGCTCTCAGAGACCCAACTGGGTTCTTCTTCTTCCAACGAATTCTGTCTTGAGTCCTGTAATGCCAGAGCGATGACGAAATGCTTCCTTTCTAGTAGCGCTCTGCCAGCGTGTTTGCGCAGCAGCCCGAGTCGCTCCGCCAGAGAGTGCGCACAGGGCTCTAGGGAAGACAGAGGGCTTCGGAAGTGTGGACACAACCCACAACAAAGACTGTCAGTGACGTTGAGCCTTTCAATTATGTCCGATGACGATTTCCAGCCTTCCAATTAAAATGAGTATTTTCACTGGTGTACTTTCTGATGTGTAAATATAGCTACAGTTAATATTCTTTTTTTTTTTTCAAGAAAATACACCACATTTTAGGCACATTTCAGTTTGTTTTCTGTAGTGGATTGTATTGAACTCACTTTTTTCTTTATTAATTGGCATACTTTGTGGCCCTTCTGGACTGTGACTGCCGGTTCTTTACATACTCCCGTACTATTACCCGTAAAAATGCAGCCTTCCCTGTCATCTCCGGGAGGCTGCCTGAGCTGATTCTAGCACTGGCTCGTTTCCCCCCCCCCCCCCGCCCCGGACTCACAGCGATTACTGTCAATGGCACTATTATATGGTAGGCTGAATAATGGCTCCCTGGAACACATCCACCTTCTAATTCCTGGAAACCGTGAATGTTACCCTGTACGGCAAAACTGACTTCACTGATATGAATAAATTTAAACTTTCGAGATCTGGAGATTATCCTGGATTATCCAGGTGAGCCCTGACTGTAATCACAAGTTTGTTTATAAGAGAAAGAGTGACATTTGGCACAGAAGAGGAGGAGAAGGCAATGTGACCACAGAGGGAGAGACCGGCATGAAGTGGTTCAAGCCGAGGAATGTCAGTTGCCCCAGCGGCTGGAAGAGGCAAAGCGCAGGTTCTCCCCTAGGGCATCCAGAGGGAGTGTGGTCCTGCCAACTCCTCGGCTTCAGCCCAGTGATACTGATTTGGGACTTTCTGGACTCCAAAACTGTGGGAGAATGAATTTCTGTTGTTTTAAGCCACAAAGCTCAGTAGTTTGTTACAGCAATGAGGAAACTAATACACCTTAATTCAGAAACTGGGCATGGAAAGATGGAAATACCCCTTCTTTTTAAAATACAGGTTTCAACAAATCAAACACAGCTACAGAAAAAGTGCAAAGATCTTCTGTATAAATGAGCCAACCTGTGAATTAGCACAAAGAGACCATACTTTCACCCAAGTTGAAAAATATATATGGTCCCCTTTTATCCTTCTCAGTTCTCATTTTGCCTGAATGAAACCACTACCCTGATGTCTAACCCCCTAGATTAATTTTACCTGATTTTGACCTTTGTATGAATGGAATTGTACAGTATGTTTTATTTTTCTCTGACTTATTTTACTTAATATTTCTGAAAGACTCATTAACATTGTTACAAGTAGAAATCATTCAACCTTTTTATTGCTGAGTAATACCCATTGAAGGAAAACAGTATAATGTGTTTACCCATTCTCCTGTTGATAGACATTTGTGTTATTTCCAGTTTGAGGCTCTCATGATTAAAGCTGCTATGAACATTCTTATTTGTACCTTTTGGTACATACATAGGAATTGAATTGCTGGGTCACAGAGTATGCATATGTTTAAATTGAACAGATAAAAACAAATTATTTTCCAAAGTGGCTATGCAGATTATATTCCTTCCACCAGTATGTGAAAATTCCAGTTGTTCTATATCTTTGCCCAATCTGAGAAATGGCCATCTTTTTTTAAAAAATGATTAAAACAAAAAGTGTAGCCCGTATGGTGGCTCTATTGTATGAGCTATCTCATTTTTGAAACTCAAAATTGTAGATTTAATTAGTATTCGCTGGATTACTAATAATTTTGAACCCTTTTCAAATGTTTGTTGGTCACTTGGATTATCTTCTAGGACAATTATTCAGACATCGCCCATTTTATTTTAGTCTATATTTTTCTTACTGACTTCTAGGAGTTCTTTATGCATCCTGGATATCAGCCCTGTTACAGGTTATTTGAGTTTACGGATCTTCTACCTTTATTTGACTTGTTTTTCACGCTCTTAATGTTGTATAGATGGAAATTCCAAATTGCAATTCATTACTCGTTTCTTACAGCTTATATTTTTTGGCTCTATTTAAGAAATCTTTATCTATCCAGAGGCCATAAAGATAGTCCCCTGTATCACCCTCTAGGGGGTATGACATATAACTTTTCAGTGTGTAGTAGACTTGCCTTCTAGAAATAATATACAAATTTATATTTGTACCAACTGAGATTGAGCATATCTGTTACTTTGTACCCTTACCTATAGGTGTTTATTTTCTTTTCCTTTGCAAAACTGTTGCAGAAAGGTACATTATAATCTATATTCAGAAGCACTCCCCCTTTAAGGAAATGTATACTTATGAATATGAGTTTTTTATTATGTAAAGTAGAGACCATGATAAAAGTAACATACAGCCTATCAGTTTAAAATGTATATATTAAGTCTTTAAAATCAGGGAAAAGTATTTTGTCAGAAATGGTAATTTTTGTTTTTATGTATCTATTCAGCAAAAGCATCAAAATTTTCCTAATTGTCACCATTACTAAAACTTAGTTCTACTGCTTCTCTGCTGGTTTGAAATTCTAGATGGAAAAGCTGTGTATCATTACATAAGTGATGTAAAATGAAGGCCAAGTAAATATTCTTGTGTTATTTTTCATGCAGAACTGTAATTGTAGAAGATTAAGCAATTATCCACTCATGGTAGAAATAGGTAGACATACTTATGGCTAAATTTAGAAACTTAGCTGCAAAATGATGTTTTTTATGACATTCGGAAGCTGGATTAAAGAGGCAGTAAAACTGCTTAGGTTAAGAAGCATGTGTTTCAGTAAAACATGATAAGGAGGAGGGTGCTGAAGTGGGTTCATGAGTGATCTACCATCTCCCTTTAAGGGACTGAATGCAGTTTCAAGAGAGGAATTCCAGAGTTAGAAAAACACAGAATTCCTCTATAATAGATTCTACAACAAAATCACCATGAATAGACCTATTGTATGTTGAGAAATGAAGAGGAAACATGAGATGAAAAAGGTTAGCTTCTGTAAAATACATAAAAAAGCTGCATAAATTATCTTTAAGAGAGAAATACTAAATTAAAATTAGATAAAGGAAAAGATGATGAAAAGGAATGTGTGATGTCAGGAAGATTTTGGACTTGGAGTATTTTGCCTGTGTTCTGAATATGCTTAACAGAGGAATCACAGTAGAAATCTTTTTAAGAATAAAACATCAGAAACCAGAAAAAGGGCTCAGAAGTTATTTAAGACTTATCTAGAGAAGCCTATTTAACTATATCAAGATATTTGAAAACGTCCTATGACATGACCTTGAGTGCTGGTCTATGTTCAGAGTATGGAGACTTGAATATAATAAAGTTATCAACCAATAAATTAAATTTTTGTCTGATTTTATGCACTAGAAATATACAAATTGTAAATTAGTTAATTACACATGCTTAACCACTGTTCATAAATTAGGTAACTACTTATTAGACACTATTAGTTGCACATATAGCAACGGAAAAAACATTATAGATAAATTTGGAAAGAGTTCAGTTTATGTTGGGGCAGAAATTAAGGGTAGTTTTAGAGAAATCTTCAAGGTGGAAAAGACCAAGCTAGAAAGGATCTGATTAATTATTCAGTTCAGCCCTTTTATCTGCAAGTGCCACACTGAGGCTGAGTGACATGGATGTCCAAGAGTGACCAGCCAGTCATATGAACAAGATCGCCGTCTGTCTGGTCCCGTCTGTCTGATGGACGCTCCCCACAGTACTGCCCCGTGGTCAGTGGCTCAGGCAGCTCTCCTGCCTGCTGCCTCACTAAGTCCTGGACAGATCTGCTCAGTATTGATTGGAAGCCTTGTTGGCTAATTACATCGTGGACTCATTGTCCTAAATGCTTCACAGGCAAAATGAAAAGTGAATTTTCTCTTTTTGCTTTTGGTAAAGGAAAAAAACTAATCTGTAACAGTTGTTATTCAAGTGTGGTCCTCCCTAACTTGTGGAGAGGGCAACAGCTGTTACCAGTCCACAACATGGTCAACACAGAAAGTCAGAGTGCAGCCCTTTGACAGAGAATTTTAGTGTCTACTCAGTCTAAACAATTTTTATCGAACTGTTAGTTGTCCAGTCTCTCTAAAGCATTCCGGAAGTTTCTAAAATAAATAACAAAATTTTTAAGAAGTGCCTAGACTCATGGGACAAATGAGTCTGCTTGGGTCCAGTACCTGAAAGAATGGATATATGCTCAGTGTTAAAATGGAAAGAATTTAGAGTGAAGTTTCCCTGCATTCTAGATTCTAATCCTGATTCTACCCCTTCATAGTTGTAATCAATGAACACGTATTTAACTCTTCCAACATAGTTTCTGTAGGTATAAGACATGAAGTACAGTATGTAAACCTCGTAGTGCAAAGATTAAATACAATTGACCCTTGAACAACCTGTGGGTTAGGACCACTAACCCCATGTGCAATCAAAGATCCATGTATAACTTCTGACCCTTTTTTACTTAATTAGTTATAGCCTACTGTTCACCAAAAGCTTTACTGGTAACACAAACAGTCTATAAACAGGGATTTTTGTATATTACATGTATTACACACTGTTTTTTTACAATAAAGTACGCTAGAGGAAAGAAAATGTTTTTTTCAAACTGTTGCAAATCTCCAGAAAAATGTCCAATATGTTTATTGAAAAAAACCCCACATATAAGTGGACCTTCATAGTTCAAACCTGTGTTCAGGGTCAACTGTATACATAATTAAAACACATCTCAGTGCCAGTAAGATAGTATGTTATTAGTAAAGGTAAGTCGGTAAGTCACTATTTTCATTTCCCACTGGAGAAAGTGAGAATTGGAAATTATGATATTGGTTAAGCCTTAAAAATGTGGAAAAGTAGCAGGGCAGGTAAGCCAAAGAATACAGGTAAAAACAAAGCTGAGAAGCATGAGGTAAGATGTCTTTTAGACATTCCTGGTAGGAGCATTACCTCTACAGCAGGAACACAAAGATTAAAGAGGAAATATTTGGGGCTGAGGAGTGAGGCAAGGTCAAGTCATGAAGGACCTTGCTTAGTACTAGCAGGCCTGGAGTTTTCCCTTGAGGTGAGATATTCTTAACCTGGGTGTATGGATCCCCCTCATCAAACATGGAGGGATATTTGAGTGAATTTCAGAGTTCAGTAACATCCTGAAGTTGCATGTAACATTTTATGACTATGATCATATATGGAAAGTTTTGAGAAAAGAAAAACTATAACATCTGCTAGATTCTTAACATGCCGTATGGCTTCTGACAGCTCAGAACTATAGGATTAGGAGATAGGAAGTCACTGAATAGATTTTAAGTGGGACAGCAGTACTGGCACTGAGATGTGTGGAAGACATGGGCATGCTTCGCTTTCGGATAGTAGTCAACGCAGGTAGAAGCGTGAAACTGACGTGAGAATTCCACTTAACTTGTAAAGTAGAGTCAGAGTCTTTGTTTCCCCAGCTCTCAGCACACAGACTGCTCTGTAGTGCTCAGGTTTCCCAACATTTAATAAATATTTGAGCCAAGAATAAGACTGAGGGCAGGTAGAGCAGTTATCTATCTCATGCAATTATCCAGTCAGAGATGACAGGACAGGTGTCTAGAATTAAAGAGTGATAATTGGGATGGAGAAGAAATAAGAGGTCTGAGAGATGTTTTAGAGCTAATCAGCCAGAGTGTGCAGCTGATTGATCGGCTGAGAGGGGATGAATTGGGAATGATTTCCCGGTTTATACTTTGGATAACGGATGCCCGCTCCATCCCATGCCTCTCTTTAAAGGCAGTTTACTGCTTTGTATTATATTAGCATGAACAAACTATATCTCCCCTTGAAGACTGTAGGCTTCTAGATGACATGATTTATTTTTTAACTTTTATGGTATTCTCAATAGCAGCTGGGTTAGTGATGTCCTGCTAAAAAGTACTCAGGAAATATATTTTTACAAAGTTTAAGATGCCACAGAAGGGTGTAGTCCAGTATCTACTACCTACAGGAATAATGAACTTCTATCTCCCATTTTCAAACTTCTGACAGATTTTGCTTCACAGTAGCTTTCAATTTTTGTGAAGGAACTGGGAGTGAAAAGTTGAGTTGTGTGACCGCGTTTTTAAACAGTGATGGGGGAGAGGTTGGACCTACTGGGTTTGGAAGCTCCTACTTGAGATTCAGCATAAGCAGTTTCTCACTGATCTGTTTTGCATTTTGAGTTTTTGATTTCACTTGGAAAATTCTGTTGCTCAAGCAGACAGGTAATGAAACTCTGACAAAAAGAATGGTGTTTTCACAAAAGAGATAAAGAGATTTAGTGGGATATTTGCATGGTAGCTATGTTGTATATCTTGAAAATTATCGTAGTGATGTGTTAAGTCAGTACCTGGTGTGCATTTCCTCAAAAAGACATTGTCCATTGATAGTCGAGTAGAATTCAAAGAATGGTGCCCTGACAGTATAGAAAGCTGGTGTGCCTAGTTGAAAAGAATAGTGGTTCTAGAGTAGAAAGACCTAATTTCAATTTTCTCCCATTAGCCATTTTTAATTCAATGACCTTGAGAAAGATGTCTGAGTTCCTTGAAAATAAGAATAATGATAACAGCTACTATATTATGAGCAATAACATGGGCCTATGACTGCTCTGCTTCAATTTATTAACTAGGTTATCCCAACAACAAACCCATGAGATAGATACCATTATCCCCATTTTACAGATAAGTAATCTTAGGTTCCAAAGAGATAACTTCGCTAGATAACACAAGGAGTAAGTGGCAAGGAGGTTATTTACCCTGGCATTCTAGCTCCAGAGCCCACACTCTGAACCACTGTATACCTTGTAAGACCATATGGAAGATAAAGGATGATTTATGTAAAATCCTAGAAAATAATACTGGACAAACACTTGATTCAGTATCACCATTAGCAATATTAACATGACAATTAGGTAGGCTTTTGCAGGGAGAATTTATAGCAGTACAATTTATAGCATTCAGATTTTTTAAAGAAAAAATTAATTTTGAACTTTAAATAATTAGCTTTCTCATGACTTCTTGGATCATATTTGTATGTAAATTGGGGATCCTCTGTACCAAAAATGGAGAGAAAGTGTATCTGCACAGGTATTATGGCTTTGTATATGTATTGGAGGAATTTGAATTATTTGTCAGATGGTTTCAAATAAAAACATTGTCAAAATCAGCACATAAATGCATAGACTTCAAAAACCATTCTCTTAGTCACACATTGGTATCAATTCTATCTCAAACAACATAATATTTAAATTTGAGTCTTATGGTCAGAGATAATTGTAAGGCATTGCAGACATTAAAATGGGGTTATGACATACAGAATAATATGATAGGGGCTTCTTTAGATAAGGTGGGCAGGGATTAGGTGCCAGTTGAGATGTAAATCATAAGGAGTTAACCTTGGGAAGATCTAGATGCATTTCCTCGGCAACTGCCCTGGTGCTACAAATTCGGTGTATGTTTAACTGATAGATTTGACAAGACTCTGAGTAAGTGTTTCTGGAAAGAACTATTTTTATTTTTACAAGTGTTTATTTTTTAATAAGCAATATAGTATTCCAATTACATCTCAGTTTTAAAAATGAGCAATTCGCATATCTCTAATGTGTGCTAAAATTTGAAAACCACTGCTATCCTCAGGAAAAAGTGAAGGTGACCACGCCCTCCAGCTAAATGTGTTATCCTCCATGAAGGGCTTTGGTTACAAAGACTTACATTCAAACCTTGGGAAAGTTATCCAAGAGTCACACAATTTTTTCATATATTTAATGCAGAAAGCAGTGGGACTTAGTTAATAAAATTGCCATGAAGATTAAATGAGAGTGTAAACTTTTCATAAATTGATAGGTACTCTGTATTCTCAATAGGTAGGTAGTGTGAGTGCTGACTTAAGAAAGGCAGACTGGCTAAAGATTAAGGAAAGTTGTATGTTTTAAAAATCATTTACCTTTGTGTTACACTTTGAAAATGGTTTTTGCTAGAATTTTGAAACATCACAACTATTTTTATTGGTTATACAGATTGCGCTTCAGTACAAATTAGATGTTAGTTCAATGACTTTATTTAGCGGGATTAGTTCAGAAAACAACCTCAACTGACTCAAAGCAATAACAGTACACAAATATCCTGTTTAAATTGTAAACTCTCACCTTGGCATGGAGACTAACAGTCATGAGTAATAGCTACTACACTCCAGGTGCTTCACACTTACTTTCTCTTTCAATTAGCATAATTGTCCCATTTGATAGTTATTATTATTTCCATATATAAGAGGGGACACTTAGGCACTAGTAATTTAAGTAACTTAACTGAAGCCACATAGCTAGTTAGAAACAGTGCCAAGATTTGAACATAGATGTCTCTATCTTTGAACACCAGACTTTATTTCAGAAAAATGCATTAGGTTAAAAAATAAGAGTTTCGCTTTAATTATCTGTCTTAGGTTCCAATGATTTTTGGACTTGAATTGTACTAATTTGAATTAATTTTCCATTTGGATGTAAAAAGACAATCTTGGTTATTTTTATCTTCATTATTTATGAGTATTAAAGCTCATAAAGTTTTATAATTAGTGAAGTACAATTTGTATATCTCTTTGAAAAGGAGAAATCAAAGGCAAATACCTAACTAGAAATCTGTTTATACACTCTTGTGGTTTTAAGGCCTAGTGTGGCTTGTTTGACTTAATCTTGCTAAGTCACTTTAACTGTGTAATGTGAAATCCCTCAAATAACACCACCCAAACTATCTACACCTGTCATTTTGTCTAATAAAATACGCTTTGCTTTTTGAGATTCAGGGATAAAAATGGCTATAAATCAGTAGAGTGAGGGACATGTTAATACTCAGGTCAAACTTTTGGTTTCTAATAGCTTGTTGCTTTGTCTTTTAAGTGTACCTTATTTCCACCAATGGATTTTACTTGTACCCTGAAAATTAAAGAGTTAGTGTTGACTAATGCTTATCTCATGGAGGCAACAGCATTTTCTAAAATTAAAAAGTTTTGAGTCCATATTCTGTTATTCTCCTTTAAGTGCATGCAGCAGTGATAAAGATTATATTTCCAGACCAAAAGTAGAAAGTGCAACACTGATCTTCTCTTTTGAAATACTGAGTGATACGGCATCCCCTCCATCTCAAAATACCATCATGTGAAATTTGGAAACAAATGGTTGCCCAATCTAAGATGAAGAAAAGAGAAATATCTTGCATATACATTGAAAAACTGTTGTATATATGGTGAGTCTTGGGCTTTTCAAAGCTGCAGGAAACATGGTCAGTCCTTTGTGTTTCTCTTGAAAAGAATCAAAGAGTAGCTGTATTACTATGTAGAGGCACACTCCCGAAGACACTGTTTAGATCTCCTCTCCAGCAGCTGAGCATTGCCGAGTCACTGACCTTGTATTTTCGACAGTGTCAGGGGAAAGAGATACAAGAAAAAAGGAGAAAAGAAGGCTTCTGTGTTGAATGACTGATGAATGTGTTTAAAGTGAAATGAACATGTCTTCACTGTCCTCTACATTTCCCCAAACTTGTTTCTTTGTTTTGAAGCCAAATGCAGTAACTTGGCTAAACAATGAGTCACACTGAATTAAATAATGTTTAGATAAAATAGCTGTCTCTTTAGGAAAACATCTCTGTATTTCTTTGTTCATAAAGTCCGGTTCTTTAGATTCCAAACTTTATGGTATACAGTTTATTATATTTTTCCTGTGTGCAAAAGAAAATGGGTTCAAGAATGCATCAAGTAAAAACAGAGGTCCAGAATTTTGGTTGGAGGGGGAGCTGGGTTGTTAAATTCCAAATAGTCAGTCTTACTGAAAGTTGTGGGTGGTCTTCTATCACTTTGAAAGAATCTAGAGATTGAAAAATATTGGCAATATATATCCATTCCCAGTTAGTGAGAGTCGGTAATTTTTTCCTTGTCTAGCTCAACATTTTTTTAGGTGCAGTACAGCCAGACTCCTGTATGAGAATATATTTAAATTAAAAAGAGCTGAAGAAAAAGTTTGCACTGCCTGATTCTTGATTAAAGAGTGATTATAATTCTTTAAACTGACAGAATATTGAATTGAGCCATCAGTATTGTCAACTTTTCTAATTGAACACATGAGGAAGAATGTTAACAAATTGAATTTTTCAAGACTTTTATCTATATTTATTTCTACACAGACATTTTATAGTTTAGTTATACAAAATATTTTTATTCTACTATATTCACCTAATATTGTATCATAAAATAATCTCACTCTTGAAAACTCTTCATTATCAGAATTATCTTTCTCACACTTTTTCATTAGCACCTTAAGCTACTTTGGAGAAATTCAACCACTTTGGTTTGATATGCAAGGAGTTTGCATGTTTTCATGTTACTTGTATTACATTCAAGAAGTGTATGATTTGCATGTTGGTTGATTCCTTTCTTCTGCTTAGAAAATCCCACCCAAATCTTTATCAACTCCAATAATTTCTAATCATCTTTGAAAGTCTCACTTCAGGGTTTCTATACTTTCACTCCCTGGAAAATGCTAATCTCTTTATTGATTCATATTTATCTTTCAGGCCACAGCTTATATTACACATCCCCACAGAAGCTTTTTCTGACCCCTGATGTAAAGCAGCTGCCCTTCTGCTGCACATTCATCCTGTTCTTTTCATATTCTGCACATTTATTACTGTGATTACTAGTTTAATAGAGAGAGTGGCTCAACTAATATTTGTTGAATGAAGAAATAAGGTCAAGTATTTCTTCTGTTTAAGATTTCACTGTTATTTCCAGGAAGCTGTAAGCTTCCTTCTTCAAGGCCCCCTTAATTTCCGGAGTCATCTTCTTCTGCTATTGTTTGGTACCTTCATTCTAGACTATTTACTTTGAGGGGAAAGACTGAGAAATTTCATTTTTCCTTAAGATCCTGGCTTACATGCAGTTGACCCTTGAACAACATAGGTTTGAATTGCATGGGTCTATGTATATGCAGATTTTTTCAATTAATACATTCGGAACATTTTTGGAGATTTGTGACAATTTAAAAATACATTTTCTTTTCTTTAGCTTACTTTATTCCAAGAATACAATATAAAATACACATAACATACAAATTGTGTTAATCTACCGTTTATGTCATTGGTAAGGCTTCTGGTCAACAGTAGGCTATTAACAGTTAAGTTCTGGGAGAGTCAGAAGTTATACGAGGATTTTCAAGTGCACATGGGTCAGTGCCCCTAACACCTGCAATGTTCAAGTGTCAACTGTACTGTCCATTGAATGACTGAATAAATATATACCTCAAAGAACATTTAATTTAATATAAAGCCTTTTGGATTGTATAAAATATCAGCTTCATGTCATAGAGAACTGTGACTTGAAGGGTAAGAGAACTTTGGGGAGAGAGGAGATGGGACAAGAGAGCTCATTCACCGCATGGACTCTCCTGCTACTCTTGCTATAATTAAATATGCTGACCAGAAGTTCCCACTGGAGGGCCACAAGGTATCCAAAGCAAGTTTATTGAAAGAATGGAAACCCAATAAATAGTATAAATTTTGTGATAGACAAGTTCTAAATGCTACTGTAAGAACCTTTCCATATGATGGTTCTGGTGTGGTCACTGGGGATTAGAGTGGCGGCAGGTGTCTATGGTATTCTCAGTGCTCTGGGATTTTGCTGACATGATGCAACATGTCAGCTCTTCCCCCCTGCCCAGTGCACGCATGTAGATCTGACATACTGTTTTCCCATTTTTAAATATCTATGTCTCACCAGCCAAGGACTTTTAGCATTAGTATTTTTCAATATTTCCTCCTAGTTTTATTTTCTGTGAATAACTTCTAACAATTGTTTTCATATTGAATATAGCCTAGTTTTTAAACTTAAAAGCATGAGAAAATGTTTTCCATATCTTCAAATCTCTACATAAACAATTGTAATACAGCATAATATTTAGTAGAGGTACACTAATTTATACCATTTTCCAATTGTTATATACCCCTCCATTTTTTTTTTTAGGCTTTCTGTTGCTATGTTTCTGCTTTTGTTTGGCTAACCCACTTGGACCCACAGCTTTTGAACACCTTGCTCTAAGGTGACTTTTCCAGAAGTGACAAGAGCTCTAGAAAGGAGGTGTTAGATGAAGTGTTTCCTCCTCCGCAAGTTTTTCCCTTGTTTACATCTCAAGCGGTCACTCTGAAACGAGGTCCTCCAGGCCGTAGGAACACCAGTGATAATGATGGCTCTGCTCATCCACGCTATCCTTACAGCTTTGCTGTGGGTTCAGATTTGGTTCTACTTTCCAGAAGTTCCTTCCAGTTCAGAGGCTCTCAAGACATTTTAGCTATTTCCTAATTGTACTTTTTCCATACTCTGAGAGAGAATCCCACCACCATTTCCCATACAAGGCACCAAAGACTGACATCAAACTTTGAAGTCTGTTTTTATGTCTCGCAAGTGAGCATAGAGGAAGGTATGTTAGAATGTATAATTCTTCACTTGATAGAACCACACAACACAAGTGGAGTATGGTATAGGCAGGGGCAAAGAAAGCCTTGGTTTGGTGTTTAGCTTCGTTTTTCCAGAGAAGAGTTTTTTTAAATAGACCCTTTCTTCCTATTAGATTTAGAGTAATATGAAGGATTATATCAGCTTTACAGATACTCTACAATAGTAGACAATACTCATAAACAGTGAAAAAGAAATTATTTTCATGGACATTTTTATTGCTGCAGGGAACATTAGAGATCATTCTGGTCAATAAATAATCTCATTCTTCCTTTTATTTTGTAGATGTAAGACTTATGTTGGCAGGGGGCTGGTAGAAGGGGGAACTTGAGAGAAGTGGGAAAACTAGCTTTGTATCAACAAATGGTGAAGCTGGAACTTCAGCTCCAGCCAGTTACTTCCAAAATTGGGCTTTCTCCCCCACCCATATCCCTTACCTTTTAATAGTAACAAATTACAAACAAGAAAACTTTAACTTTTAAAATTTGAAAGCATTTTTCTCCTTTTATTGGTTCATGCTTAATTTTTAATTCACTAAGATTAAAAGATCATTAAACTGAAAATTAAAGAAAAAGAGGTTAGAATGTGAATAAGCAACATTTGTCTCATATTTAGAGATAGTTTCAGCTATAAAACCATATAGAAAACAGAGTAGGTCTTAGCAAATAATACAGTGTAGTCCCCAACCCCCAATCCATGGCATTTTAGACTATTTCCAAAGATCTTCCAGGCAGCCTTTAAGAAAATAGAAAATCACAAAGGAAAAGTGAGCAAATATCAGTGGACCTGAAATCTGACCTCATCTAGATGATCAAGGAATGCTTTATGAAGCAGTCCAATTAGTTATTTTGAAACTACTGCTTGGGTTATTCGTAGGAGTTAGAAAAAGGCAGGAAGAAATGTACATGTACATGTGCAAAGGCCCTGAGGCCTAAAGGAGAAAGGCAAGTTGGAACATGTGAAAAGAAGGCCAAAAGGGCAAGAGCACAAAAGAAAAGCAAGTAGCGATGATTGAGATCTTCTAAGTGAGGTATTCTCAAACCGAATCATGGATGGCCTCAAAGGCCAAGTTAAGAATTTTGGATTTTCTTCTAATGGAAAGCTATTTAAGCTATTTAAGACAAGAAGAGGGAGCTTAAAAGTAGAGTGACCGTATAATTTAACATCCAAACCATGAATCTTTTGAGTGCAAAGGGGTTATACTATTGATAATTTTGCTGGAAAACCCGCCACAAACTGTGCTACAGAATGACATTGTCCTTCTTAAAGGCTTCTGTATATTGGCTAATTTTCCCGCTGATGTAAACCCCAGGAAGAGACATTCTTTATTCACTGTTGCCCTTTCCTGACCAGGCTCACTGAGTAGATTCTCACTGTTTCCTTTGTTCCTTCTTTCTTGTCCGTTTTGCATTTTGCTTCCAGTTTGTAATCATGCCCATCCAGCAAATAACAGAAAAGTAGAACCTACAGGAAGCTTTGTCTGACTCTCCAATCTCACTTTCATGTAGCCTTTCTTGCATTTGCTAGGATGGTGTAGGGAGAGCAGCATCACGAGAATGCGATTGTTCTCAGGTGGTTTGGAGTGTGGTCTCCAAACTGGCAAAGAAGATTCGAGAGGCCAAGGCATTTCTCATACTATACTGGACGCTGCACAGACTCACGGGCAGGGCAAGAACATGATAGAAACCCAACAAATGAGTGTTGAAGTTCTCTGATTTGAAAATGAAGAGGGCATCCAATTGAGTTGACAGATGAAGGAACCCACCTTGCTTTGAATCCTGGTGCTAGCCTCTCCTACTCATTACAATGTGACCTTGGATAGATGGCTCAAATTTGCTGAATTTCAGTTTATGCGTGGAAAAGGAATAATATTAAGGCCTAACACGAGGCTATGAATGCAAATTAAATGAAACAGGTTTGTAAAGCACCTAGAACAGTTATTCTGCTCATAAACCCACAAGCAGTACCTATTTGGAGTCATTGTTTTTGAGCAAATGTAGTTTTAATGACATGTCTTCTGGTCTCTTTGCCTTAAGAATAGGGTGTGTAGTTTAAGTCAGCTGAAGTTTCACTGCTCTTGTCTTTATCCACCTGTGTGTCCTAAAGGGACAGGTGAAGTTCAGTTTCTAACCCAGTTTCAAAATAGCCTCAGAGAGAGGATGGGTCATTTAAACCCACTCTACTTAAAATTCTTCTGAGATAAGACATTCAGAAGAGGAAATTACCCTGTCAGTAGCAATATCTCTGAAGTAAAGGATGTCCTAAGGATTTACTTTGAAATCTGTAGGTGTGCATTCTGCCTGAGGGAGAGTTAGGTTTATGTCGGGAATGCAGTGGTGGGCCAGCCACACAGAAAAACAGAATGCAAGGTAACATTTGGAATTGTTATAAGGGCATGGTGCCTTCATGTTTGTGTCCTCTTACTTGAGCAGCGTCTAGCCTGCTGTGATAAGGCTCAATAAGTATGTACTGAATACATAAATTAATAGCACATCATGACTTTAAATATGACTAATGGGTAACTATTGCATATGCTTCTAATAGACCCCTGGAAACTGATTTTCAATCAAGTAATCTTTTGTCTATTTTCTAAATTTATAAAAGGTGAAAGATAATGTATTCTGAGCAAATGAGTTATTTTACTTAGTAGTTTACCAGATATATGTTGCTCATAAAAGAGAATCCTTGACTCTCCACCTTATCCACCAAGATCATGTTTCTGGGCACATGAGTGAGTTCTTACTGACTTAGTCACTTCAAAAATGTTAAGATCACTGACTGGCTTAACAGAGAACACAGGTTAGTTCTTAATGTGGTTAGGGATAGAGTGCTATTTACAAACAGAATACAATACTGTTTATTAAACTATGTTGTAGTTGCTACAGCAATATTAGCTATATGGAAGTGAACACAGAAGCTTATATTTCTAGGCTTTATATTTTGGGAGGATATATTGTTCTAGCCTTGGTTAAAATCTCAAGGTGCACAATAGTTTCCATTACAAAGAAAAGTCCATGTCAATACATGGTTTTCAGGTAAGCATAATAGGCTGCAAATTTTCCCTCAGGGAACATTAGCATGGAAGGCATTACAGTAATTTTCCATCGTAGAACCCTGTAATAATGTGGATTTCAGGATAAAAGCATGCAGTAAGAGTTTGTGTGTGTGTGTGTTTTAAATACTGTTTCCCAGGAGATTTTCCCAGCAACTTAGAGGACCTACGCTAACCTTTGTGGGGCCGCTACACTTTCTAATACAACATACTATCAGCCAAAGTTCCTCTTCAATCAGTTGAGCATATCCTGAGAAACAAAACAACTAGCTGCACCTCCAGTGCTCTAAAAATGATGTCACTATTATTATGATTTAAAGAAATGTAGGACAATGCCACCCTTTGACTTACTTAGATGAGAGACCAGTTAATTGTGATTTCCGTCTCTCATCATACCCAAATCATTAAATCTGTCATTTTCTCTAACTGTGGCCAAATCATTGAATCATTCATTGACTTAAGTTGGATCTACATTAAACCGAAATGATGGATTCTTTAGTCATTCTTTTTATAGATAAAAATCCTTGATGCTTTGAACTCTTCTCTTTATTCTAAAAAAAAAAATGTTTTGTTTTGTTTTTTGTTTTTCCCAAGCCCCAGAATTCAATTATGGTTAAGTAACAGCAACTTAAATAGCATTTTAACAAAATAGCCTCAGTTTCTAAGTTTCTAACAAGGGCACTTAAGTAAATCTTCCTTGCTTAACAGCTGTCAACTGTCAATGAGCTACAGGTAATTAAATTTGAAGATAGTTTCCAGCTCAGAAAAATATATAATATCTTTGGATCAGAAAGGTCTTCAGTTAATGTAATTATTGCTCCCTCTGGTATTTGAATTAATGCAAGAAATTGATTATTTTCTAATGAAACAGGTGAAGATGAGAACTGCTATTGTTTGTTACTTGCAGATAAAATTTAGTTGAAGCTGTTTTCCCAGGTGAGATCACACTCTTGGTTTTATTTCAATATTGATTAGGAAGAGAAGGGGAGAAGAAAAAAAGTATTTTGAAAAAATATCCAAATCAAATAATCCATAGTAAGAAGTGTGAGAAAGTAGTAGGGGTTGTAAGCACTTGAAAGATGTATCCATTAGTAAGGGTTTCAACAACAGGAAATGAAAGCCTCAATTCAACTTGACAGAAAATGCAAGGATTTTTTTTTAAGTCTTATTTAACCAAAGTTGTTCAATGATAGACCATTTCGAAGGTTAAGAGATTAAATGATTTCTTGAAGAATTCAGCTTTTTTCTAAATTTCTCCTTGCCATTCTCAGCCAGCAATCTTGGTGGATGCAACTGTTGCAAGTATCATATGCTCACATATCAGTATTCAGAGGCAGAAAAAGACATTTCTTTTTGTGCCAGTTTTTAAGACCCAAGAAACCTCTTCCAATACCCCTTCAGGCTTCCTTTTAAATTCCATTGACAAGAACGAGTTACATACCCACATTTAAACCACTCACTGGCCACAGAGATGGGACCACTATGGTTGTTATAGACCTGCTCTGCCAACAGGGAAGAAAAGGAAAATACGTGTTAGACAAAGGGTTAACAGTGTCTACAGTGAGGATCATACATTGATCTTCTACTGTGTGCTGGTGAAGCACCCTTTGAGCTGAGTACTAATATAACCAATTTATAGGTGGGGGAATCAAAACTGGGAGAAATGACATAAGAACATACTTACTAGGTGATAAACATGAAATTTCAACTCAGAGCTGTCTGGAGCAGGAGAAAAAGATGGCTGAGTAGGAAGGCAAAGCAGAAACCTCCTCCCACACACACACCAAGGAAGCAACTACAGCAAATACAACTAACCATAAAATGATCTGAAAACTGCAGAGCACACCTGCACCTGGTCACGAATAGGCCCCAAAGAGAAGGGTGTGGTGGCAGAGCTGCGATCGAGTGAGCCTCCAGCCCTTCCCCCATCCCAGCCCACAAGTGGCAGGGGAGGAACAGAGCAGGGAGGGGATAGGCACTTAGGAACGCTGCACACCTGGCCCTGGAGATCAGCTCTGGGAACATGAGTCGGTAGTACGTTGGATTTTGATAGTTAATCAGACTGGGTGTCATGCAAAGCTGGAGCACTCTGGGAAGCTGGGACTCCAGCCACTTGTGGAGGATGCACATGCTTCGGGGTCCCCCCAAGATCCAAAACAAAGGCGACAGTCTAAAGATTTTCCAAGAGCAGGAGGGGTACCAGAGGGGCAAGGGTTGGACAGAGCTCTCTACTCAGGAGAAAGGACAGGTGGACAACGCTTTTCCAGCCCTCCCTCAGCCCAACGGGTCACACTTGCAGGAGCTTCAAATGTTCCATTCCTCTCACTGGCAGCTCAGTCCTGGGGTGCTTCCCTACCCACCCATGCTCTTGGCCCAGCAGTGTCAGACTTTGCTGCCTGGCAGGCAGAGGGAGGCTTTCCCAGCTTTCTTGGCCCTGTCTCAGGCCAACTGGGGAGATACCTGCAAGAGCCAGCTCTGAACACTCCTTCCTCCTCACTACCGGCCCAGCCCAATACCACGTGCCCCTCTGCTGCCACATGATGGCACACCCTCATGACTCACCAAACGACCGGCCCACCCACCCCATTAAACCAGCAGCACCGCCATCGCTCCAGGGCAGGCAGAGAGCAGCCCTGACCACAACAATACAGAAGCACTGCTGCTCTAGTCACAAAGGGCCAGCTGAGGCAAGTTACAGCCATAGCAAACTGAGGTAGATCACTGCCAGCAGACAGACAGAAAGGCAACCCCACCCGTAGGGGCTCCACCACAAAGGAGAATGAGGCACTGGAGAGAAATAAGTCTTCAGCCTCTGGGCACCACAGGGAGTAAAGCCATTACTCTCCAGACCAGGAGGCACAACAGATCCATCAAATACAAAAGAAAAAACACAGGAACCCTGACAAAATGAGACGGCCGAGGAATATGGTCAAAACAGAACTACAGGATAAGACACCATAAAGAGGGCTAAATGAAACAGAGATCATCAATATTCTTCCTAAAAATTTCAAACTAACAGTCATAAATATGCTCACTGATCTGCAGAAAAGTATTGACAATCTCAGGAGGATTTCAACAAAGATGAACTAGTTGAAAAAGCCACAGAGCTGAAGAGAACAGTAACTGAAATGAAAAATACAATGCAGAGAAAGAACAAAAGATTGCTGCAAGTAGAGGAGACAATCAATGAGGTGGAAATAGAGAACAAGGAAAGAAGGTAAGGAACTGAGAGAAAAAAAATCTCTAGAAACAAGAGAATGCTGAGAGCTGTGTGACAACTCAAAATAAAGCTATATTCGCATAACAGGGGTACCAGAAAAGAAGAGAGAGAGAAAAGGACAGAAAGTCTCTTTGAAGAAATAATTGTTGAAAATTTCCCCAATTTGGGGAAGGAAATAGACACCCAGGTCATGGAAGCATAGAGAACCTCTAAAAAAAGGAACCCCAAGAAGAAAACACCAAGACATATAATAATTAAAATGACAAATATTAAGGATAAGAAGAGGGTTTTGAAAGCAGCCAGAGAGAAAAGATTACTTATAAGGGAAACCCCATCAGGCTATCTGCAGACTTCTCAGCAGAAACTTTACATGCCAGAAGGGAGTGGCATGAAATATTTAATGTATTGAAACAAAGACTTTCAACCAAGAATCCTCTACCCAGCAAGATTATCATTCAAACTTGAAGGAGATATTAAACATTTCCCAGATAAATGAAGACTCAAGGAATTAATAACCACTCAACCAACATTCCAGCATATGTTAAAGGGACTTCAGTAAATGGAAATGTTCTTAAGCCTAAATAGTTTTCACCAGTTAAATAAAACCACAAAAAAGGTGGTAGACCAACTACTTACCAAGCAAGTATGAAATTAAAACAAAAGTAGTAAAACCAGCTATACAGAAAATCAGTCAAGGGATCCACAAAAAGGGAAGGTTATCACATCTAATACATAAAGTGTGGAAGAGGAAGAAGAAGAGAAAAGAAGTAGTTTTGAATTGTGTTTGAAAGAGAGCAATCATCAACTTAATATGAACTGTTATGTAGATCACATAAAGCCAAAGCCTGTAATAGATATAGAAAGAATTAAAAAAGAGATATCCAAACACAGCACTAAAGAAAACCAACAAATAACAAGAGGAGTATAAGAGGAATAAAGAAACCAAGAACCACAAAAATAATAAAGTGGCAATAAGTACATACCTATTGATGACTGCCTTAAATGTAAATGAACTGAATGCACCAATCAAAAGACATAGGATGCCAGAGTGAACAAAGAAACAAGACTCATCTATATGCTGAGGATACTAAAAGAGCCTCAGTAAATTCAAAAAGATTGAGGTTGTATCAAGCAACTTCTCAGACCACTATGATATGAAATTAGAAATAAATTACACAATGAAAAAAAAGAAGCCCATAAACATGAAGGCTAAACAGCATACTTCTAAACAATCAATGGATCAATGAACAAATCCAGATAGAAATCAAGCAATACATAGACACAAATGAAAACAAAAACACAACAGTCCAAAAATCTGTGGGATGCTACAAAGGCAGTTCTAATAGGGAAGTACCTATCAATACAGGCCTACCACTAGAAAAAGAAGAACAAATAAAACCCAAAGATTGTAGAATGAGGGAAAAAATAAATATCAGAGCAGAAATAAATAAAATAGAAGAAAATAAAATAATGGAAAAAATTAATGAAACTGGAAGCTGGTTCTTTGAGAAAATAAACAAAATAGATAAACCCCTAGTCAGACTTATCAACAAAAAAAGACGGAGTACACACATAAACAAAATCATAAACAAAGAATAGTCACAATGGATACCACAGATACACAAAGAATTATTAAAAAATACCATGAAAAATTATATGCCAATTAATTGGACACCCTGGAAGAAATGGACAAATTCCTAGAAAAATACAACTTTCCAAGACTGACCCAGGATGAAATAGATCTGAACAGACCAGTTACCAGCAGTTGAATTGGTAATGAAAAACTCCCCCAAAACAAATCCCATAACCAGATGACTTCATGGTTGAATTCTACCAAACATTTAAAAAAGAGCTAACATCCATCCTTCTTAAAGTATTCTGAAAAGTAGAGGAAGAGGGAATACTTCCAAACTCATTCTATTGGGCCAACATCACTCTAAGATCAAAACCAGGCACAGACTACAAAAAAAGAAAATTTTAGACCAGTGTCCCTGATAAACATAGATGCAGAAACCTTCAACAAAAATATTAGCAAACCAAATTAAAAAATACATCAAAAGGATCATCCATAATGACCAAGTGAGATTTATTCCAGGGATGCAAGGGTAGTACAATATTTGTAAATCCATCAATGTGATGCACCACAATAACAAAAAGGATAAAAACCACATGCTCATCCCAATAGATGCTAACAAAACATTTGGCAAAATTTAACATTCATTCATGATAAAAACTCTCAGCAAAATGGGTATAGAGGGAATGTACCTCAACATAATAAAGGCCATATATGACAAAACCACAGCTGACATCATACTCAGTGACTAAAAGCTGAAAGCTTTCCTCTAAGATCAGTAACAACTCAAGGATGTCCACTCTCACCACTTCTATGCAACATAGTACTGTGGGTCCTAGCCATGGCAGTTAGACAAGATAAAGAGATAAAAGCCACCTGAATTTGTAAGAAAGAAGTAAAACTGTCACTATGTGTAGATGACATGATAGTATATGTAGAAAACTCTGAAGAATCCAACAAAAAACTATTAGAACTAATAACTAGATTCAACAGAGTTGCAGGATACAAAATTAATACACAGAAATCTGTTGCATTCCTATATACTAACAACAAACTAGTAGAAAGAGAAATCAGGAAAACAATTCCATTTACAATTGTTTCAGAAAGAATAAAACACCTAGGAATAAACCAAACCAAGAGGTGAAAGACCTTTACTCTAAAAACTATAAGACACTCATAAAATAAATTAAAGAAGACATAAATAAATGGAAATCTATCTCATGCTCATAGATAGGAAGAATTAATATTGTTGAAATGGCCATCCTGCCCAAAGCAATTTAGAGTCTCAATGCAATCCCTATCAAAATACTAACAGCATTTTTACATAAACTGGAGCAAATTCATATGGAGCTACAGAAGACACTAATTAGACAAAGTCATCCTGAGAAAGAAAAACAAAGCAGGGGTTATTACCCTGCCTGACTTTTGAGCTATTCTATAAAGCTGCAGTAATCAAATCATAATGGTACTGGCACAGGAACAGACCCATAAATCAATGAAACAGAATAGAGAGCCCTCATAACAACCCACACATATATGGCCAATTAACATGCAATAAAGGATCCATGAATATACAATGGGGAAAAGACAGCTTCTTCAGTAACTCATGTTGGGAAAACTGGACAGCTACATGCAAGAGAATGAAACTGGTTTATTGTCTGACTCCATATACAAAATTAAACTCAAAGTGGATCAAAAACCTAAATGTAAGGCATGAAACCACAAATTTTAGAAGAAAACAGGCAAAAAATCTCTCGAATATAAGCATGAGTAATTTTTTACTGGACACATCTCTGGGGAAGGGAAACAAAATTAAAAAATGAATAGTAGGGACCACATCAAATTAAAAAGCTTCTGTATAGCAAAGGACACTATCAGCAGAACAAAAAGACAATGTACAGTATGAATAATATACTCATAAACAATTTATCTGATAAGCAGTTAACATCCAGAATATATAAAGAACTTATACGCCCCAATGCCAAAAATCAAATAACTCGATTAAAAAATGGGCAGAGGGCCTAAACAGACATTTTTCCAAAGAAGAACTACAGTTGGCCAATAGGCACATGAAAAGATACTCCACATTGCTAATCATCCAGGAAATGCAAATCGAAACTATGGTGAGATGTCACCTTACACCAGTTAGAATGAACACTATCCAAAAAGACAAGAAGCAACAAGTGTAGGTGATGATGTGAAGAAAGGGGAGCCCTCCTACATTTGTGGTGGGAGGTAATTGATGCAGCCACTGTGGAAAACTGTGGAGGTTCCTCAAAAGAGTGAAGATAGAAATACTATACAACACAGTAATTCCACTTCTAGGAATTTACCCAATGTAAACAAAATCCCTTATTCAAAAAGATACATAAACCCCTATGTTTATTGCCACATTATTTACAATAGCCAAGTAATGGAAGCAACCTAAATGTCCATCAGTTGATGAATGGATAAAGAAGTGGTAGTACTTATACCCAATGGAATATTACTTAACTATAAAAAATAAAGAAATCCTGCCATTTGCAACGGCATGGATGGACCTAGAAGGTATTATGGTAAATGAGATAAGCCAAGCAGAGAAAGACAAATACCATATGATTTCATTTATTTGTGGAATATTAAAAAAAAACATAATGAACAAAATAGCAGTAGACTCAGACATTGAGAAGTGACCAGTGGTTACCTTAGGGGAAGGGTTGGGGTTTTGGTGGGGAGGAGGGTAAGGGGGATAAAAGGGTGCAAATGTTCTTAATCATAATATAAGTTAGTCACAGGGATGGTAGTACAGCATGGAGAATATATCCAATAATTCTGTAACATCTTCCTATGTTGACAAATAGTAACCGCACTAGTAGGGGTGAGGCTATAATATGAGTAATGTTGAACCGCTGTGTTGTATACTTGAAACCAATATAAGATGGTATATAAATGACTCTTCAGTAAAAAAAAAAGAAAAAGAAGTGTCTGACTACAATCTTGTATTTCTCCACAATACCACACTGTTCCCTATACATCATAACTCACTGTAGTTTCAACTACAAAGCTACTCTTCTTGGATCAATCAGTGCATTGGTGTGTTTTGCTTCTCCCCTTGGAGGATTTACTCTTCCTCAGAACTTGTACACAGAGCTTCCTCAGAGACATCTACTCTCAGATCTTCACATAATCCATGTGAAAAATTGGAAATATCCACCTGCAGATATATTTATAATGGCAAATTACTTATCTAATTTTACATGTTTGATTTGAATTTACCCTATCAACACTCAGGTAATCTCTGCCAAAATAATTTCTCTTTTGAATCCCCCAAAAGTAGTAAAGGCATGTTCATTTCTCCTGTTTTTAGTTTACAGTGTTGGGGGGCACTCATTTATATTTCCTTTAAACTCAAGACCAACTTCATATAAGATCATTCCAAATCCTTCATTTTAGATATTCCTCACATCAACACTTTCTTTCCACTTCTAGCATGTCAGGTCTTTATCAACATCATACCTGGAACAGCATCTCTTAGTTTTCCATTCTCACATACTCCAAAATTATCTTGCACACTCAAATTGTTTTCCTTAAAAATATTTATTTCATTATTTTACTCTCTTGCTCAAAGAATTTGAATAGATTCTACATGTGAAAAAAAAGGAATATTAACTATGTTAATAAATATGTCAGTCAATCTAGTCCACCATATTTTCTCCTTGTGTAAGGAGTTGTTTTTACTCTGCTGCCTGAAGCTTGATGTCTTGTCCCAATTCATGATAATGTAACCTGTGTTACTATAGGACAGGCACTCTTGTAAGCACTTAATGTATGCTAACACTTTAAACCTCACAGTACCCCTATGATGTAGGTACTCTTGTCATCCTGACATTAGAGATGAAGACACTGGAGTTCAGAGTGATAAAGGCACTTGCCAACCACAGAAATGAAATGGCAGAGCCACGATTCATACTCCAGGGGTTGGGCCCCAGAGGCCATAAGCTCAGTCACATTTTACTTCTGTAGTCTATGTTACTGGAGAGTGACTTATTCACAAGGTATTTGTTGGACATTTATTCTACAGTCTAGTTATAGCTTACTCTTGTTATTTTTGCAGAAAAATGACACAAACATAAATCTCCTCCATAGGATGAAAAGCAAGCTTTGTAAACACCTTGGATTTTATGCAAAAACAAGGCAGCCTGTCTTCACCCTTTGAGTGGCATTTGTTGGATTCCATTTTCTCTCTGATGTCTGAGCTTTTGGATATTCTTTGCTGCCTGAGCCATAACATCTGGTCTAGGAGGGCTGACTTTTTCTTGGAATGACATCCACCCTTTCTTGCTCTCCTCTTGAAGGAAATTGTTCCTGTTTCTGGGCCAGGGGCACCACAACTGCCAACAGACAGCATCACCTGATACCTGGTGAGGCTCAGGAACCAGGTTGGCGTGCCGCAGCGCTCGGCCTCTCACAGCCTCCATTTCCAAATCAATCCTCATCTCGTCTCATTTAAATCATCTTTCAGTGTGTTTTGTTCTTGTCTCTCTCATGATTTACTTCTCAAGATTCCTAAAGAATTTTTTTCTAGCTTCTTAATCATTTCTTCCATATAAAAATCCTTCACTTTACCATCATTGTATGGACAGAATAATAGAGCCTATGTTTTAGGATCATGTACTAGTAATTTTAGGGATGTAGCACCTTAGATTTTAAAAAAAGAAAAAGGAAAATATGTATTTACTTTATTTAATTCCATATGTTATTCTTATAATCAATGATTAAAACTTGACAATACTAGCAATAATAATCACTATAATTTATTGAATACTTTCTCTGTCAACTCATTTCAAGTATGTACATGTATTCAATTAATTTCCATGGGAACTCTCCATAGACAGTACTGTTATTGTTTTTTATTATTTGTTATTTATTTATTTTTGTAAGTGTGGAAATTAAGGCACACAGAAGTTAAGTAATTTGTTCAATCTCACGGGAAGTTCGGAGTCACAGCCAGGCGTCCTGGTCACTGTGCCACTCCCTGGGCATTTTCAGATTATTAGTTAGACATAAAACTACTTTAAGGATATTATGGCAGAAATTCTGAACTGGCGAGACCAGAAAACAGGTTATATCTGTGACCTCTCTATCTGCACATGAGATATGGCCCAAGTGCTCACAGAATATAGTTCTTGGCTTCCTATGAGAATTCTTATAATTTTCAATTTTGATTAGAGTCAAACCACAGCCTATCAGAACTTACAGAAATGTATTTGTGATTCAGTGACTAAAACTTTAGAAATAGTTCACCACTGAAACCGTAATCCCTGAAAGCAGACTCTTTTGTAGAGTTTGTCACTCTCTTAAGATCATAAGTGAAAAAAAAAAAAAAAGAAATCCTGAACCATTTGAATAGGAAAGTCTTCAACTGTGCAAAGGAACATTTGAATGGAAAGCAAATTGAATCTGATATAATGATTATTGATTTTTAAAATTTTCATGGTGCATCAATTGTTTTCAATTCAGGCACATATGTAACTTATATTAAGTTAAATGAACATGATTCACTGATTGTTAAGATACTGAGAATCTGAAAATTCAGAACATCTGAAAATTCAGTTTTCCTCTTGATATATACACTATACTATAATTTAAATGACATTGCCTTCTGAAGGAGTAATAATGGGAAAAAATGGTTTGTTTCCAAGTAGTTTATAGAAAAATGTATTAAACTGTTGAATTATGTTGACGAAGTACGGTAAATATTTAGAGTAAGAAATACCAATCCTAAAATGATGAGTATTGAGTCCAGCAATAAAATTGGCTGTATTGAGAGTATTGAGAGGCTAGGAAGACATTCACACTGTCACTGCTTTTGTTATTTTGTTCAATCTGCTCACTTAGTATATATTTTTGGTTGATCTGTTTTAAGTAGTTTTCAGCTGATAATAGCCAGTAGTAAAACTGAACGCAGATTCTTGCAAAACGTGAATGATATTTTAATCAAATAGCATTACCATAAACTGTAATATTGCAACTATTATTTGTGTTTTACTTAAACATAGAGGCAATAAATAAAAATACTAACATAATCCTATTTTAAAAAGATTTTATTATTGCAGAAAAAAATATATCTTGACTTTTTTGTTAAATATAATGCAACATAATTTTCATGATAAGTAATTTTCACTTGTTCTTTTCACTATTGCAGAACTCCGAGAAACAAAGACCTCTGAATACTTCAGCCTATCCCACCACCCTTTAGATTACAGGATATTATTAATGGATGAAGATCAGGACCGGATATATGTGGGCAGCAAAGATCACATTCTTTCCTTGAATATTAACAATATAAGTCAAGAACCTTTGAGTGTAAGTTTATCATTTTCATGAGGGCAGTGTTGGCCTCTCAGGGTCCTTTTTCTTTGAAAATTTTAAATGCGGTGAAAAACCTATGTGTTTCATTAGAACAATAGAAAATACTGGCCACATATCCATAAATAATTGGAAGTTAGAACTCAGTTCATGGACTGAAAGATAATCAATTCAGTTTCTCCAGAGTTTTTAACAATCTAAATCCTGAAACTAAATGAGAAAATACTTCTTGTGCATATATATAGAGAAAGAGAAAAAGAGAAGCATGAAGTATAGCATGAAAAAGTGACCAGATTAAAGGAAGAGCTACCTTTTCATCATCTGTATGTAATCTAAGAAGGCCTTGAGAGGAACACAACTATTAAATATACTATTCTTTGACCAAGAGTGCCCTATATTTATCATTCCATTTCACAACAAAGAAATAAATTAAACTTCATTGGAGTAAAGGAATAAAAGTAGACTAATTATAAATGTATCACAGCATGGAGACTTCAGAATTATTTTAACAATGGGCAACAGTCTGACAATTAAAAAAAATAATCATCACCATCATACCTGACCCAAGGCTACAGTGTCGTAGAATGCTAGCACAGCATTCCAGAGAGAGAATCTCTTGGGCTTTGTCCACGTTAGTTTAGCTGTTGAAGTACCTAGGGGCCATTTTAGGTAAATCCACCAGTCAGGCCGTGTGGTTTACTAAAAATAATGGTAAACCGAGATAGCAATATAAATGTAAATTCACTGTGATATAAGCCATTGGGGAAAGTGTACTGTAAGTCAAAAGGAGGGAAATGTACATTCTATAGTGCACATTAATGACCTTATCTAAATATTATACCATCAGGAAATGGACACATTATTGAAAAGCTTTTGTTAAAGGAAAAATTCATGGAAAAAATAAAAACATAATTGTTAGCATAAAATAAAATCTTTATTAATTTGAGTTCATAATATAAATATGAGTTTTGAAATATAAATATAGAAATACCTTAAAAAATCTGTTAGCATAAAGTAAGTTGAAGAGCATTGAGCTCTCATATATACAAGTGAGATCATGCAAACATTTTTTCCCTTTCTGAGCAGGTTTTCTGGCCAGCATCTACAATCAAAGTTGAAGAGTGCAAAATGGCTGGCAAAGATCCCACAGTGAGTACTGAAAAGAACCCAAAACTTAAATATTTGGTCTTTAAATCCATGTACCTTGAGTGCAGCCAAGAGTAAAACAAAGGGTGGTGGTGGTTTAAATCCTCTGTTGGACACATGGTAAAAAATGTAAATGCAAAGAGATTGTAATTCTTAAACACTGTAACTTAGGAATTCCTGACTAGGTAAAAATCTCCTTCCTTGCTTTCACTGTTGCACCCTGACATTTTTCATGATGGATTTCAGTAATAACCCCTGTTCCATCAGATCTGATCTGCAGAATTCTCAGCAGGCTGCTAAAATAATGATAATACAAGTGTCTGGAGCAGCTCCCAGATACCACGTGGGTTTTCCAAAGAAAGATTCTCAGCAAAACGGTAGTGATTAGCCATCACATTCCAGAGGCATAATTCACCAGTGATGACTGGCATGTTAGTTAATTAAAAATAACCACAAAAACAAAGATCAAGGTAGATATAAATATTGAAAATTTTTCATTGTACATTTGTACAAACTGTAATTCCTTTAGATGGGATTCCATATAAAGAGTCTATATTGCTTTCTGACATATTAAATTATTCTTGAATATTATAAATGAAATACATGGAGCAAATATTTAATGCACACAAGTCATTTAATGTTTATAATGAAGCATATATGTCATTTCATGTTATTTTCTCCAATCATGAAAAGTAATGTAATGGAAGCAAGTATCAAAATCAGCCACTCTTATGCAAATAACTTGGTAAAGAGGTTTATGAATTCATTCATTCTTCCAGTCGTTCATTCAGCAAATGTTGACTGAGCACCTGTTTTGCATATGGAATAGTCTTAATTGTAAGAGACATAATTTATGCAAAAATAGACACAGTCCTGGACCTTATCAACTCTCTTGTCTGTTATAGACGTCAACATTAATTCAATAACTATGGAAATACATGCTAATATGGACATGAGACTGAAATTTAGTGATTAGGTATAGTAAGTGAGTGTGAGGGTGAGACTTAGCGGTTTGTCTTAGGATTAGAGTTATGGTTGGGGTTAGGGGTTAGGTTTTAGAGGTAGGGTTAGGGTTAAGTGCAGGGGTAGGTTAGGGGTTCAGTGTGGTGTGGGGATAGGTTTAGGTTTGGGTTGAGTGTATGATGAACATAGGGTTATGGTTATATTTAGGGTTCAGCTGTAAAGTTACTGTTAGGATGAGATTTAGGTATAGGGTTATGGTGAGGTGTTGGTGAATGTAAGGGTGAGGGTGAGGATGTGGGGGTATGTGTAATGTAAGGGTTAGAGTTAGGTGTAGGGTTAAGTTTAGGATAAAGTTGTGGTGTGAGTTTAGAGTTAGGATTTGGGTTTAGGCTGAGGGTTGGCATCGAATTAGGTTTAGGGTTACGGTTCCATGTGAGCGAGGGGGAGGGTGAAGGATGGAGGTTTGACTTACTTTTAGGACTAGCTTTAGGTGTTGGTGAGGATATGTTTACATTGAGAGTTACGTTAGGGTACAAAGTTTGGGTTGGGGTTAGATTTAAGTTTAGGGTTACAATTAGGTGTAGGTGAAGGTGAGGTGAGGGTGAGGAGTTAGGGTGAGTGGCTAGTGTTAGGAATAGGGTTAGGTTTTAGGTTCGGTGTAGGATGAGGATAGGGTTATGGTAGAAGTTAGGGTCTGGGTTTGATGTTAGATTTAGGGTGAGATTTAGGTTTCAGGTTAGAGTGAGGTGTGAGTGAAGATAAAAGTGAGTGAGGAAGTAGAGGTATGGGTCAGGGGTTATGGTTAGGGTTAGGCATTGGGTTAGGTTTAGGATGAATTACAATGTGGGTTAGAGTTAGGATTTGGGTTTAGGTGAGGGTTAGCGTCAGAGTTCAGTGTAGGCTTTATAGTTCTGTGAGGGTGAGGGTGAGGATTAGGGGTTTGTATTGGGGTTAGGGTTAGGTTAGGGATAGAGGTGAGGAGTAGGGTTAGGGGTAGGGTAGGGTTAGGGTTAGTGTTTAGTGTAGGTTGAGTATAGTGTTGGGGTTAGGGTACGGATTAGGGTTATGGTTACAGTTAAGATTAGGGTAACAGTTTGGGTTAGGGTTGTTTGTGCCAGGGTTTGGGTTGTTATGGTTAGGGTTAAGTATAGGAGTAGGGTAGTGGTTAGGTTTTAATGTTAGTTTTAGAGTTTGGCTTAGGTTTAGGCTTGTGGTTAGGTGTGGATGGAGGTGAGGATAATGGTGAGGAGTTAGGGTGAGTGGCCTGGGTTACCTCAAGTTTAGGTTGATGATTCAGTGTAGGGTGAGGATAGGGTTATGGGTGAAGATACCGTTAGATTTAGAGCGAGGTTGACATTTAGGGTTACACTGTGGTGTGGGTGAAGACAAAGATGAGGGTGAGGAACTAGAGGGACTGGTCGGTTTGGTGTTAGGAATAATGTATGGTTCGTTTTAGGTTAGGGTTAGGGTTAAGGTTATTATATGCTATTAGACTGAGGGTTAGCATCAGAGTTAGGTTAGTGTGGGTGAGGTTGAAGGTTAGAGGTGACTTTTAGAACTAGAGCTAGTGTTAGGTTTCTGCGTGAGTGGGTGAGGGTGAGGGTTAGGGGTTAGTCTTAGGACTGGGATATGGATTAGGTTTAGAATTAGATGTAGGGTTAGGATATGATTACAGTTAGAATTAGGTTTAGGGGTCTGTGTTAGAGTTCGTTTTAGGATACGTTTACGTTTAAGGTTAGATGTGGGTGAAGTAAGGTTTAGGTGAGGTTAGGGTGAGGAGTTAGAGCGAGTGGCCATGGTTAGGGTGAGGGTTAGGGTTAAGATTCAGTGTATGGTTATGGTTAGAATTAGGGTTCGGTTGTAATGTTAGGTTTAGGGCAAGATTTAAGTTTAAGATTACCCATAGGTGAGGGTGAAGATAAAGGTGAGTGTGTGAAATTGGGGGTAAGGGTTAGGCTAGAGTTAGGGTTATGTTTAGGGTTAGTTTTAGGGTGAAGTTAGGGTGCAGATTAGGGTTAAGATTGAGGATTTAGGTTGAGGGTCAGCATCAGAGTTAAGTTTAAGGTTTCAGTTCCACATGACTATGGGTAGGGTGAGGATTAGAGCTTGGTTTAGGACTACGGTTAGGGTTAGGGTTAGGGTTAGAGTTAGGTGTAGGCTGAGGATATGGTAATGGTAAGAGTCAGGGTTAGGATTCTGACTTAGGGTCGGGATTAGGGTTACGTTTAGGATTACAGTTAGCTGTGGTTAGGGTACGGGTGAGGTGTTGGCGTGAATGGCCATGGTTAGGGTTAGGGTTAGATTTAGGATTTCGTGTTTGGTGACAATAGGGTTATGGTTAGAGTTAGGTGATGGTTTTATTATTAGGGTTTGCATTAGGTTTAAGTTTAGGCCTATGGTTATGGGTGGGTAAAGGTGAGCTTGAAGGTCAGCTGTTAAGGTGAGTGGCTAGGGTTAGGGTTAGGGTTAAGGTTAGGGTTAGGGTTGTTAGGGTTAGGGTTAGGGTTAGGGTTGTTAGGGTTAGGGTTAGGGTTAGGGTTAGGGTTAGGGTGAGTCACTGTAGGGTTACAGTTAGAGTTATGGTTTGGTTGTAATGTTAGAGTTAGGACGAGATTTAAGTTTAAAGTTACCCGTAGGTGAGGGTGAAGATAAAGGTGAGTGTGAGGAAATGGGTGTAAGGGTTAGGTTAGGGTTAGAGTTAGATGTAGGGTTAGTTTTAGGTTGAAGTTATGGTGTGTATTAGAGTAAAGATATGGGTTTAGGCCTCAGGTCAGCATCAGCGTTAAGTGTAGCGTTACCATTCCATGTGAGTGTGGGTAGGGTGAGAGTTAGATGTTAGTTTTAGGACAAGGTTAGGCTTTGTTTTAGAATTAAGTGCATGCTGGGATATGGCTACGGTTAGAGTTAGGGTTAGGATTCTGATTTAGGGTTTGGTGTTAGGGTTAGGGTTAGGGTTTCCGTTAGGTGTGGGTGACCGTGAGGGTGAGGGCGAGGGTGAGGCATTAGGGCCATGGGCCAGGGCTCGGGTTTGGTTTAGGGTTAGGTGTAGTGTGAGGATATGGTTATGGTTAGAACTAGGTATAGGGTGCAGTGTTAGCGTTGGTGTTAGGATTATGTTTAGGGTTAGGTTAGGTGTGGGTGAAGGTGAGGTTAGGGTGAGGTGTTCGGGCCAGTGGCCATGGTTAGGGTTAGGGTTACATTTAGGCTTCAGTGTGGAGTGAAGATAGGGTTATGGTTAGAGTTATGGTTCAGGTGTAATGTTGGGGCTCGGACGAGATTAGGGTTAGGGTTATGGTGTGGTGTTGGTTGACCTAAGGGTGAGTGTGTGGATGTGGGGTATGGGTAATATTAAGGTTAATGTTCGGTGTAGGCTTAGTTTTAGGACGAAGTTATGATTGGGTCAGAGTAAGGTTTTGGGTTTAGGCTGAGGTTTAGCATCAGAATTATACATAGGTTTATGGTTCTGCATGGGTGACGGTTAGTGGTTAGTCTTAGGGTTATGTTTAGCATTAGGTGTAGGGTGAGGATACGGTTACACTGAGCGTTAGGTTTTAGGGTTCAATGCTAGTGTGCGGTTAGGTTAGGTGTGGGTGAATGTGATGGTGAGGGTCTCGGGTTAGGGTGAGTTGTCATGTTTAGGGTTAGGTTTAGGTTTTGTATTCAGTGTTGAGTGAGGATAGGATTATGGTTAGTGTTAGGTTTTGTTTTTAATGTTAGAGTTAGTGTTAAGTTTAGGTTTATCCTTATGGTTAGGTGTGGGTGAAGGTGTGGATAAGAGTGAGCAGTTAGTGTGAGCAGCGATGGTTAGGGTTAGGGTTAGGTTTTGGGTTCAGTGTAGGTTAGGGTGAGTGTTAGGGTTGGGGCAGGGGTAGGATAAGGTTAGGGTGCGGGTTAGGGATAGGTGTAGGGTTCAGTGTAGGAATTTAAAAATTGGCCGAAGAAGCATAGTTGCTATCATGGGATCTGCTGGACCAAATGTAGAGGGAAAAAATCCAGAGAAATGTAGGAAAAATATTGAATGTAAGAAGTACATCACTGTTGCCTTTTGTGGAACCAGTAGTAAATATAACTTTTATGTTATAGAGAAGGCTTTTTTGGCCCCCTAAAACTATTATTTCAATATTGTGCATGAATTAAACTATTTTCTTTCATTCTTTGTTGTAGAGATTTTTTGTATTGATACGTATCCAATCATGCCTTGCCTTTTGCCACCATAATACCCTGTGGCTATATTACTGTATTTAATTATCCTTTGTTCAAAAAGATTTTCATTTCCTGTTTACATAAACTGTCACAGACAGAATAGTAGGATTTAAATGCCTTTGCACATTCTCTTTCCAAAAATTGATTATTTTCTGAAGAATCTTAGCCAAGTCATTTGATTTCTTTCTACCTTTAGCAAAATGCAAATGCTTTGTTATTTGCTGTCCTATAATTCAAAGTTATTAGGTGAAATTTCCAATACATGCTTGCATTTCTCACAGTTTTGTCATGCTGCAATGTCATTCTTGGATATCTTTAGATTCTGTTTTACAGCCAAGTAGTATAAATAATAGAAGTAATGGTGGAGGGTTCTGTTCTAATATAGCCAACATTGTTAGGGCCTGGGAAATAATAATCAAACTGACTCTTCCTTATGCAAGCTGTGTCTTTGCAAGAGAAGAGAATACTTAATAAGTCCATCTCATTCCATACATATGACATACTTACAGAAATGTGTCCTTTAATCAGGCTACAGGAAAAAGGCCACTGGTAGAAATGATGCTAAATAGGTCTTTAGAAGTTCTACAGAACAGCATATTGTTATTACATTTTTCAATGAAATAAAATATTTGAGAATTTCTTAATTCCCTTGGGGTAAATATCACTTAATTACTTAATGTTTCATTTAAAAAAACCCAGGACTTGAATATTTTAATTTGAAGGAATCAGTTATTATGAAGAAACCAGAGGTGAATAAGATGGAGCCCTTCTTTCAAGAGTCTTGGCAATATACTAGAGGTGATAAGACATATATGCCATAATTATCAAGTGATAATAGCCAACATTTAATGGAATGACCAAGCACTGTTATAAGTGCTTTATTTTAATCCTCATAACAATTCTACAAGATGGACATTATTGTCATCATCCACATTGTTACGATAAAGAAACTGAATCATTAAGAGATTAAGGTACTTATCGAAAGCTGCACTGCCAGCAAGTAGGAGGCCACCGTCTAATTCAGACACACACGTATAGCTCCCGATCCTGCACTCTTAGCTGCCACCTCACTGGGAAGAATATAGTAGATGCTAAGGATACACACAGAAGACAAAGAAAAACACATTGCAGCTAAGATATTCAGGAAAGGTTTAATGGATCTGGTAGCACCTCTATTAGGTTTTGTGTTAACATTTCCTCTTATTTTTATTTCAATGGTACTGAAATTCAAGTAAGTTGTACCTTTTCCCTCTTTAAGCATTTGGCACATGCTACATACTATTCTCTTCTTGTCCAACTATCTTCCTGTCTTTTTAGCCTGGGAATCATCTACTCATCCTTTCAAGTGATGTCATTGCAGATGTCACTTCTCCAGAGGGTCCTCCCCCAACCCATGCTAGGCTAGCTCCCCTTCCCTGTGTGTGCACCTGAAATACTCTAGCACGTATTTCACTACATTTTATACCATAACTCTCCCCTCACGGATTGGAAATGTCAGGCAGTAAGTGCCATTATCCCGCATGCCTAGATCTATATCTAGGCACTCCATAAAATTTAAACAAGATCTGAAAAATGGAGATGGAAACCGGCAAGCACAGGAATCTGTTTCAAGTGATGTCGGAGGTCAGGGGTGGGACATGGTGGATGAGGAGTTTAGTCATGCCTTTAGATTAACAAGGTTTGTATTTGAAATTCATTTTTGCACATATATTAGAAGTACATTTTGGTTAAATTGTTTTGCTCTTAAATATTACATTAATCATCTACTAAGCAAAACATAAACTAGTGACAATTAAAATCCATACTGCTGTAACAATTGAAAGAATAAACAAAAAGTAGAATCAACCAAACATCTCTTGTTCCTTTAGATCTTCTTAATCATATCAAATTTTAACTAAAGTAATAAAAAATAAGTTATTAGAAAATAATTCAATATAATTTAATATTTGATCCAGGTAATAATATATCATAATACCATAATAAACTAATATTTATAAAGAAAATAAATTCTTGTGTTGGGAATATAGCTAAATTTTTCCGCCTCAGTTAAAGAGAACATAACCTACCTTCCATTTCCCTCTCTGCCCTTATTTATTCACATTCCTACATGCTCCATGTACTTCTAAGTTTAATATTTTATTCATACTCTAAATAAATTGAGCTTAAATAGTAGCACATGCTGTCAAACATATCCAGTGAGATAGGGCATAATGAATGTGCTAAGTAAATGCTTTAAGATATTGTTGAAAAATTAAGCAGAATTATATAAATTTAGACATATATGCATTATATTTACACAGTGCCAAACTTTATTAATTGTAGAATATCAGTTTCCCTATTTGTGTGACCAGAGAATGCTTAAACTACTGGAAAACATATATATTCTTGAGCAATACATTTATCAAAACACCCTGATTTATTCCCTCGACCAAAGAAATATTGGCCAACATTTTCTTATATGACATATATATGTATATAAATAAAATGGTATTCTGCATAATGTTAGTAGCCTAATTTTTCATTTAGCTTCATAACAGGAAATGGTTTTGAAAGAGAATTAAACAATGATAAGATGGCATCCATGATATTGAATTTCACAGACGTCTCATTCCCCAAACCTATCATGGATGTCTGCTATGGTCAGGACCTATACTAAGTTCCGTGCAAGACAAATGCCCTGTGCACTTTCCAGAGATTGTACTGACAGTCAGAATTGAAAATGCATGTGAAAGTATGTAATAACTAACACTGTGTGTTTTATCTGCCAGACACTATTACAAGTGTTTTATTGGTATATTGCTCACAGCAAATATTATCATCACTATTTAGATAAAAGATTGAATCACAGTGAGGCTAAGTAAATGTCTCAAGTTCAAACAGCTAGTAAAGATAAAGCCACAGTTTGAACCCAGGTCATCTGGCTCTGAGATTTGTATGCTTAAATCCACTCTCAACTGCCCGTCTGAAGACTTCAGCATGATGACAGACCAGCTCTAACTGCATCTCTGGTTCAGCACACAATTATCATGTACCCCCTCTAGGCACTATTCCTCAAGCAAGTCCTGTACCGGCATGCCTCCATTTTTTTGTTCATGCTCTGTTTTCCACTGGAATATTCTTTCCTTATACTTTTGTCTGTCAAAATCTCTAGCTTATTCTGCAAGTTCCAGCTTAAATGACATCCCTCTCAAACCTTATACCCAGGTCAGCATTATTCACTCTCTCTTCTTTCCTTCTAAATCACGCTTTGAAAACTATAACCCTGTTAAAGCATCTGCTACACCACAGCCTGACATATTATGCCTTTCTTTCTCTGAAAGCAAGAGTTGAATCTATTCATTCCAGTACTGACAGCACCATATATAGTGCTTGCAAAGAATGAGTTCAGTAAATATTTGCTGGATGGAATTGAAACCATTGCAATGGTCTAGGTCAGAAATAATGTGGACAGAAACTAAGGCAGCACAATGGAAATGGAAGGGACCCAGAAAATGATTTTCAGTAATTAACTCAACTGATTTGTTTTTCCTTTTATGTTTTATTCTGTGGAGAGTGGTGGAGGGGCACACTCAGCATCAGCAGATAGTGTGGGAATTGCCTCATGGGTAATCAACCCCTTCCTATAAAGCTGGATGGTGAAAGTAGCCATGGTTCAAGACCCAGCTCAGTTATGTATTAAACTGGGAGCATTTCATTTAACCTGTTTGGGACTCAATTTTTTCACCACTAAAATGGGATTAATACTTTAATTGGAACATTGTCATGAAGATTAAAAACAACATCAAATGATTAAGACCTCTCTAAACATTTGTAACTGTTGCTTTAAAAACTCCCCTCTAACAACTATGGATTCCTTACCTAATGACAAATCATAAAGTGGTTAAAAGTACAAAATTCAGTGTTAGACTCATCTGTGTTTGAAAATCACATTTTGCCCATTTCTAGTTATATGATCTCAAGCAAGTTAGCAAAAAATTTCTAAACTTTATTTTTCTAAAAAGTGTTGAGTTATTGTAAAAAGTTGAATGAATGGTAATTGCCTAAGTAGCATATAGCATGCTCAATAAATGTGAACTATAGGTAAAAAAAAAATCAAACCTGGGAAGTAAAAGGTGTTAAATGTATAAAATGATTATTTCAATGTCCAGCAGATAATAAATTCTGGACAAATATTAGCCATAACAAGTATATATAATATATATGTATATATTAACACATATACATAAACAAGTATAATCTGTATTTGAAATATAAAAGAGATATTAGTGACTTCTTTCTTTTTCCATTAACAATGATTCATAATGATAAACTGTCTACAAAATGCAAGATGAGACAAAAATAACCATTATTAATAGAACTGGATTGAATTAATGTCTTAGGGGAAAATATTATATACAGAATCCCAGACTGATTAAACTTGAATGTGAACAAAATAAACTCAAGTCTCATTGCTTACAGATACCCTTGACATAGACATATTATATACACCCCATACTTCATCTGTGCTTTTTCTCCAGAGAAACATATTATCATTTGCAATTCTGTAGTCAATTTCCAGGTACCTCTACAAATAGATGTCAGGATACAATGACACTACACATTTAACAAAGTCCTTAATGTCTTAAAATAAAAATAAAGTGTATAATCTAGTATGTAAAGATTAATTTCTTTGACTGCAAAGTTATGATTATTTGATAATGAAAATCCATAATAGAAATATATGTATAGAATTACATATGAAAATAATCATATATTTGCTGGCAAGTAAGAATGAATAAAAAGGGAGAAAATGAGAAAATATACATAACATTGACTGTAAATAAAATTTAACTTCTATTTTAGTAATTTTTTTATTTTTCTAATAATTTAAATAATAAATGCACATTATAAAATACTTGATACCTAAAGAGAAAAAGAAAATGCTGTCTGATCACCCATGGGAAAACTACTGTTATCTTTTCATATATTTTTTGATTAAAAATGTCTCTTATAACAATATTTTTAATAATGTTCTTTGTAAGAAAAATGACTTTGTGAAAGAAACAACATTCATCCTCAGGCTTAATTAATTTGTAATAAAAAAGAATAGGGACCTTAGCAAATGTAGAACATGCAATGATTAATTCAGTCACTGAGATCTGTGTTTGGTGCTGACCATGGTTATGTACTTCTACAAAGTTGTAGTCAACTATAATTGCAATAACTTTTGCATTCCATTAAGTGACTGAGTGACAGCCTTTCCAATGGTTGGACAGGGAACAGGTGAGAAAGGAGATTTTGGAGCAGAGGAAAGTGTTTTAGGGGATCAAGGGCAGAGGATAATGATTGCACCATTTTTCATGGAAAACAATAATGCTGGCATTTGTGTAAGGTTTGTTTTATTCACAAATTGTGAAGACCCATAGTGTTCGCCATCATGTACGAATAATGTGGACTTTGTATAAGCACAGTTCATTCAGATCACGTTTATATAATTGTGTGTGTGTGTAACATCTTATGGAAATTTTGAGGAGACCATGTTTTATGGAGAATTTGAGGAGACAGTTTGGCATACTTTTCAATTTCTAAACTTTCTCAGGTAAAGAGTGAGTTCATAAAGTTTCATAAAAAATTAAACAGGATATAAAATGTTGAAATATGACAGAGAAATATCATTTTACTACCCTCAGGACTACCTTCAGGACTATCTTCCTCCTGAACGAAACCAACACAATAAACCATGTTGTTCTCTTATTATCTCCTAACAACAAAAAACTTAAAGCAGAAAGGACAATGTGTAGTAAAATATCACAGTGATCCTTACAAATAGCAAGAAATTTGTATTTCTTTCGGTTACTAATTGCTTATTTATCCGTTCTTCTAGCATGGCTGTGGGAACTTCGTCCGCGTCATTCAGGCCTTCAATCGCACTCATTTGTATGTTTGTGGAAGTGGCGCTTTCAGCCCCGTCTGCACGTATTTGAACAGAGGGAGGAGAGCAGAGGTGAGTCTAACAGGTTTTCACTCTTAGTTTTGGTGGTAGTGTCAAAGATTTCTTAAAACTGAATTTTAGAGTAAAATGTCTAAAATACCAATAGCCAAAACTTCAAGTCATCTAAACACCAAATATATTACAGTTGATTCCTGTCAGGCTAAAATATCATCTTCTGCCTTCAACTATATATATATATGTGTGTATATTCCTGAGTGATGTATAAAGTAGGATGCCAAGTGCCTTTGCTGAAAAGAACATATAATTAATAAATCATACTTTCATTTTAGACCAACATTGGTCTACACTAGGCTATTCCAGTCTTATTCTTACACTGGTGAAAATGATTTGGGTTCTGTGAAAAAAAAGCATTTGCTATAGACTAAATATATAGCCAATATCTAATCAAGTATGTTTAATTGAACTTCACTGGTCATATTTAAGACTGTGTTTATCCCAGTTCACAATTAATTGACTAAGGAAACTGTTCATTAGACCAAAAGAGTTTTTCCTCATCCTTCTAGGCAAACCTGTTGTTTCCCTAAATACAACTATTCTAAAAGCTAAATTCCTTCAAATCATCTTGCATTGGTTTCATTATGCAACTTAAATCTGGGAAGCCCAGTTCTTAAATAATGTTTTATTTCACTTTGGAGATTAGAATTATTAAAAAAATTAAATGTATCCACTGATATACTTTATTAAGTTTATTTTCCTTTAACAAGGATTAATCTACTTTAGTACTAATATAACAGAACAATGATTCTCTCTATATTCCTTTATTATTAAATATTTTCCAGATATGTAATCTCTACATATACCTTTGGTGAATAAAAAGTCATTTAAAAATAACAGTAATTATAATTTGACCCCAAAATGAGGCATTTCCAAGTGGTTCAATATGATATGAAATATTAAAATTCTTAGAGAAAATTAAGCCGTGCTTCTTGGAAGAGTATAGTTGACTATATTAAGGCTACATTAGAACCACATGCCTGTGATCAGTTGATGAAATAAACTACTGCCCCAGATGTCTGCAATCTATCAGACGCTCCACTGAAGGCTATGCAGTCCCTGTATAAGCCAACAATAGTATAGCATGTGTTTTAGAGCACAGATTTCAAATAAAATCATTTTCCCATGTACAGATTGCCCACTGTGCATGTCAAGGCTTAATTGGAAAGTTGATCCAAAAAATAATCTCCTTTGGAAAACCAGCATGGAGTAAACTTTAATCACTTTACTAATATGAACTACTTTAGTCTCATTTCAAAACATATATTTCAAAGGGGAACCATTTCCATTAATTAATCTCTAAATAATATTTGAACATCTTACGAGCCAATTTAAGTAAGAAAAGCGTTATGAGTTTTAAG
Source organism: Phataginus tricuspis (assembly GCA_029783875.1). Taxonomy (NCBI): domain Eukaryota; kingdom Metazoa; phylum Chordata; class Mammalia; order Pholidota; family Manidae; genus Phataginus; species Phataginus tricuspis. Next base: position 5,372,956 of record JAQQAC010008880.1, on the reverse strand, counting down.
CTTTATATCTTTTCCTTGATAGTCAAGTCAAAGTGCTTCACCATAATAGTATTTTTATATATCTATAGTATATAAATAACAATGTAAATCTAGCATATGCAGTTTTATCAAATGTCTAATGTATTTATTTTCTTTAGTTATAGGATAAAAGAGTCCCTAGCGTAAAATGACCACATGATGCAGAAAGTTGTATTTTCAGAGAATTTTCCTACTTCTCATCCCTAACATGATATTTTATAATGGCCATAGGTAGTGCTTACTGCTAATACCTGCTCTTACTACTAAGATATGGCTTTTTTCGTGTATTTGAAGCCAGTTTGAAAGTGAACCAGGTTAGGGTGGTATACTTACTAATTATTCAATTTTATTTCTGAGACACTATCCACTTTTATCTGCCTGTCAAACAGCAACTCACTGGTTCTCAAGGAATATGTTATGAGCCCACTTCACATTTGGGACATCATATATTTTCATTATACCCTGTGATTCTTCTGTTATTTTGTGAACCTTCCTAGAACCTTTCAATAGTGTCCATCCAAGAAGCCTACAATCCTTGTTACATTCAATTCCTTAACATCGTTCTTCTCTTCTTTCCACTATTTTCACTCTTTTCTTCTATTCCTGGCAAAATGTAAAACAACAAGTAAATAATGACTTCAAATAATGAATAAAGCATTAATAAACACAATTATTGGTTAATTTTGATGCACATTCTTGGACTAATACCACATCTCATCTCTGGCTGATTTGATCAGATACTTCCATAATATCAGTTCCAACAACTGAATACTGTTTAAGACCGTGACCCCACCACTTACCAAACAGATAATTTTTACCTTTGACCAAGAATATCAAGATGACCAAGATTATCAGAGGCATCCAAATTATTTCCTCTGTTTTTTGAAGCAAATTAGTCACTAAGCTTTTCTGATTATGCATCTTGTAGGTTTTTTCTCTTGCTAGAAGAAAAGTTGTGCCTAATGTTCTCTGTTCAATAGCTTTCATCAGTCTGTTTTACAACTTCATTTCCTTTCCCCTGCATTTACTTTGTATCCGATTTCAAAATAGGATTATGTTTCCTTTCTTTAAAATCATTATCTTATATCTATGACTTTTTTTAACTCTTCTTTCTCTTTTACTTCATCACAAAACTCAGACTAGTAGGCTATATTTTCAGTTTTTATATTCCTGTTTTCCATGTCTTTATTAAATCTTTCTAATATGACTCCTTTCTACCCATTGGCTAAAATTTCCTAATGACTAAGATTCTTCAGTGATCAAATTGACTCCCCTAATCTTTCTCCTAGATTGACCTGTAACATGTTGGTCATGTCCTAAATTTTTCAATGCTATATTGTCATAACCATGAGAAAGTTTGTTTTGCCTTCTATACTGATTTTTTACCACCTATTCTCTTTCTGGTCCTATTTTTTTTCTCTTATTGATTCTATCTACAAATATGTATATATTTAATGAGAATAATGGAAAAATAATATGTATTTATTTAATGAGAATAATGGCAAAATAAAACCATGTCAAAACTTGTAAGCTACTTTTAAGATACTGGTCTTTCTCCTGTGTCAAAGGAAAAGCAACTGGAAAGATCTTAAGCAAAAAATAGCATGAACAGAATTGTATTGTCACTTGTGTGTTAGGTTATAATGATCTATAACAGAAGGGCTGTGGTTAGAGAGCTGATACAGTAGACCAAGAAAAAGATTATTATAACCAGTGTCAGTGAAGACAAAGAAATAGGCAAAAACTGTAAAATAGTATAGTGATATTGGTGGATTTGGCTGTGGAAAAGGAAATACATAATGACACAGATGTTTACACTTTTGTTGTCTGTTGTTTGTATATTTAGGCCTCTTTAATTGTACAGTTGCCATGAGCTGAGATGAGAAGTAATGAAGAGAACTGGGTTTGAGGTTAAGATTATGAGCCTGGGTTTGGTTCTGTTGAATCTGAGATGCTGTTGAAAGATACAAGTAGAAATATTAAGTAGGCAGTTGAATATAACGTTGGCTGTATAAATGCTCGAGTCATTGTTTTATAAGAGTAACTGAAACCCAAGCAAAGTGTGGGTTTGATCATGCAAAGAGTATAGTAAAGGGTGAAAAGGAAACAGTGACTATGATTGAGACTTGAGAATCTCTCAACTGTAATGGCCAGAAGGAGTAAAAGGGACCTTCAAACAACACTAAGAAGAAACAGGGGGGAAAAAAGAGAATGTTATTTCTGGGAATAAAAGTAATTCTTTAAAAAAAATAGAAGTAAGAAACAATCTCAGATATCATTGAGAACCCATGTAAGATGAGCCCCGATCCCTGCTTAACTTTATCCTAAGCCCTGGGCATCATCTAACATACTCTGTATTTTATATATTTACATTCTCCATCATTATAATAGGAATTACTTGAGGGTAAAGATTTTTGTCTGTTTTTTTCTTTTTTTGCTTTATTCTCGATGTTTTGTCAGTGGCTGGCACATAGATGCCTAATAGATTTTTTTAAGTAAGTAAATGAAACATGTTCGTCTAAATTATAAATTATTTTTTTGAATCTAATGAAATGTTTTATATAGCAAAATTAAGTAGTAACATAAAATTTTCCATTAAAAAAAATGTCTTGCTTGTTTTGGAAATATTATAATCCTTATACACATTGTTCCTCTGTGGACAGTTTTCTTCTTTTGTCCAATGCCCAGCATATCTACCTCAGTTTTATAATGATCTTTGATTTCCAAGTGGTTTTCCTGATGTTGATTTGAGAACTTGTTGGATCAGCTTTATGGAGAACGTAATAGAATGAGAACTTGACCTGCTGAAGTTAGCTTGTAATTTACAGATCGAGTCTTCATATAGGGCAAGAGTGTCTTAACACAGTAAACTGGGAAGGCATAAGCAACAGGTAGATTGCATATGATTTATGACGGTGCTGTTTTATGAAAGGTAAATTGGTTAACCAAATATAAGATTATTTATTGTTACACATTTTCAATTTTATCTATAATGAAGGACCAAGTTTTCCTGATTGACTCCAAATGTGAATCCGGAAAAGGACGCTGCTCTTTCAACCCCAACGTGAACACCGTATCTGTTATGATCAGTAAGTGGAAATGAAAGAGCGAGGAGGAAATATAAAACAAAAAGGAAATTAAAGAAAATAAATTTGTGATACTCTATTCCCATTTTGAATAGTTGCACGGATGATAGTACATGAGTAAAATAATAGGAAGAAGGTTGTGAGCTGAGAACTAGAAATTTTAGCTCATTTCCAAAAATATTCATGATTAAATGATAAGCAGGTATTTTTACATCTAATATGATGATGCTGTCATGCCTAAAACATGTCAACCATTTAGAAAAAACGTGTATATGTGTATACACGTTACTTGTTATTAAAAATATATGCACATATTAGTATATGTTGTAATGTTCAATGTTTTCTGTAATTGTTTTTCTACTGTTAAATTGAGCCACTTTGCCTCATGGTTTAGCCCTCTTTTACAAATGATTAAAAATAGTATTCCTAAATAAAAGAGTTACAGTGTATGTGTTAACCAAGTACATTCTCTGTTAATTGTCTAGAGCTTGCTATACTAAGAAAGAAGTGGTGGTAAAGTCATTTTTTGTTCTCATTTTCCATAAAACACATCAGTTAAGAAGCACACCTTGCTGCTACCTACTTTGTCAAATCAATGTCTTGTCATCAGATGCCTTTCTATAACTCACTTAAAAGACATTTTTTTTGGTTTATTAAGGCTCTTCACTTCTAGAATATGCCTGGCTTAACATGAGTTGTCTGTGGGGACAAATCTTAGATCTCAGTATGTCTAATATATGGCAGATACCTTTTCCCCAATCTGCTCTATGTATTGCCAGAGAGTAAAACTGCATCCCTTGATGACAGAACAGGTGGAAAAATAACTACTGTGTTCAGAACACTTTGCTTTGATTGATTTGAAAGGCAACTCATCTTTCTCATATCTGGAAACTAAGACAGATAGATCCAGCACTGAGTAAGATGTAAGCCTGGAAGTTATCCAATGAATTATTTCCATGTGATTATTCAAATTGGGGTAAGTGGAGATGAAAATATTTTATCAAGACAAAAAATTAGAAAGTTTGAAACTTCAAGATATTCAAGTAAGGCTGTGTAATGCAGGATCTTTTCAGGTTCGTTATTATTTAATAGGAGCAGTGTCCTGAAAAGCCTTTTTTTCATTAGGAAGGAAATTTTATTCACCTTTAGGAACTGTATGGTATATATAATACTAGTTAAATATATAGAGTTTTCCGTATTTCAAGTTAAATGCTATGAAAATAAACTTCTTAATCTGTTAACACTAAATCTGGAATTTTATCCATCAAATATTGTTTAGAACAAAAGAGGATTCGAGCAAGGCATCATAAATTTTCTTGTTAAATTTTGATAAATCGTTTAATAGTTTTTACCTTAGAGAATTGGGTTTGTTTACAAAATTAAAATGAGCTATTAGCCTTCATTTTTCAGGACCTGAAATTTCTGTTCCTGTGCTCATATTTCTATACCACCACTTAATATTTTGATTAACATTATGATTTACACTACCAAAAAAAGTCATTAAACAGTGAAACTAAAAAGAGCAGAAAGCTTTATAAGCTTGTATTTGTCTTTTTATTTGTTCTGTTGATTATCCCTCTAAAATTATTTCCAATCCTGTCTCCACTATTCACAATAGATTTGTGTAGTCACCTCACTTTGCTATATGGGGCTTTATCATTTCTGTTCACTTGAAATGCACTAAATAACACAGATTGGTAAAACATTTCTATGTTTTAAAATGCCAGGAAACACAGAATTAGAAAAATTCCAAATTTCGCAATACAGTTGTGGCATTTAACCCAGTGTGCAAGTTTAGTGCTCTTTTGCTGTTTTCAGTCATTGTAGCACAACCAAGAAGCCAGATGATATCTCTTAAAAGAACCTATCAAAAACCCCATGAAGTTTTTCTGGTCAGTGGGAGTGCAATTGGAAAGCAACATATTTCTGGATTAAAGTTAAAAGGCACAAGTTTATCTTTGCCTAAGCATAACAAAGAAATTCTGAAAAAAAAAATGCTTACTCTCAAACAAAATAGTTCCTAAAGTGACATTCATTAAATATTTGTCCTTCTTGGAAGCAGACATGATAATTGATTGCTGTGCTAATCAATCTATTGAATAGCAGGAATTTATAGCCCACTGTTTTGGGCCTAATAGGGTATGACAAAAATGTGAAATAATCACAAAATCATCTCAATTTAACGACCATGCATCTACAGAATGCTGTGTATATGCTTCACAAATGTTCACAGAATTTTTAAAAAGTTAAGTTTTCAAAATGCATTCATGCACATTTTTGTTATCTCCCTATAATCTGTTCCCATGGCATTCAGACCCCTACTAGGAAGCAGAACCGGGCAACACAATGCTTGCCATGCCCGCTTGCTGACTGCTAGGGGTCCAAAGCATATTACAAACATTCCACTCTCTCCAGTCTGTTCTGGGCCAGCTCCTTTTGCTTATTACTAAACAGTGAGCTTAGAGTGCTTCATAAATATCCCAGTCCTGCCAAAATGACCATGATCTGAAGAAAGCCATGGGAGTAATTCTAGAACTCAGTCAAAGAACACAGTTGCATGGTGGTTCAGTGGGCCAGACCTGGAAAATTTTATTCTTTTTTAGAATAGATACTTAACTACTGTTTTATATTCAAGGGCACACATACCAGCTCCATGCTTACTCTCCTTAGAAGGATAAAAATGAATAAGATTCTTAGCAAATAAGTTAAATGTCTAATGTTATGTATATAAGATTAAGATATCTGATTTTGCCATTAATAATGATAACTGAATTTTTAAATACAATTTCTTTCTTGTCTCTGCATTCTACTTTTATGGCTTAATATGTTAAACCACTTGTGGTTTATTAGCATAATATTATAATATGATATTAGTATGTTGTATGTGGCAGTTGAGAGAGTAGCACTTCATTTACATTATAGAAAACTTACAGCTACTGATCAAAGCATACACTTTCCTTGATAAGATCATTTTATTATTAATAGTATTTTGGCCATTTTATTTTGGCCTCCATGTCATGAGATAATACAACTATTATTTTCAGCCCATTTAATACAATCAGAATTTTGTTATGTAATGAGAACTTTTGCGATCATAACCTAATTCCCATATTTTACAGATGAGAAGACTGAGATTCAGGGAGATAAATGACTTAGACTAAATACCAGGTTGTTAATAACTTCCAAAATTAGAAACCAAGTTTTCTGACTCTTACTTTTTATTTATTAAAGTAATAACTAACTAAGCCATTTTAATCCTTTATTCATACATTATTTCTGCCATTTCTGAAATATGTTATATAAACATAGGCATTTAGTATAATTAAGTACAGGCAGGGAAATTTTTATTTCTATAATATGAGTTGTTTGGGTAACCATACAGGCAGTAATGAGACCAGAATAAACTTTATCCATTTTTTGATTTGGTGGACAATGGAAACCAATTAGTTATTATAAACCCTATAATTTGTGTGATGATCTATTAAGCAGGTTTCCTTATTGGAAAATAGCCTTAAGAAACAGTTAAAATTGTGGTGACATTTTCTTTCTTGTTCGTAGATGAGGAGCTTTTCTCTGGAATGTATATAGATTTCATGGGGACAGATGCTGCTATTTTTCGAAGTTTAACCAAAAGGAATGCAGTCAGAACTGATCAACACAATTCCAAATGGCTAAGTGGTAAGAAAACATTTTATGCATTTTTTGAGAATCATGCTTTAAACTAATTTGTTTAATTCCATTATGAAAATCAGGTTAAAATGGCTAAAAATATCAAAATACCAGGCCATGATATGAGTAAAAACAATTCTGTATGCTATGATTTTAAATATTTAGGATAAGTAATTGAAATAATCCTTAGTTTATGTTCTAACTCTTTATTAACCATCATATAATTATCATAGAATATGTGAATAAATAAAAATGATGTGATATTCATCATATAGTCCCATACACATGAATCTTCCCCTGTTGTTGATTTACATTACAGTTAAACATGCTACTTATTCATTTAGTTGCTTGTGTATTTCAATATTACCAAATCTATTATTTGACCTATATGTATGGCAGTTAGATATAACGAATAAGGGATATTTAGGAATGCCTCCTGTTTTATATATAATAGAAATCATAGGTATGATTATTTTATGATTATAATTATTCAACTGTTTCCAATTCTTGGGGTCATATGGAATTCATACTATGAAAGGTGCACATTTTGACTTTAATGTTCAATTCTAATCAGTTGTTCTTATTTAGAGGAGGAAGAAACCACTAGTATCTTTGTCATTTCACCCTGGGGAAAATTTCTAGCTGACCCTAAATGGGGCAGTTCACTTAACATTGCACACTTAAGCATGAATCACCACAGTTAAGCATCTTTATTTCACTGATAGGCCAACACAAGAAAGCATTAATTGTCCATTTACTTCTTCAAATTATTCCTCTAGTACATCTGGAAATAGAGTAATTTAAAAGTTGTTTGTTCTTGAAATAAGGAATTCTCTGTGTGTTCAAATGACTGCATTTTTTCATAGAAAAGTTTCCCTTTCATTTTTAAGAAAAATGTGTCTTTCAGATCTTGGGCTCCCAACTCCTCATTCTGCTTCAATCAATTTGAGTTTATATGCACTAGATTGGAAACCACACTTTGAAAAACAAGTGTTTTTTTCTATTAAATACCATCAAATTCCATAGGAAATAACTGTTAGAAAAGCTTTTGAATTTTTTAAAACTCATCAGTGTGCAAAGAATCGTTGCACTTGTTGCACTTCCAGAATGTATTGCAGAGAAAAATAATTAGTTATCATATTTCAGCTATATTTTGTGGCACTTGACATTCTAAATGCAGTATGTTGAGTCAATACTATTACTGCTTTTAGACTTTTTGCCTAAAACTTCAAATTGTTCTTCTGTACCAAAAATGGAGAAGGCATGTGCCTACGGTCTACCTGTGTGAACTACTTGGAAGGATTTTTATCATGAGTATAGATACAGATAGATATAGATACAGTCTTTGCATTTTTTTCCAGAACCTATGTTCGTGGATGCACATGTCATCCCAGATGGCACTGATCCGAATGATGCTAAGGTGTACTTTTTCTTCAAAGAAAAACTGACCGACAATAGCAGAAGCACCAAACAGATTCATTCCATGATTGCTAGAATATGTCCTGTAAGTATTAATGTTGTTCTCATTTGAAGAGCAGCTGAGAAGTTCAAATTATATAACTATGCTTTCTTTTTCCTATACTTTATCTTCCTACCTTTATCTACTGTTACGAATTAATAAAATATTGAGAGGAGACATTTTAATACAATGTTTATTCACATTAACCATGCAAGATAAATACCCTATTTCAGCAAAAAACGTAATTCAAGAAAATATTTTGGATATGGTTTTACATGAGTAGTTCTGATTAAATTTTTCTTTTCCAGTTAATGCATTAATATTAAAAATAAATAGCTAAATTGTATATTACAGAAAGAAACAGAATAATTCATGTGAATAAAATACAGCAAAATCTCAGTAAAAGACAATTATTGAGGAGCTGTCTATGTTGACAATTAAGAAATGCTGTAGTAAAATATAATTTTAAGTACAAACAGTAACCAAAATGTTCTTGTGTATAAAAAGTAAGTAAGTATACATAGTAACTCAAAAAAGCTCATGCTGTCTTCTCCCATAGGAGTTTTACAGGCATGTCCTGACTTATTTATGATTAGCATCCTTTGTGCAAAAGTTTTTTTTTAGTATTTATAAAGCATTTAATATTTAAAATAGTTTATTTTTAAATGTTAATATTCCACTGATCATGGAGCTTATCTGCTTCTCAGTCGTTTGAAACAAGGCACTAAAGCCATCAGAAGGGGTGAAAGGCTTCTGGGCATACAGAAAAAAAAATGTCATCAATAGAGGCTATTTGTGAATGATACAAATGCCATTTTCTCTGCCCTGGCCAGAGTAATATGTGTATTAGAACATCTGATTAGAAATACTGAGGGTTAAATGATAATGCAGAGAAATGAAGGACAGAAAATAGAATGATTGGGGACCATATGATGTAAGTATAAACCCACTCTCCTGACCACAGGAGAATCTGCAAGCTTCAGTATGTACAGTGATTTACTGAAGACAATGAGTTTTATCAACAAGGGCAAATTAGGCTATGTATCTCATTAACATTTTATGAATATTTCCATTACATATTATTAAATGGATAAAGTTTTAAGTTATATAATTAAAAAAATTTTCAAACATTTTTTGCAACGTTTTTAGTTGATACCATACTATTGGAGAAAATTGGTATAACTGACTATTTCATAAAATACTGTAGACCTTAAACATTCTTCTTTAGCTGTTGATATGCAGATGTGGTGAACATTTCTATCCTTAAGATTATAATAAATCTCTAAGTAATAAGAATTCAAGTTGAAATTTTAGTACATTTCAATATTTATGTAAGCAATCTGAAATGTGTTAACGAAACGGTCACAGAATGACACCGGTGGACTGCGCAGCCTTGTCAACAAGTGGACCACCTTCTTAAAAGCGAGGCTGGTGTGCTCGGTGACTGACGAAGACGGCCCAGAAACACACTTTGATGAACTAGGTACGGAGATGTGAGATTGAAAAATGATTTTGAAAAGAGAGTTTGTAAAGTATATATATTTTAATAAGCTCTAAGAAGATGTGTTTTCCGTGGATGTTTTCAGCATAAACAATATGCTGCTTGGAATTAATGATGTGGATACTGTTCATAAATTTCTTTAAGTACTTTTTAAATCTGTCTTGCCCCCAAGTGCACTGCTGGAACATTAAGTTCATTGACTTCACCATGATACGTGAATGAGAGTGTGTGTGTGTGTGTGTGTGTGTGTGTGTGAGAGAGAGAAGTACTTATATAATGTACATGTAACAATGATATGTTTTTACTTCTCTAAAATGAATATATATTTCATTTATGTTTAAATTCTAATATTCTGATTTCAAATTAGTTTGTATGAGACTACAGCTATGTATTTTTATGATTACAGTAATGGACAGAATAGAAGTTAGAAAGGAAGTGTCAGACTAGAAATTAGACTTATGCTCCAGTCTAAATTTTTCTTGATACCCTGGGACTAAATATTCTCAGCATGTGTGACATGAAGGCAGTTATACTTTCCACGCCAAATAAGGACTAACAATTTGATAATCTGATTCTTTTGTACCAAGGAATGGTTCTCTTTTTAAACAGAATAACTTATACATCATAGTGTTATGTTTACTAAGTGCCATTTAGAAATGACTTTTATTTTGTTTTAATCCGTTACAATGTAAAATGCTTTTGAGCTTTTTGAGGCAGGTGATGAGGTAAGCAATAAAAATGTTACGACCATATGGAAAACCTTACTGATTCTAACAGTTATAAAAACTGAAATGATCTCCTCTAAAGCTGTTTTGTTCATCACAGAAACAAAAATTTCTGTATCAGCTTCCTAGAAAAAGGTTCTAAGTATGATTTTGTGTTATAACCTAGTCACTCATTGTTTCTTCCCAAATTCCTTGCAAATATGTTTATGATTCAGTGTCTTGGGTTGTTTCCATCTTTCTTGTTTTTTAGGCAGAGCTAGACAGTGTCAGCCTTTGTTCACATATGGAAAGTCTAGTGGTTATTAATTTATTGCTTAAGAGGTTCTAAATTCATTGTGAATTTGAAGTAAATACATATTTCTTTGTATTCTTCAACAAGACTCTTGTTTGCAAAAATGTCACTAAATGCAGACCTTTCTTGTAATCAAGACAATTGATCAGCTGGGGTTGCCTGTGAGAAATCTACTACAGGTTCTGTTATGTATTACTATACCTTACTATCCATATCTTTGTCTTTGTCGTAATATACTTAAACATCTTGTTAAGAGAATTTTATATTGAATAGAAATATCACTAGCAATTTTGGTCATAGGCCAAAAAACATCTTACATAAAGAAAAAAGTCACTGTGAAAAAGTTTTCTTCCATGTTCCAACTTCTAAACCTAGGTCAAAAAGAAATTGACATTTCTAATCCTTTTTAATTAAAAGAAAAGCAATATATTACCATTCAATTATTTTTGGAAAATGCAGAAAAAAAAAGGAGAAACAGGGAAATTTCTATAGCTCTGCTAACTCAGAGACAGTCTCTGGTAACCTTCGTATTGTATTCTGGTGTATAGTTGTAAGGTTTACATGGTTCTAGTCCATGCTGTATACCACTGTGCCTTTTCCACTTAATGGTACTTCACTGGCATGGTTTTCATATGGTTACAGTTTTTATAAATCCCTTTAGTGTTTGTATAACATCTTATTAAATTTAGTTTACCATGTGTGTATCATTTAGTTCATTTAATTGTTTACAAACTGTAATAATGCTGTGGGAATGTCTTTCTGGATAATAATTTTTGTAGTTGAAATTATTTTCTTAGGATAAATTTTTTAAAATACAGTTAATATTTGGCAACTTTAAAAGAATGCTATTTCCTTTTTATAGAGGATGTGTTTCTGTTGGAAACTGATAATCCAAGGACAACACTAGTGTATGGCATTTTTACAACATCAAGGTAATTATTAAACAGTTGCACTTTATGGGTTAATAAACTTTATTGAGTAATAGTAATTGTCAGAAAAGCATTCTCTTGACTTTTAATTTTACATAGCATTTAGGTTGTTACCTTTCCTCTTTATTACTTTTGCCTGATTACCAAAATACACTTAAGCTGAACTAACACTTTCAAAATAGTTTTGAATAGAGTATTTATGATTATTTGCTATTTTCACAAAGAAAGGAAAATATGAATTACAGTGCAGGAATAAAGTATATATAAGATGTTTTAATTAAATAATTTGAAGATTTATAGTTCTAATAAAGCTTTTAGCATATCTGTTAATTTTTACTTCTGAAGCAATCTGCAGTGATGACTACTTAGAAACTGAAAAAACATAAAACCAGTTTTCATGTTTCATATGATAATGTTTTATATATTGAAAATAGGTTAAATGTTTTCTAATTTATCTAGGATACGCAATCCTAATTATCATACATTTCGAGATAATTCACCATATTCTCACCTTTTCCTGTACACGTTCCTTTATATTCATTTACCCCAAGAATGTTACTCAGTATTCAACACAACGCTCCAGCTGTGCTGTGGCCAATACAGAATGTAATGGGTCCCTTTCATTAGACAATCAACTACAAAACGAAAATCTGAAGAATTTGGCATTCTTTTCTAGAAAAGAATGAGTCATTCAAGGTAAAACTGTAATGAGCCATTCAAGGTAAAAGAAAGTCACAGAGATATTGGTTGTAAATTATATTTACATTTGCCCTGTAAGATTCCTAAAAAATTGTCCTTCAGGATGAGCTTAACTCCTGTTCGAACATAGAAAGTAGTCTTGGTTTAACTCACAAAGAATTGAATGAAGGGAAAAAGAACCAAATTTTTAAGAAAAAAATTTTGTTTCAAAAAAAATTTCCACAGTTCCTGTTTTTCCCAACACCAATATTGTTTTAATATTGAAAAATTCAAAATAGTCTTTTCTGACAGTTAATGCTAATGATGAATAGTATATGTTGTTTTTTTTTCTATTGAAATCTGAGTTTTCCATTAGGCATCTAATAGAAGAGAAATATGTGAGTCAGAGAAATATTGGTTCGGTCAGTCTGCCTTAGTGACAACACAAATAATTTTTGTAAGGATCCAAACAAATTTTTGAGATTTTTTTTGACTAAAAGTATTTTAATGAATCTTCTTTGGACCTTTTCTGTGACTATTTTTTTCTATCTTTTTTTTATTGTGACTAATAGAGAAGGTACATAGATGCAAAACCATTTAGATTTCTCCATCTACTATTGAGGACAACATGTGAGAACATTCTCACATTAAAATAATCTTACAACAAAGAGATACAATGTTCTCATTAATAAGATATATTTCTGTGAGTTAAACTATAATAGGTTGTATTGATAGTTATTTAGAACTCAAATTCATGTTTTTAATAAATCAATTAACTTTTTCTTTATAGCGTATTACATATCATTTTTCCACCTCCTTTTCTAAAAATCAAAAAAATTTTTTATATTGAGGTATATATAATAAAATCCATAAATCTTAGTGTACAGCTTGATAAATTTTGACATTTATGCACTCACACAACCATCACCCAGATCAAGATATCAAACATGCCCACTAATTTTTTTCCTTCCACCTATTCCACCCCTCCCCTCACCTGCCTCCCCTATGGCAAACACCAGTCTGTTCTCATGTTTATGAGTCTATTTCAGTTTTGTTTGCTCATTTGTTTTGTTTTTTAGGATCCACATATAAGTTAAATCATATGGTATTTGCCTTTCTCTGACCTATTTCACTTAGCATCATACCCTCTACGTCCATCCTCTTTGCTGCAAATGGCACAACTTCATTCTATTTTATGGCTGAGTAATATTCCATTGTATATATGTACCACATCTAGTATATCCATTCATCAATTTATAGGCAGTTAGGCTGTTTCCATACCTCAGCTACTGTAAATAATGCTACAGTAAACATAGGGGTGCATATATCTTTTCAAACTGTTGATTTGTTTTCTTTGAGTAAATACCCAGAACTAGAATTAGTGAGTCATACAGCCTTATCTTTAGTTTTCTAAGGAAACTCCATATTGTTTTCCACAGTAGTGGCTGCACCATTTTAAAATTCCCACCAGCAGTAGTGTGAGTGCTCCCTTTTCTCCACATCTTCACCAACACTTGTTATTTTTGTCTTTTCGATCCTAGCTATTCTGACTGCTTGAGGTGATATCTCATTATGATTCTGATTTGCATTTCCCTGATGATTAGTAATGTTGAGCATCTTTTCCTGTGTTGTTTGGCCATCTGTAGGTCTTCTTTGGAAAAATGTCTATTCAGTTTCTCTGCCCATTTTTTGATCAAGTGATTTGTTTTTTTAGTGTTAAGTTATATGAATTCTTTATATATCGTGGATATTAGCTCCTTGTCAGACATATCATTTGCAAATATATTTTTCCATGCAATAGGTTACCTTTTTGTTTTGTTGATGGTTTTATTTGCTGCACAGAAGCTCTTTAGTTTGATGAGTCCCACTTGTTTATTTTTGCTTTTGTTTCCTCATCAATTCATTTTTATTGCTAGATAAACTAGTTAGACTTATTTGACTTATCCTATATTTTGGAAACATTGAGAACTTTCCTGTAACATTATTATCTACTACTTCCATGGATGAGTTAAATGTTTCAAAGCTTTATGTATCAATCTTATTTTCAAACAGTAGACATGTCTTTGCTTTACCATGTGTACCATAACATTCAACTTTTTCATGATGAATCATATCAACTTTTTATCACAAAACTTTGCCATCCAATTTTTTAATTGAATTTAAATTTAAGAAATAAGAAAATGGATCTCTTTCTGTTTCTTTTTTTAGTTCGGTTTTTAAAGGATCAGCAGTTTGTGTGTATCATTTGTCTGATATACAGACTGTATTTAATGGACCTTTTGCCCACAAAGAAGGACCCAACCATCAGCTGGTATCCTATCAGGGTAGAATTCCATATCCTCGCCCAGGAACTGTAAGTATCCAAGAAAGCTTTCTATTTTGCTTTTTTAAAAATATTCAACTTAACAAGAAATAAATATCATGTTGGTGCTTTTTAAACAGAACCATAGATGTACTGGTTTACTCATTGTAATTTTTCAGGTCATGGGCTCCCAGATTTGGGATTTAAAAAAAAAAGGTATATATATTATAACCCTCTGCAATTTTTCCTAAGTGCTATTGCTAATAAAATCTCATTTAGGTTTCAGAACAACTGGGTGGGTTAGGGCAGAGATATTTTCCTGATTTTATTAACATAAAAACCATAACTTACAAAGTGTTAACATTTGGTAATTGCTTTTCACAACTCTTTCTTATATTAAGGAATCTCATGGCCATGTGAGAATTAATTTAGAGATAAATTATGTAGAGGTATTTCAATTTTAAAATATATTTAATTAAAAGTTATATATTGTAAATTTCTCAAAAGAAGAAAATGGTATGTGGGAGCAAATAATTACAATGAAAGTGATGTTATAATTCTGCTTATAAACTGAGGCATACAAATATATTCATGTCTTGCAAGGCTAGTATTATTAAAGGGTACATGGAAAACAAACTTTTGCAGCTGAAGTTACAGACAATGCACTGGCAGATTGGAATTGAATTCTTTGTAGAACTACAATGATTACAGTCCTACTATTTGTTTTTCATTTGGCCCATTGGTAATGCTGCATTGCATTCTAGACTATTGATTATAGTTTCTGTCTTTGCAAAATCTCATACAGTACACTGAATTGGGAGGAAATGTTATGCAATTTACTATCAAGAGACATATAATTTTCTTATATCTTTATATTTCATAGAATAGGGTTATAATTATAAAATGTAGATGTGACTAAAGAAGAATAATTTTATGGAAAAAATCAAAAGATTGTTGTTAATATAATATTTCTTCAACAACAAAAGATTTCTTTTTCCTTTTTCTTTGAATATGAAATTCCCTTTGCCAATATGTTTATTCATCTGACATAATTTTTACATTTGTTGGTTCACTTTATTTTTGTGTTATTAGAGTTTATGTATTATTGACTTATTTATTTTCTCATCATCTTAAATTATACCACTGTCAATTTTTTTTTTAAATAGGAAAAATAGTTTGCTAAGCCTTTAAAGAACCTATTTATTTATTCAAAATTTAAAAGGGTTCAAGTTTGGTTCCCTGGCTAGGAAACTCAAAGGTTAATCATTGATACATATCTTATTAAAATAATTAACTCTTAATTGACTTTGGAAAGATTATAAGCGTTGCTATTTGTCCATGAAGAAATTAAATTTTTAAAAGCCATACTTCATCATGGCTGACTGGGAGGTGGGAAAAACATAATTATTTTGTATAACACATGGAAAAGAAGTTAACAGATATATCTCTCTTAAGGTACCTCATATTAGGGTCTGTTGGATAAGATGCAAGGATTACCTAAGAGTATGGAAATGAAGGGAGAAGCTGAGGAACTCAAATTCCAACACAACACAAGACTCTTATTTTATTCACTCTATTTCGTGCATTTCTAGGTGACTCACTGATAACATATTCAAAAATAAATCATATTTTTGAGAATTACTTGCTATTTGAAGTTGACAAAATCATTGCTTCATCTTAATATGGAAAATTAAGAGGTGGTTGTGATTGCATATGCTCTTATCAGTTATTATTTTGGGCAACATATATACTGGTTTCAGACCTCAACAAAATTTAATTTTCCCCCAAATAAAACCTTAGGAGAGACCCCTTAGATAAACAAATAAAAGAGATCACAGATGCCATGCTAGAATCATGATTTGAGGCCTCAGAGCCTCAGGGGTATGTTCGGGGGCCAGCCACCTGACTGGCAGAGCAGACTGTGCACACCTCCTCTCAAGTAAGGGCATGACAGTGGGGACATGAATTCAGCATGGGGGGGATATTTGAACCTTGTGCATCGGCAAACATTACAAAATCGGGGATTTTTTTTTTCCTGAAGAAAAGCCACCCCTCATCAGACTCTTCACCCGAATGGCAGCTCACAAGGACTCTGAGAATCACAGGGAGAAAACCACTCATGTTAAATAGCTATTATTCAGCATAAAATGTAGGAATAGATAAACCCTTTTTAAAATAAAATAAGCCCATGCTAAATTAGAAAATTCTGCTAACAGTCCCACTTTTCACTCTTTCTGAGCTCCTTAAGAATAAACATTTTGGTCCTGTTCTAAAGCACTGTGGTAAAAGCCACGGCTTAGTAACACACATCTGGCGCAGACTCCGTGAAAAAAAGGGAGTAGTCAGAACTTGAGACATATTCCTATAATGTGGTTTCTCACATCTGGTGCTGATATCAGAGCAGCTCCTTTAAATAAAAAAAAAAAAGTGTCAGCCGAGTGATCCTTAGGAAATAAGAGGCAGGGTGGAGGAATGACCTCTGGAACTCCTCCTGGAAAAGCGTACCTCCCTGAAGATTTGGTCCCTCCACCCTTCACTGAGCTATAGGCCATGAAGTCAGCCCTCTGACTCAGAATGGCCAGTGGCTGTCTCCTCCCTAGGCTTCAGGGTGTAACGTCCCACTTATGTAGCCAGAAGACCTGTCGCCAAGTGACCCAAAGCATTCCCTCTTCTCTAGTGTTAAGAATGTTGCCTCTGACATCCTCCCAGTGAAGGATCAACTGTGATCACTGTACTTTATTTCCCTACAAGGTAGTCCAGTTGCTGGATCAACTTCATAAATATATGACTGGATTCTTAAAGAAATGAAAGGGGCAGAAATCTTATACCCTCATCCTAATGTTTCCTGTAGGTGCTTCTTTTCAAGCAGGATTGATGGATGTGTTAGCAAACTGCCCCACCAGCCAGCTTAAGTCAGTAGGAAAAAGCCTGCCAATTGTGTCATAATGTTTTTCCATAAGTAATTCAAGTTTGTGGAAGAAACAAGACACCTTTGGTATGTTGGAAAGGGCAGCCAAAGACTGCAGATTCTGTCTGTGGCTGAGCTAACATATTACATTATTCTGTTGCAACGTGTATAAAACTTGTGTAGAAGATTGTGTTTGCTTACACTATCCTGTTAAAGCAGAACCTAATAAAACTCTTCACTTTTAACATCTGGTTATAAGGGGAACACAACCATCTGCTTTGATTATCATGCTTTGAACAGACCTGCTACCTAGTACAGCAAAAGAACACAGAAAATTCATGATTCGCTTAGTGGTAGCAAGAAAGGGAGAAGTTTATTGCTGGCACTTTTCTTGATTGCATGCATCTTTTGGTGATTCTTACTTTAGAAGTATTTCTATTCCTCATAGATGTTTAAAAACATTCAACTAGGAAAGCTTACAATTAAACACATAAGGCATATAGACATGAAAAATTAATTACATATTGTTTGACATCATTATTCCAGTCATGTGAATAAAATAGACAATAAATACTATCAAAGTCTAGAGGAGAGAGAAATAGTTGTGGGACAGCCTTGATTGGGGAAGGCATATGAAAATGTAAGTCTGAGCGGGCCTTGAAGAGCAGTTGGATGTGGGTAATTTGGATAGGAAGGAAGGGTGTTTCAGACAAAGGTGGTAGCATATGTTACAAGGCAAAGCTAGAAATTAAGAAGTGAATCCTAGAAGCTCTGCTTGGGCTAGCAGGACTAGAGCAGAGGGCTCTTGTAAGTAGCGGAGGATAAATGTAAGGAAGATGAGGGCCAGCCAGTGCATAAATATGTCTTCAACTATGCAATTATTTGTACTTTAAATAACGGGCCTGGATTATAGAGGGTTTAAACATAGATTGCTTTTTTCTCAAGACCCAAGATTCAAATACCAATGCTAGAAACTAGCCCAGATTCTGTAATGCCATTTATTTATGTTCATTTATTCATCCATATACCACTCATCTTTCAAGTGTTAAGTTAAGCTGCCCTTCAGCATGCCAGTCCTTCTCTGACTAGTTTTGCATTTCTTTTCTATTGTTGTTAGCTTCGACTTCTACCTCTTTCCTCCAGTTGACTCTCTTTGATCCAGCAATGCCCCAGCAATTGTATTTGTTCCCTAAATATCCAAATTTCATTGTTTTTATCTCTAAACCTGTTCACTAATCCTGGTAGCCTAAGTTCTCTACTATTCTAAAATCATTTAAGAATATCGATTCAAATATATATACAGTTGATCATAAACCAAGCTCTGTTGTTTATCTTATGTTTCTCAAATTATTATTACGTCTTAATTGTTGTTTTGCTTTGAATACGTCATCTTCCTTATGAGAATTCTTGTGTCTAAAAGACAATGGTAGCTTCTTATTCTTCTCTCTTACTGGGCACATCAAAATGCTTTATCAATTAAAAGCTTTCCAAAGAATGGACATATGTATTAATATATGAATATATTACTCCTGAAAACTAGTGTAATGGATGTGAGGATTGGGAGAATATTTATGAGCATTCAAAGACAGCAAATATTCTGGAATATATGAGAATAGAAAAGAAACTAAGTGAGGGCAACAATTGCTAATACTTCTGGAATATGGCATTCTTATTGTTCCTAGTGTTTCACCTAAAACTTTATTCATCAAAACACTTAAAATGTCTTTACTCAGAAAAGGCATACTTATCACTGCTTGATAAACAGACAGTGAGAACTGGGAAAACAAATGAGAAGTTTAACCAAAATTACATAATGACTATTTATAAAACAAAATTATCCTTCTGGAGAATGAGACGTCGGTGTAATCAATGTTCAAAGGCTTTGTTTTTATGGTAGCACATGAATGTTACGCCGTCATGAGGTTTCAGTACATATGCTTTTGTGTATCAAGGTGAAGGATAAGTTAATCGCCTCTTATTTATAGTTGGCATTATTACAATAGGCAAATTCACAAGCCCAGATAGTCGGCAAAAGGAAATCTATTTCTGTTCTTGCCACCATCATTGTCACTTACTTGGTGTCTTATCTGCAAAATTTATGCCATGAATCAATAGAAAATTAATTATTGTCAAAGATTTCTTTTGTAATTTGACAATAAACTCACACTAGGAGATACTATTTTCTAAGCAAGGAGTTCATAGTGAATATAAAGCAAAAGTCCCAAATACGAAGCACTTGAATGAATATAAAATAACTTATTTGACTTGTGTGGGTTATGTGATTAACAACTACAGTTTTGAGCAACTGAAGCATAATTTTTATCTGAATTTCAATTACCATTAAGTAAAACCCAGAAACTAGGCAACAATCTAATACGTTTATTACACATGAGAATAATTGCTAACTGGAAATTATAAAAATTGCCTAGTTTATATGCTAATTTTGGGTCTCTCTGGAATTCACAAGTGAGACTGCTCGCAAATATTTAAGGAGACATCTCAGCTTAGCAAACCATAATTGGTGGTGTTTTATGAAGGGCTGCAACTATTTAAATTGCCCATGTATTTGTTCTTTCCATGTTTTCATTCGGTGAGTGATATATTTCCCTTTTTCCACTTTTGTGAGGAGTGAGGGTAGAAAACACCCATAATTCTACCCTCCTCAGAAGCATGGAACACATCCATCAGTTTAGAACACCCTCAGATGACACTCTGGGCCCTCATTTGGTCTTTTTCATGGGCAATGTATAAGCAGGTATATTCAAATGTAATGCTTTTTCCTCGAGTAAAGTGTATGAGCTCCGGATGAAAGTCTAGTTAATGGGATTCGGAATGAGAGGCTTAGTTTTATTACTGGTCTCATTATCTCTTAGTGAAGTCACTGAATTGCTCCTTGTGCCTTTCTACAAAAAGATAACTACTTTTACTAGTCCTGTAAAAGAATTCTAGTAATGTTAACTGGCCAAAGTTAGTCTAAATATCGCCTTCCAGTGACACAGTCTAAATGAGTGAGAGCACGTTAGTGATTGGCTGAGGCTTATCTGCAGTCGTGGCGCTCCCTGAGAGTGCCGGCCCAGAGGCACTGATACTGGACAGTGGCTGCTGCAGAGGTTGCCGAGTTTTGTTTGGTCCCTGAAGTCCTTTGTCTTTTCTTACATTGAGTCAGCATTAAAATTTGGCAGACAGCACTTAAAATTCCACACTTCTGTCATCTGTTGACATCTAGTCAAACTTGTCTTGTATTCCTGGATAGGAGCAATTATGTAGAAGCAATTGTTTATTGCCCAATTTTGAATAACATGTAACTTGGCAGTTTGTATTTCCCCATTACATCCTGCTGTTTGCCACAGATGCTGTTCCCATTGCTATTGACCAAGAAGCTTGATTTATTGCTTTCCTTTTACTTCATACCTCTCTAAAGAGAATATATGAAAACTGGAACAGAAGTGCTTTTGTTTCATGAAGAATATGACAGAGTTTTTGTTTCTGCAAGTAGAGGTATTAGAGTGAGACAAATAATGTTTGTTTGTGTAAAAACATTGTGTAAAAAAGCCAACAGGCTTGCTCATATAACTTAATACTAGGATCTCTTAGTGAGTGAGTGTGAGTTCCGAGCTTGAGCAGCTCCCGGCCGCCCTTGAGTTTGGCCTTAGGTGCCCTGTCAATGGAATCTTTCCTCGGAAGCTCTTCTCCTGCCCCCTTTCCAGAGCTGCTGAAGCTGTCCGGCAGTCCTCCAAACCTCCTTACTGCTTTGTCGGCCCCTCGGAACTTGATGCTCTGGATTTTTCCTGTCCTAGCCGGAATTGGGACCCGTCTTTTAGCCCTTGTACCAAAATTCAATGCCAGATACAATAGAGTAATTCACTTATTAAACTACACTTTGTCTAATATCTATTTGTCAGCTTTGTTGAAGGTCTGAGAGTTAAACAATAAACAAAATATACCCAGTTAAAGTCAATATACAGTTTACATTCTAAAGAAAAAAACATACAATAAAGATACAAGCAACTAATATATAGTATACAGTTAGATAAATAGGGGTGTGAAGAAAAATAAAGTAGGCTAAGAAGACAGAGAGTAGACATAGAGATAGAGAACTATTTTTCTGCGTGTCATTACCTTTAAGGAAGTAACTCTTGAACTAAGAACTGAATGAGGTGACACAGAAACCATGGAGTTGTCTGGAGAGGGGTACTCCAGATGGAGAACAGCAAGTGCCAAGTTATTGGGGTGGGGGGGCCTGCTCGAGGCTCTGAAAGAGCAACAACTGCCATGGGAATGGTAGACACAGCGGCCACCCACGCAGGGCCTCACCGACCATGCTAAGCTGTTGCGATTTTATTCTACATGTAATGGAAGTCACTGGAGTCTTTTCTAGAGGTGAATTTTCAGGTCTCATTTCCCCAACTTCAGCAATCCCTCTTTTGGGAGGGGAGATCAGATGGAATAAAACTCTTGCACATTGGAGTTCTGACTTAATTTGATAGTGATAATCTAACTTATTTTAGCCAGTAGCAGCATTAGATTATATCCACAAGATTTTCTTTTCTTACAACACTGTACCTGGCACAGAGTAAGTAAGGACAAAGAAGTGGTAGATGGGAGGGTGAAAAGCTCTGTCATATACAAAATGTCATCAGCTCCTCTCTGAACACAAATAGGGAAGGATAAGTGGACTTAGCCTCACTTGAATGATATTATACACCTGTATATTCATGTTCTACAGATAAGACTATATAGAGTCATGCTGTTTTCTCTTCATGGGTAGCAAATACAGACATTCCCTGGCTTGCAATGGTCAGCTTACGATTTTTCAACTACACAGTGGCATGAAAGTGATACACATTCAGTGGAAACCATACTTTGAATTAGGGTCCTTTCCTGGGCCGGCGGCATGTGGGACATCCTCTCTCTCGACCCTGAGTGAGCCAGTGAGCGGCAGCTCGCGGCGGCCACACCATCACAAGAGTGAACAGCTACTAACCTTACAGCCGGTCTGTCCCCATACAACCGTTCTGTTTTTCCCTTTCAGTACTGTGTTCAATAAATTACACGAGATATTCAACAAAACAGGCTTTGTATTAGATGATTTTGCTTGGGGTAGGCTAATGTAAGTGTTCTGAGCACGTTTAAGGTAGGTGAGTCTAAGCTATGATATTTTTTAGGTTAGGTGTATTAAATGCATTTTTGGCTTATAATATTTTCAATTTGCAGTGGTTTCTCAGGGCATAAGCCCATCATGAGGAAAATCCGTACGGTTAAAACAACTTGAGCTTCTAAGTATTTTGAAAAGTAGAGGGCTGTTTGTTATTACTAAAACAAAGTGATTATCTTATTAACTGCTTCTATTTAAAACATTTTTGTAGTGCCCAGGAGGAGCATTTACACCCAATATGAGAACCACTAAGGAGTTTCCAGATGATGTTGTCACTTTTATTCGGAACCATCCTCTCATGTACAATTCCATCTACCCAATCCACAGAAGGCCTTTGATCGTGCGTATAGGCCCCGACTACAAGTACACAAAGATAGCTGTGGACCGAGTGCATGCTGCTGATGGTAGATACCATGTCCTGTTTCTTGGAACAGGTAAGAATATGAACTTGAACTATACTTTAAGGTGCAGTAAAAGAGCGAAATAAAGGCCGTGAGATTGGAGCCAGAAAGACTCCAATGTTTACTTCTGTCTGACCCTCAGTGAGGTATTTAATGTCTCTGGGCCTCAGTTTTTACATCTGTAAAATGAAATTAATAAAATAACTTACTTTATAAGGTTGACGTAAGGAACAAGTGGGTTAATATATAAAAGTACCTAGAACTGTTCCTGGCAAATGTTATACTGAAATATAATAATAATGAGTTGAATGAAGGGATGGGAAGAAATTTTAAGCATGATTAAGTGTTTCACACAACTGAAGCAAATTCTACAACTTTTTCATAAGTACATGGAACCACTTTCCAATGATAATGATAACGATAATGATATCTATGTTCTAGGTAACATTTAAAAGTGAATTTAATAACTCAAATATAGACTTTTTGAAAATATTAATGGTACCATTTTAATACATCCAAAATTCTAGTTTGTCAATTTATTTAATAGGCAAGTTGAGTGAAAATACTCTTTTTTTATAGACCTTCATGTATGTGGAATGGCTAGCCTTGTAGCAGTGCTTCTCAAAATTGTGGTCTCTGGACCAGTAAAATTAATATCACCAAGAACTTACTGGAAAGGCAAATACTTGGGTTCAACCCAGGAACTCTCGAGATGAGACCCATCGGTCTGTGTTTTAACAAGCCTTCCAGATAATTCCGACACGCACTAAAGTTTGAGAACCACTGTTCAAAAGAAAGAAATTCTAGTTTGCCAGCCCAGCAGTAATTAATAACGTCTTTCAAACATTCCTGACTACCTTGCAGGCACTGATGAAATCTCTTTACTGGTAATATCAGAACTACTCCATTAAATTAGGTACTTTTTCTACTTGTTTAAGAAATATATATAAAATGTGTCCATAAACCTTACTATAAGATATGCAGCAGTGGAATATGTGTCGAGTTAAAGAATTAATTGCAGTCAAACTTCAATCAGTTTAAGATGTGGATGTTTTTTCTTAGCTAAATAAAATTTCAAAGTGTGCTTTTCCTCTAAAGTTCTTAGCTTAATGCTTGTTTATTCTTACACTTAAAACCACAAACCCGAGTCTTTCACTCTCATATAATTTCGGCTTGTACTGATCTGAGGTTGAGAATCTTCTGACATGTATTATTTGGCATTCTTTCCCACACTTGGACATATCTATTTTCACTGATTCTCTCATTGCTTGCCCCATAACTGAGGAATGATCCCTTCTTCTTAGACTAGCCATTCCCTACTCTGCTCTCAATTTTTTCCCCTCCTGCCGTCTCTAGGATCTTTCTTTACCAATTATATTTTTATTCACTTTATTCTTCTATTTCATCTTCTACTGAATCCTTGACTTGGAAATCTTATGCCAGGATATGAAAGTAGACCTACACCTTCACCCCATTGCCACCTCTGCTATACTGCTGATTTTGCTAAGTCTTCAATCTTCTCATGATAAGAAAACTCAGTGGCCTTTAACCATTGAGATACCTTCATCTCCTCTTTGCTTCACTCAGCATTGTGGAATCTCTACCCTTTGCTTCAATCAGAAGTCACATGAGCGCCTCTTACCCTGGCAGGTCCCTTTCAATTTCACTCATCAGCCGGGCTTCTCCTGCCAGTGAGTAAATATGGGTATTCCCTGAGGTTCTGTCCGTGGTCCTCTTCTTTTTACGTATTCTTTGGCCATTCATTGGTTTTAATTATCTATTCTGTGAAAAAAAATCCCAAATGTATATCTCTAGTCATTGCCATTTCCTGAGCCCAATATTTGCATTTACAACTTACTGTTAGAAAACACAAATTGTATGGCCCAGTAATATTTCAAGCATCATGCTTCAACCTCAATGTATCCACTTGTAAAACTCTCTGACGCATACCTAATCCGGTCTTCCATATTTATATTCATACCGCACTTTCCTCTCAAGGTTCTATTTCTCCTTGATATATAATTTCTGTGTAGATTTATCACTGTACCTGGTAATCTCAATAAATATTTGTCAAAATGAATTGAAAATCAGAGCTATGCCCTTTGCTATTCATGTAGTAAAATGAATTCATAACTGATTGCAAAAGCTAATCTTCATTTGTATATAACCTATGTTCCTCAAAGATGTAACCTCTATATGACTACATAAGTTGCATTTACGGTTGGCTCAGATCATCGACATAAAGTCTGCATTTGAAAAAGAATTATTTTTCCTGAATTCAAGTGGTAATTTTAGTGTCACACTTCTCCCTAATATCTCTTTTTCTCAGAAAAAAGTGAATGATTTCTCTTTTTCCTGTTGAAATCTGTCTTATAGGTGGACCCTGATGTGAAAATTGAGTTGTTTTTTCATGCAGATCTACATTAAATATGTAGATTTCATGGATGGAATTCTCAAGTCTTTATAAACTGTGCAGTAATGGCTATTCAGATAGAACTTAGTAAGAAACATACTTTTGTACAAATTCTTTGGTTTTCCTTACCACATAAGTGTCTGGCACCTTTACATAGGCTTTTTATGTTGGTATTTAAACATTTGTGTCATGTTGAAGAATAGTATTTAGGCATATGTTTTTAATTGTACTGGGAAGCTTCCTTAATGATTGCTTACAAAGCCACATGAGTTTCTTCAAGACTCGACTCTAATAGGAAAGTGCGTGGCATGACAGCATCTTCCTGAATAGATGTGACTTACTGAACCATTGAACCTTATCCTCATGGTTGTATCAGACTGCACTATATTTTTAAAACAGAGGTTTCAATTTACCTGAAACTCTAACAACCAGTATATTAGTATAAAATGCTTTTGCCCAAGTCATTCTTGGATTGCTGGTGAAATTTCATCCAAAGAGTGTTCTTGGTGCTTGTTTGTCACTAAAGTGAATAAAATAGCCTGTACAGAAACGAAACAGGAGAATCACAGGTCACTGTGGTTTCTTTGTGTATCTAAATGTCTGAGGCAGGATATAGTATGTTTTGGGTGTCACGAAATCCCAATGTACCAGAGAGCCTTTCAGCTGTTAATAGGTAAATAACAATGGTCCAGTTATTGCTGCACTGAGGCAAGCTTCTCTCATGGACTTCCCTGTACTGTCATGGAAAATTCAGGGGAATTTAATGAAGATATTAGTTGTCAAAGCAGTTGCCGTAGGAAAAACTTATGTGACCGTTAACCAGAACACAGGTGGGATACTGTGTAACTGTATTCACTTAGACTATCATGAATGGTTTTGTACCTGGCCGAATCTCCGTGGCAGTTGTGCGGGCTTGGTGCCTGGCACCTGCTCCTGCTAGGGCACCACTGCAGCCTGCGCTGGCTGGGTTTGAAAGGCTGGTAATCTGGCCTTCCAGCTCTTTATATTTTCTGTGCTGCTAAATGCCAAGATAGATAGATAATAGAAAGAAAGAAAGCTTTGTCCTCTCATCATTTATTTCGTACAGGTTGTATTATCAATATCCAGTCTAGGGATCAGCAAACCACCCCCTGGACCAAATGGAGCCACTGAATGTTTGGTTCGTAAGCTAAGGATGGTGTTTAACATTTTTAAACAATTGAAAAAAATAAGAATATTTCATGAGCTGTGAAATATATAACATTTTTAGATTTTGGAGTCCATAAAGTTTTATTAGAATACAGCCACATCCATTCCTTTGCGTTTTGCCCGTAGCTGCCTGTGTACTGCAGCCCCAGAGCTGAGTGGTCACCACACAGACTGCTTAGTCCACAAAGCCTAAAATTTTTATTATTTGGCCTTTTTCAGAAAACGTTTGCTCACCCTGTTTTGTTTGATAATTGGATCATTTTAGGAAAATGAAGGCTTCGTAAAGAAGCTATTTTCTAATAATGTAGTTATAATACAGGAATTCATGATGTTGCCCAAAATAAATATTTCCTTTTATCTTGAGTAAAAAATATCTTGTTCTATTAAAACTTAAACTAGAAACTAAATTTAATTATTTTCCCATTTGTTCCTACCAATACCCCCTCTAAAAAGAACAGGTTGAAAAGAAATGCATTTTAAAAGCAACGCTTGGTTTTATTGGGTAGTATTTGGTGTTTCACAGCATTTTTGTTTTGTTTAGCTCTTAGTATTAGGTCTGTGGGTAATTTTATGTTCCTTACTCCCCCTTCTTTTTTTTCTTTTTTTCTTAATCTTTAGAAAGGGCTGTAACACAGCAGGCAAGGGCTCTCGCAGGATTAACATTTCTATTTTAACTTTGCCACCTACTGCTTACATCTAGGCCATTTGTTCAAAGCCAGCTGTATTGCACAGTGAAAAGATTTTTGCCTGTTTTCCTTTTGCCTCCAGAGTTATGAAAATATTTAAGTATCTGGGTCAGGTTCAGATATATTTTGTCAAATTTATATTATTAGCATTATATATGAATCAGAGTGACGTGTGGTCTCTGATGAAACAACAAAAGTATCCTTGTGAATGGGTGTTAGAGGTTTAGGATGATTTAACACCATTATGGTTTTTAATGTAAGGTCGATAAATGTGGTGTTTTGCCAAAATTCTTACATAGTATGTACTGTTTCATGCTTCTTATTAGCTTCTGTTGAACTGGATGAGTACTGAGTTGGAATGTTGTCTCCTTAATAACTCCTTTGAAAGTGTGGAGTTTTGAAGTGTACACCACATATGTAACTACAGGTTTAACAATGTTTGCCTTGCAGCATTACAGGGTAACTCCCTTCATAGTAACTAACCGGTTTTGGCAGTTGCATCTCTCGGAGGGGCACCCTTAATGAAATGCAGAGCCGGGCATTCTGCTTTTGAAAGAGTTCCCCAAAATACTCCATGTAAACTTTGATAGCTGGAGCAGTGCATTTGAGTTCAGAAAAGACTACCATCAGTTGGAAGCTGTGCATAGATGTCACTCTGAGGGTAATGTCTGGACTTCCTCTTCACTTAGGAGTAAGGAACAAATCCCTTTTACAAGTCACTGGTTTTTAATAACATTGCAGTTCACTGCTTTCCAAAGAAGAATCTAGAAACTTCTGAGTTTATCAAGGATTCCACAGGGATTTTAACAGCAGGAAATACTAATGGAACAGAGTGGACTGATGGCTGACTTGACAGCAGAATGATGATAAATCATGGTGTGATGACTTCTTGATCATGCAGAAAAGTAGCAAAAAGAGATATATGAAGAGAAAAAGTAGAATAGCCCATATAATGATTGCTATTCCAGAAATAAATGTTCTCATTTAAATTTTACATTAAAAAGAATATTTATTAAAAATAAATGTATGGCTAATTGCTAAAAAAAGTATTTCAAAAAATGCAAATCTTTTCCTTTGAGCTACTCTTCAGAGATATATCATTTAAAAGCAGCATAAAATATCACATGATGATTATATAAATATTAGTGTTGCTAATTTGCCTGAATTACCCATTTTTTTATTTAGTATTCTACTTATTTGCAAAGAAGTATACTCTTCCAGGTTTCTGAAATATTTTATTACTATTTTAATGATGCTAATTAAATTTATTTACATACTTACCTTTTGCCAGATGTTATTGAATTTCATCCAACCCTGTAACTGTCATATGACAAATTGTGAGACTGTAAAATCCATGGGGGGCAAGGGTTTTTGTCTGATTTATTCATTGCTATGACTTCAATACCTAGAATAGTGCACCACTCAAAGTTGTTACTCAGTAGATATTATTTGAATGAATGAAGGAATGTGTTGTAATTATCCTCCACTGTGTTTGGGCAGAAGCTCAGGTAAGTTGAGATCACACAGATATTTAGCATGTGAAACAGCCAGGAGATGACCTCTTGCTGTCTGTCTCTCATCCTGAGTATTTATCCTCTTTACTTAAGTACCTCATTGACTATCACCATTTTATATATAGTTTTCCTTTAATGAAGTTAAGATGATTTCATTTATATTTTCTCATTTTACTGTGAACAAAATATTTCAGCCACACATGTCAAGACATCACCTACACGTTGACATTCAACGTTAGCACCAGCATTGCTTTGAGGGACATCACTCCCTTTTGTCCATCCACATGTCGTCACCAGGTCTCACATGTGAACAGGACACATCTTACAAGGTGACAGAGAAGACTTGGAACAGACTGGATTTGTGTGTGAATTAAATACATTAGAATTTAACTTGTGAGCTGATTTTTTTATGTCAGTTACCATATACTGAGGAACGAAGAAGGTGATAGTTTGGTGGGGGAGGAGAAGATGCAGAAATGGAATAGGATGTTAACTTTTGATGTATCAAATAAGTCTTTGCACATTTCAAAACTAATTTTTAAATTTTAAATTTCCTTCAGTATGTTACATATAAATCTCTTTGGCATGCTTCTACTTATTTGACTGAAATGGATTTTGTATATTTGATATATTTGGAGGATTTCAGAATATCAAGCACCTCCCAGCAGGAAACATGGCAGTGATATTCCCTGTAACCCTGGATGTTTTACTATTTAATCATGGTTATTTTCCTGGATTACTTGAAAACAACTATAGTCAAACCCCAACCCTGTATGTTGCCTTCTTTTAACACTTTACTCTTATATGAATGTAAGAATATTTTCAGCATAAAGACAATTTATGGAGTCTTTTGTCTGCATGTCAAAAAGAAATAAACACTGTGCTCTTGTTCTCAATGTGCTGCCAAGTTTCCCAGAGGCAGACTTGGCAGCCTTTGTGCCTAGAGAAGAAGTCACAGCCTACTCCACGGCCAGGCCAGCGGTTCTCCTTGTGACTACACAGTGGAGGTCTATAGCTCGCTGTCAGCAGTGGGGGTGGCTTTTGTAGAAAACCACGTTTTTAAAAAAATTTTGCTATTATTATTGTACAATTACATGAGCAATATTATGGTTACTAGACTCCCCCTATTACCAAGTCCCCACCACATACCCCATTACAGTCACTGTCCATCAGCGTAGTAAGATGCTATAGAATCACTACTTGTCTTCTCTGTGTTATACTGCCTTCCCCGTATCCCCCCCCACTGCTAGATTACGTGTGCTAATAGTAATACCCCTTTTTTCACCTTATCCCTCCCCTCCCACCCATCTTTTCCAGTTCCTTTCCCTTTGGTAACTGTTAGTCCATTCTTGGGTTCTGTGAGTCTGCTGATGTTTTGTTCCTTCAGTTTTTCCTTTATTCTTATACTCCACAGATTAATAAAATCATTTGATATTTGTCTTTTTCCACTTGACTTATTTCACTGAGCATAATACCCTCTAGCTCCATCCATGTTGTTGCAAATGGTAGGATTTCTTTTCTTCTTGTGGCTGAATAATATTCCATTGTGTGTATGTACCACATCTTCTTTATCCATTCATCTACTGATGGACACTTAGGTTGCTTCCATTTCTTGGCTATTGTAAATAGTGCTGTAATAAACATAGGGGTGCATCTGTCTTTTTGAAACTGGGCTGCTGCATTCTTAGGGTAAATTCCTAGGAGTGGAATTCCTGGGTCAAATGGTATTTATTTTGAGTTTTTTGAGGAACCTCCATACTGCTTTCCACACTGGTTGAAATAATTTACATTCCCACCAGCAGTGTAGAAGGGTTCCCCTTTCTCCACATCCTCGCCAACATTTGTTGTTGTTTGTCTTTTGGATGTTGGCCATCTTAACTGGTGTGAGGTGATATCTCATTGTGGTTTTAATTTGCATTTCTCTGATGATTAGCGATGTGGAGCATTTTTTCTTTTGCCTGTTGGCCATCTGAATTTCTTTGGAGAAGTGTCTGTTCAGCTCCTTGGCCCATTTTTTAATTGGCTTATTTATTTTTTGTTTGTTGAGGTGCGTATGGTCTTTATATAAAATGGATGTCAACCCCTTATCAGATATGTCATTTATGAATATATTCTCCCATACTGTAAGATGTCTTTTTGTTCTATTGATGGTGTCCTTTGCTGTACAGAAGCTTTTTAGTTTGATATAGTCCCCCTTGTTCATTTTTGCTTTTGTTTTCCTTGCCTGGGGAGATATGTTCATGAAGAAGTTCCTCATATTTATGTCCAAGAGATTTTTGCCTATCGTTTTTTCTAAGAGTTTTATGGTTTCATGACTTACATTCAAGTCTTTGATCCATTTTAGGTTTACTTTTGTATATGGGGTTAGACAGTAGTCCTGTTTCATTCTCTTAGATGTAGCTGTCCAGTTTTGCCAACATCAGCTGTTGAAGAGGCTGCCATTTCCCCATTGTATATCCATGGATCCTTTATCACATATTAATTGACCATATGCTTGGATTTATATCTGGGCTTTCTAGTCTGTTCCATTGGTCTAGGGTCTGTTCTTGTGCCAGTACCAAATTGTCTTGATTACTGTGGCTTTGTACTAGAGCTTGAAGTGAGGTAGCGTAATTCCCCCCACTTTGTTCTTCTTTCTCAGTATTGCTTTTGCTATTCGGGGTCTTTTGTGGTTCCATATGAATTTTAGAACTATTTGCTCTAGTTCATTGAAGAATGCTGTTGGTATTTTGATAGGGATTGCATTGAATCTGTAGATTGCTTTAGGCAGGATGGCCATTTTGACAATATTAATTCTTCCTATCCATGAGCATGGGATGTGTTTCCATTTATTGGTATCTTCTTTAATTTCTCTCATGAGTGTCTTGTAATTTTAAGAGTATAAGTCTTTCACTTCTTTGGTTAGGTTTATTCCTAGGTATTTAATTCTTTTTGATGCAATTGTGATTGGAATTGTTTTCCTGATTTCTCTTTCTGCTAGTTTACCGTTAGTGTACAGAAATGCAACAGATTTCTGTATTAATTTTGTATCCCATAACTTTACTGAATTCAGATATTAGATCCAGTAGTTTTGGAGTGGATTCTTTAGGATTTTTTATGTACAGTATCATGTCATCGGCCAACAGGAACAGTTTGACTTCTTTCTTACTAATCTGGCTGCCTTTTATTTCTTTGTGTTGTCTGATTGCTGTGGCTAGGACCTCTAGAACTATGTTGAATAAAAGTGGGGAGAGTGGGCATCCTTGTCTTATTCCCTATCTTAAAGGAAAAGCTTTCAGCTTCTTGCTGTTAAGTATATTGTTGGCTGTAGGTTTGTCAAATACGGTCTTTATTATGTTGAGGTACTTGCCCTCTATACCCATTTTGTTGAGAGTTGTTATCATGATTGGATGTTGAATTTTGTCAAATGCTTTTTCAGCATCTCTGGAGATGATCATGTGGTTTTTGTCCTTCTTTTTGTTGATGTGGTGGATGATGTTGATGGACTTTTGAATGTTATACTATCCTTGAATCCCTGGGATGAATCCCATTTGATCATGATGGATGATCTTTTTGATGTATTTTTTAATTCTGTTTGCTAATATTTTGTTGAGTATTTTTGCATCTATGTTCATCAGGGATATTGATCTGTAATTTTCTTTTTTTTGTGGTGTCTTTGCCTGGTTTTGGTATTAGAGTAATGTTGCCCTTGTAGAATGAGTTTGGGAGTATTCCCTCCTCTTCTACTTTTTGGAAAACATTAAGAAGGATGGGTATTAGGTCTTTACTAAATGTTTGATAAAATTCATCAGTGAAACCATCTGGTCCAGGAGTTTGTTCTTAGATAGTTTTTTGATTACCAATTCAATTTCCTTGCTGGTAACTGGTCTGTTCAGATTTTCTGTTTCTTCCGGACTAAGCCTTGGTAGGTTGTATCTTTCCAGAAAGTTGTAAATTTCTTCTAGGTTATCTAGTTTGTTAGCATATAATTTTTCATAGTATTCTCTCATAATTCTTTGTATTTCTGTGTTGTCCATTGTGATTTTTCCTTTCTCATTTCTGATTCTGTTTATGTGTGTAGACTCTTTTTTCTTTCTTGAAAAGTCTGGCTAGGGTTTTATCTGTTTTGCTTATTTTCTCAAAGAACCAACCCCTGCTTTCACTGATTCTTTCTATTGTTTTATTCTTCTCAATTTTATTTATTTCTACTTTAATCTTTATTATGTCCCTCCTTCTACTGACTTTGGGCCTCATTTGTTATTCCTTTTCTAGTTTCATTAATTTTGAGTTTAGACTGTTCATTTGAGATTGTTCTTCTTTCCGGAGGTAGGCCTCTATTGCAATATATTTCCCTCTTAGCACAGTCTTTGCTGAATCCCATAGACTTTGACTTGTTGAATTATTGTTGTCATTAGTCTCCATATATTGCTTGATCTCTGTTTTTATTTGGTCATTGACCCATTGATTATTTAGGAGCATGTTATTAAGCCTCCATGTGTTTGTGAGCTTTTTCATTATCTTTGTGTAATTTATTTCTAGTTTCATACCTTTGTGATCTGAGAACCTGGTTGGTACAATTTCAATCTTTTTGAATTTGCTGATGTTCTTTTTGTGGCCTGTGTATGATTTATTCTTGAAAATGTTCCATGTGCACTTGAGAAGAATGTGTATCCTGTTGCTTTTGGATGGAGTGTTCTGTAGATGTCCATTAGGTCCATCTGTTCTAATGTGATGTTCAGTGCCTGTGTCTCTATTTATTTTCTGTCTGGTTGATCTGTGCTTTGGAGTGAGTGGTTTGTTGAAGTCTCCTAGAATGAATACATTGCATTCTATTTCCCCTTTTAATTCTGTTAGTATTTGTTTCACATGTGTAGGTGTTCCTGTGTTAGGTGCATAGATATTTATAATGGTTATATCTTCTTGTTGGATTGACCCTTTTATCATTATGTAATGTCCTTCTTTGTCTCTTGTGACTTTCTTTGTTTTGAAGTCTATGTTTTCTGATACAAGTACTGCAACTCTTGCTTTTTTCTCCCTATTAGTTGCATGAAATATCTTTTTCCATCCCTTTACTTTCATTCTGTGTATGTCTTTGGGCTCGAAGTGAGTCTTGTGTAGGCAGTATATAGATGGGTCTTGTTTTTTTATCCATTTAGTAACTCTATGTCTTTTGATTTGGGCATTCCGACCATTTACATTTAGGGTGATTATCGATAGGTATGTACTTGTTGCCGTTGCAGGCTTTAGTTTTGTGGTTACCAAAGGTTCAAGGGTAATTCCCTTACTATCTAACAGGCTAATTTAACTCACTTCGTATTCTATTACAAACAGAACCTAAAGCTTTTTTTTTCCTCCTTTGTCTTCCTCCTCCATTCTTTGTATGTTATAAATCATATTCTGTACTCTTTGTCTAGCCCTTGGGTATCATCTGTTTAGCCTTAGGAATACTTCCATCTAAGGGTGTCCCTCCAAAATGCACTGTAGAGGTGGTTCATGGGAGGTAAATTCTATCATCTTTTACTTATCTGAAAATTGTATAATCCCTCATTCAAATTGAAATGATAACCTTGCTGGGTAGAGTATTCTTGGTTCAAGGCCCTTCTGCTTCATTGCATTAACTATATCATGCCAATCCCTTCTGGCCTGTCAGGATTCTGTTGAGAAGTCTGATGATAGCCTAATGGGGTTTCCTTTGTATGTGATCTTTTTTCTCTCTCTAGCTACTTATAATAGTCTTTAT
Organism: Phataginus tricuspis; assembly: GCA_029783875.1. Classification (NCBI taxonomy): domain Eukaryota; kingdom Metazoa; phylum Chordata; class Mammalia; order Pholidota; family Manidae; genus Phataginus; species Phataginus tricuspis. The sequence goes on along the minus strand of JAQQAC010008880.1, from coordinate 5,338,313 downwards.
CTCTAATCTTTGCCATTTTAATCATTATATGTCTTGATGTTGTCTTCCTTGGGTCCCTTGTGTTGGGAGATCTGTGCACCTCCATGGCTTGAGAGACTATCTCCTTCCCCAGATTGGGGAAGTTTTCAGCAATTATCTCCTCAATGACACTTTCTATCTCTTTTTCTCTCTTCTTCTTCTGGTACCCCTATAATGCAAATATTGTTCCATTTGGATTGGTCACACATTTCTCTCAATATTCTTTCATTCTTAGAGATTCTTTTTTCTCTCTGTGCCTCTGCTTCTTTGTATTCCTCTTCTCTAATTTCTATTCCATTTACCATCTCTTCTACTACATCTAATCTGCTTTTAAATCCGCCCATTGTATGTTTAATTTCAGATACGGAATTTCTTAATGATTGAATCTCCGACTTATATTTGTTCCTGAGTTCTTGAATATTTTTCTGTAGCTTCGTAAGCATGTTTATCATTTTTATTTTGAACTCTCTTTCAGGAAGATTGGTGAGTTCTGTTTCATTTGGCCCTTTTTCAGGGGTGTGTCAGATTTTGGTCTGAACCATGTTCTTTTGATATTTCATATTTCTGTGTGGTGCCCACGACTGCACAGAAACTCCAGTCCCTGGAGCTGCTCAGCCCCTAGAGTAAGGTTGGGGGTCATAGGGGAGCCCAGCTTTTTCCTGAGGGGTGAAAAGATCTGTTTCCTGATTCCCGTCTGCAGTGCCTGTCTCCAGTGTCAGAGCCAGTGGGCCAAGCACACACGTTTAAGCCTCTGTGCTTTGCATCTCTAGCTGTTGTACGCAGGGCCTCCCTCTGGCTGGCCTGCCACCAGCGCAGTGACTGCAGGTTTGTGAGCAGGTACCTGCAGGCCAGTAGAAAGGCTTGGCGGGCTCTTTGTCACAGTGGAGGGGTGGGCTCAGAGCTGAGTGGGCAGCAGGGGGATGGAGCACCTGAAGCCCCTCAAAGCTCCCAACCAGGTGGACAGAGCGTGTCCATAAAATCTTGTCCAGCTCTCCCTTCTCCCATGCAGCAAGCTCAACGCACAGCCCCCCGCCCACCTTCAGCAGCCCTCTTGCTGCTAGGAAGCCTCTCAGACCGCCCGCCCTTCCTCTGACACAGAGTGGCCAGGTTTGCATCCCGTCCTCCACAACTAGCTGGAATGTCAGTCTCCCAGGCCCTCTGCCCGTCCAAGCTTCCCAATGTCCAGAGCACCCCACAATATAGGCTTTGCTCACAAAGTAGATCTCCTGGTCTAGGTGTTCAGCAGTCCCAGGCTTCCACCCCTCCCCCACTCCTTTTCTCTTCCTCCCACCGTTGACCTGGGGTCGGGGAAGGGCTCAAGTCCCACCAGTTCAAGGTTTTGGTACGTTACCAGTTCATGAGGTCTTCTCTGTTCATGAGGTCTGTATGCAGTCTGCCGCAGCCTTCTTTCCTGTTGCTGTTTTCGGGTTAGTTTTATTAACTATATTTTCACACAATCTGTGGTTTTGGGAGAAGCTCACTGTCTCATCTCTCATGCCACCATCTTGAATCCCCTGAAAACCACTTTTTAAATTTTTTCAGTCCAACTGGGAAGAGTTCAAATTACACAGAAGGGAAAGAAAAGTTTCATTTTAGATCATGAAATGTAGTGGATATTGCAACACAATGATTTGAAACTGAATTTTCTGAGGGTGTCTGTGGTATTAGAGTCATATATATTTTACTTAGCTGTATGCTTATTTTCTCTTTCACTAATGTGGTAGATGGAATAATAGCCTCCTAAAGATTACATACAAATCCACAGAACCTATGGGTATCTTACCTTATATAGCAGAAGAAACTTTGCAGATATGATTAATGTTATAGACTTCCTGAATTGACTGGATGTGCCCAATTTAATCTCATATGACTTCTTAAAAGTAGAGGACCTTTCCTGGCTATTGTCAGAGAAGAAGTCACAATGGAAGAAGTTAGATAGCTGTGACTCTGTTGGCCTTAAAGATGGAGGAAGGGGACCATATGCCAAGGAATTCAGATGGTCTCTAGAAACTGGAAAATGCAAGGAAGCAGATTGTCCTTAGGATATCCAGAAAGGAGAGAAGTCCTTCTGACACCTTAATATTAGCCCAGTGAGACCCATGTTGGGTTTCTAGTCTACAGAACTATAAGATAATAAGTGTGTTGTTTTAAAACATGAAATTGGTGGTAATTTATTATAGTAGCAATAGAAAACTAATACAACTACATTCAGAATTCTAGCTTAATTGAAAGACTAGAATAAAATTATTTGACCCTTGTTTTAAAAATTTCCAAAAAAAAAAAGAATAATCCATTCTGATGTTTTAAAACTCTGGCAAAGCTCTTACTGATTAATGCAAAAAGTTAGTATATTCCATAGCTCTTTCTCAACCAGTACAGAATAACACAGTAATTCATCACAAAGATGTTATTTATTCATTCATTATAATTTATAGAGCCTATTGCATGCCAGGGTTTATGATATATAAAGAATAGCAAGAGCATTTTCTTTAAGGAGCTCATGGCCCAGCAGAGGAAACAATTCAATCCAATTCAGTAAATATTATTGGGCACCTGTTTCATTGCACCCGTGCTGTGCATGCCTGGGATATATCAGCAACCGAAGAGACCATGATCCCTGCCCCGTGGACTTATATTCTACTGGAAGAGAAAATGAGAATAGCAAGTAAACAAATTATATCACCTATTTGAAGTTGATAAGTGCTATGAAAAAATAGTGCATAGCCAGTGAAGGAGCTATGTGGTCAGGGTTTGCTTCATTGAGAAAGTTAATGTTGAACAAAGACTTGAAAGAGTAAGAGAATTAGCCAAAGAGATGTCTAGGATAAGAGCATTGTAAACTTGTCATAGAGAGCAATGTTAAGATTTATAATATAAGGACCGTAGAATCCAGGCTGCCTGATACACATTTGAGATAGTTGTCTATTGCTGCCTATCATATTACCACAAAATTAGTGACTTAAAACAACACACATTATCTCTCAGTTTCTGTAGATGAATGTTAATCTGGACTTTCTGCTCAGGATCTCACAAGGTTGAAATCAAAGTGTAGCCCAGTCTGCCTTCCTTTCTGGAGTTTAAGCCCTCTTGCAAACTCATATCATTTTAGAAAAATTAAGTTCCTTAATTTTGATTCAGGAATGAGGCCACTGCAGTTCCCTGTAATGTGGATCTCTTTGTTGGCCATTCAAACCGTGGTTGTTTGTTCCTTCAAGGCTAGTAAGCTCTCTCCCTTGAATTTCCTAAAACAGGGTTTGATATAATGTTGCATAATCATGGGACTGACATACCATAAACTTTGCATTATTCTATTGGTTAAAGCAACTCATAGGGGATTATCAAGTTCAGGAGATATTTAGGAAGAGGAAAGGACCTGATGATAACATATTGATCTGAGAAATGTGAGCAGGTAAAAAATGTGTCTAGAGTGTTTTATAGTTTTGTGGCTTGGCAAACAGTGTTCGCTGACCAAGGGAATATAGAATCAGCAAGCAGATATGGAGAGTAATGAATTCCTTTTTGAATGGCACACTTATCCTTCCTATGATCTGTTGCACATCAAAGATTGAATGCATCATCTAAAACACATTATCTCATTAAAACCTCACAACAATCCCCTGAGTTAGAATCCTTATCCCCATATTACAGTTGTGTAAATAGCAAGGCTTTGAACAGTTTAATGGCTTGTGTAGCGCTGTGAAGCTATTAGGAACAGTAATTAAATTCAAGCCATGGTCCATCTCACACTGAGTTAAAGATCTGTGGACCATCCAGATGGATAAGTCAAAGAGGGTGTTATTGTAGATACACTCAGCAGAGAGGGCTGTCTAGAGATGTAGATTCGGAGTCATTAGCAATGTAGGTGTTAGCTGAATCCATGACAATCCTTGTGGTCGCTCTAGGGGACTATAAAGATAAGGATTTAACTCTGGGGAGCTCACTTATGGGTCAGAAAATAAAGAGCACTTACCAAGAAAATGGAGAAGTGATCATGAAAGAAACAGAAGGATAAAAGAAAGTAGTGTCATAGTGACCGCGAGAAACGAGAGTAGCAGGCAAGAAAGAAGCCGTGGTCAGGATCATCGGATGTGGCTTAGTTATGTCTGAGTGCCCTTGTGATAGGCTCCTTTCCTCCTTGCCCTGTCTTCTTACATACCAGTGAAGTCTGAGAGGAGAATGACCATGCCAGTGGAAAGAATGAGATGTGAACAGCAGAAAGTAGGAAGAGGTTAACTTGGACAAGCAAATGGTAGATTGAGAGATGACCACATGAAGAGGGGAAAGCTCCTCTCTATCCGGGCACCCAGAAGGGAAGGTAGATGTTTCAAGTCAGTTTTCTGTATATGGTTTAAACTTTGAAAACTAATGCAGAACAGCCTATCTTATGGTAAAAATGTTGCAGGAAAACAGCTTAATTAGTGACCATAAAATTCATTGATCTTAGATGAGTAATTCTTTCCCTAAAGGATAAAGTATTAAATAAAAGAATTAGCTCCACTTTTGCAACTAGGGAAATTTAGTTGTATCTTGGGTGGGATCAGTAGAACCTTACATAGAACATACACATGCATTATTCAAAGTAAGTATTTTGCTTTGAATTGACATATTCATAAAATATTCATGATATAATGCAATAAGGGGTACTAAAACATATGTACATTTTAGTAATTTACAAAATCCCAAACATTAATTTTGGTGATTTCTGAGACCCTATTTGGGTATTTTTTAGCTGTATCACCAGGAAACAACTACAATAATCCATATGTTGATGGATTCTCACTTGGTCTAATACTAAATTATTTTTATCCTAAAAGTACTAAAGAATTTCTTTAACCTTCACAGAGAAAATTAGTTTCTAGAACCAGAAAAAACTTACCTTATTGTAAATTTATTTCAATAATTTAGGTATACCAGATATTTTTCATGAGGATAGATACCTTAGTTGAATAATTAAGTCAAAAAATTTAAATGGCACATTTTGCTGTGCATTGATTCTTTAGTAAACCTCAGCTAAATTAAAATTTGTAATTTAGTCACTCCTTGTATAATTACCAGATTAGTAAAATCTTTGACCTTAAGATTTCTCTTTCAACTTTGCCCCAGAAGTCTGGTTTTCAGTTAACTTATCTAAATGTGTAATTCCAAAACTTTCCACAGCAGTAATGGATACAGGCATGTGTATGCTTACCTGTAAAAGTGTAGATCTACATATGACAGTGTGATATGGAAAATTTTAATTCCCAGAGATTTTCCTCATAATAATTCTAATTTCAGTTGGGATTTCTCTGAAACCTTGTTAAATAAAGAATAATTTATTAGAATAGTTATAAGTTATTCTTGGATGAATTCTAGGCTAATTCACTAGGGAACATGTTTTGACTTCAAAGAACCTAGGTTTAAACCCTGCTCTCTATCATTTACCAGTTTTATGACTTCAAGCAAAATATATAACATCTCTGAGCGAGTTATCTTAATTGTACCTACTTTATGGATGTAGTCTAAAGATTAAATGAGATGATATATGTAAAACCCTGAGTGTACTGGCTGGAAATTAGTAAACATTCAATAGGTACATATATACATGTACCTCTGTAGTAGATATATATTTATTGAAATCAGTCTAACATATATATAAATATAAATGCGTATGTGCATAAATACTTTTGAATTCCTATTATGAATCCTGATACTATTCTATTCACTTGACTGAAGCAATGAACAAAACTCACAAATGTGGCTCCTTTCATAGAGTCCATATTCTTGTGTGAAGAAAGTGGCCATGAATAATATGTACACAATTATTTTATAGTATTACTTAACTGTGAATACACTATATTAAGAAAAGTAGAGAAAGAAAAACTTTAATAACATCATAGATGAATCTGCTGACAATATGGGAACATTTCTCTTTTTGGGAAATTACAGGTAAAAGCAAAGCACTGCTGTAGAATAGTAATAATTTATGTAACAGACGAGGGGTGGAAATAAGGAAGGACAATTTCAGACCATGAGAGTAAAATTAGTTATACTCTCTGTAGAGTTTGTAAAGGAATATTTACATAGGTTCTCTCCTTTGATCCTGAACAGCACTGAAAGGTAGTAAGGCAAGTACTATATCCACATTCTATAGAGAAATAAGAATTACAGGAGGTTGCGTTTGCTCACTATATACCATTCCCCAGTGTAAAACCAGAATAGAATGGATACAGCGGAAACAGAGCACATTATTTCAGGTTTGGGGGAGTAGGTGTATTGTTTTCAGTAGTGGTGTTGGAAGTACCATTAACTGGGCTGTTAATGAGCAATGTTTATCTCCTCCTGAGAGCAACTGCAAAAGAAGAACCATCACAGCGCACAGTTATGCCAGGTGTTCAGCGTACGGGAGTAAAGTACTAATTGGTCATACCCCTTCTTGTGGAACTGCTGTTAGGCAGACTCAATAGCAATGTCCTGAATTGGTAGTTTAGGTCTGCTTTCGAATATTTACATTCTACCTTAACATTTTAGTAAAACTGGAATGTGATTTCAATCTATAGTTTTACTTAATTTGTCTCTTAAATTACTACTTTGTATTGCTCAAGTTATATATGCTTATTTTTTTTATCAAGAAAATAGATAAAAAAAGAAAAGCAATCCTACTTCATATTCCCTTATTTGAAATAAAATATATTTCAGCATTCAGAGGTATTTAAGTAGGAGAAGGTAATGTGTGCATATATATATTAGGTGAAATGGCTTGCAGAACCTTGGACCACACCCTGTGAAATACACACTAGTATTTCTGCAGTGGAATATAGAAATCTTCAAACTAAGTATAATAAATAAAGACTATAAATAGCCTTAAGTAAGTGCAGGTCAGATTTTGTGACCGAATTAGTTCAAGTCGGGACATATTTTAACCACCAAAGGAATTAAAATTAAGAAAACCTTTGAAATTTGCAGTTGCAGAGAAAAGATAATGGATCTGCATTAAAAATAGAGTGTAATCCCCTACTCATATAGAGGGATTATACTTTAAGTACTGATTATTTTTTAACTCTGTAAGATATCATAAATAACTCTGCTTGGCTTTCTTCTGGTAGGGGAGAGGGTTATTTTATTTTACTGTCACTTAAGATTCTCAGAAACATCATCATTTATATTTTATTGAATATTTATTGGTTCACAAGACTGAAAAGCACAATGGGAGGGTGATTTTAGATGTAGTTTGACTAGGGCCTCAGCTTCTTTTGGAGTTCTGGCTCTGTCCTCCTTAGCAGGGAGCAGGGTCAGCTTTGGCCTTGTGTCAGCTTTTCTCTGTTTGCAGATGACTGCATAAGTTCTAAAACAGCTGCAAACTAGACATCCCTTAAGAAAAAGCATTGTATTTGGGTCTTTCGTTCTTCTTATAAATCTGAGTTTTGATTGTAATATTTCCCTTCAGACTAAAAGACATTCTTTAGCATTTCTTCAAATGCAGGAGGTCTCCATGCAACAATTTGTCCTAACTTTTATTAATCTAAATTTTTTATTTCATCTTCATTTTTCAAGAATGGATATAAAATTCTTGGTTAATTCTTTTTTTCCAGCATTTAAAAAGTCATTCCATTATCTTATCACCTCCATGTTTCTAATAAAAAATCAACAATTTTGATATTCCTTGTTCTCATGACATAATGTCTTTTTTCTCTGTCTGCTTTCAACTTTTTTTTTTCTATAGCTTTTGTTTCCAGTGGTGTAAATATGTGTGTGGCTCTTTTTATCTCTATTCACTTGGGTCTCACTGAACTCCTAGATCTACAACATAATATTCTTCATTAAACTTAGGAAGGTTTTAGCCTTTATTTCTTCAAAAACCTTTTTCTTCCCCAATCTCTCCTTATTCTTCCTTCAGAGTTCTAACTGCACATAAATTAGGCCATTAGATATTGTTGCACAAGTCCCAAAGACTGTTCACTTTCTTCAGTAATTTTTTCTCTATATCCCTGCAACTGGATAATTTCTGTTGATGTGGCTTCAAGGTCACTGAATCTTTCAACTCCAACCTGATATTAGGTCTTTAGAGTTAATATTTTATTGCAGTTATTATGCTTTGTTCTAAACAATCCATTTGACTTTTTATAGTTTTTTATTTCTTTGCTGAATTTTTTCTATCTGTTCATTTCCTAAGACCACATATTCCTCTCATTTATGAATTTCCTTTTAATTCTTTGAACATCTTATAGTAGCTATAATAGCTGTCTTAAAGTTGTTCTGTGGTAAGTCCAACATTTGGATAATTTTAACTTATTTTTCTTTTTGACTATTTATTATACATTCATTATCTCTATTTATCTCTCTATTTCTCTCTTCACATATTATAATTTTTGTTGTTGTTGAATACTAAACATTGTAGATAATACCCTGGTTTTAGGTTCCACGTCCTCCCCTGAAGAGTGTTAATTCTTGTTATAGAAGGCAATCAATTACTGATCACCTTGAATGTGTTTAGATTTGTTTCACTATCTGTTAAAATTCTTGGACTCAGGTAAATAACTCTAATTTAACAGGACTAAAAGTCCAAACTCTGTCCTTTGTTTTTCTTATCAAGTCTTGGTTGTGGGTTTGGTTAGCGCAGGCCTAAAGCAGGTCTTCCTCTAGAAAGTGGCACTTAGTCTTATAGGCTCCACCTTTTTGTGTCAGCTGAATGCCAGGGGTTTTAACAAGGTGTTAGTGAGATTTGTTTACTGTGGTAGGGCCAGAATTCCAGCTTCATCCAGATCGCTCTTCCCCAGAACTGCTGAACCTATCATTTATCCATTCCACTCTCCCAATAGCAGCTGCAGTCTGGTAGGCCTTGGGTGGCCACATCCTGCAGATATACAGACAGGAAATCAGCCACAGATTCACAGGGAATTTCCATGTGGACTTGTAGAACCCCTTTTCTGGATAGCTCCCCCTTCTCTGATGCCATATTCCACAAAATGAATTTGCTTCTACTGGCCCAAATTCTCATATCTGCCTCCTCACCTCAGCGAGACCACCTCACCCTACTTGGACACCAGCTGTCCTCACCTCTGGTTGGGAAATTGTTCCCAGGCAGAAAGTGGGGCTATCATGAAGATTACCTTGTAACTTTCCCTTCTCTTAGTGTTGTGATGTCTATTATCCACTACCTACAAAGAATTACCACATATAGTTTGTCCAGTTTTATTGTTGTTTACTACAGGAAGGCTACTCTGGTGTCAGTTACTCCATCATGGCCAACTGCCATATTGCCCTCCAGAAAGATTCTTTGGAAAGAATTTCTACCAGAGGTGTTTGAAAATGCCTATTTTTTTTTTATATCCATTCCAACTCTAGGTTTTATCATTACATTAACGTTTGCAGGTTAAGTGGCCATTTTTGTGATTTCATATATAAATATACTCTTAATATACATTTTTCCCATATATTACACTTTTATATACTAATCATATATATACACTTCGGTTTTCAAAATATCTGAAACTTTTTCTTACACGGGCAATCTTCAAGAATTCTTTAGTACATTCCATATAAATCACTGATTTTATATATTCAGAGGAAGTGTGTTATTTTAGCTAACTTAGGCAGAAAGATTTTAAATTAACATATATATATATATATAAATTGAATTTAGTAGCTTCCTCTCTGGCAAAGAGAGACACCTACCAAGAAATGAAATAGGTTAGAAAGAATTATATTATTCATCTTTTGTGGTTCTCAAATGTTTAACATATATATTCCTTCCATAAAGTTTATTAAAAAATTAGCACTTCTAAAAATGTCAAGTCTGTGGTCTGATGTGAAAACCAACATTTAAATTTTCAGGAAACTCCCTAGGTGACTTGAGTGAGGTAGTCTGAATGCCACAGTTGGAGAAACTATTTGTATGCGCTTTAAAAGAACCATAGGTGATAAGTTCTTCAGAGTAAAATGGAATCGGTGATATCAACAAATAAACTTGAACGTCACTGAATCCTGTATTTTCCTCCCAATGCAGAAAAGTATTTTAACAATAATGAAAGGTTTTTTTCAGCAAAGAAACCTATTTGACTTCGGTTAACCCAGTATTATCCAAGTTTACTTAACCCTGCAAGCTTAACACTGATCACACCTGAGGAAATGCTGAGGAGAACCGTCTCCGGAGGTCCTCCCCTTGGACAGACACTAGGGCTGCCTTTCATGACCCGCTGGGGCTCCAGCTGCCGCAAGGGCTGAAGTTGACGGTGCCGACATAATTTAAAGTACCTATTGATAGTGAAAAGTTTGTCTAAGTGAGAAAAACTGTGCAAAATAACGTAGTCTATAAATATTTTCTTTTGTAGTGATGGGTGTTCATGAACAGAATTGTCACCTCTTCAAAGTATTTTCCTTAAACTAATAATAAAGATTTTATAAATATATGATTCAGTTTCAGTCTCAAATTTAAAAAAAAATACCAATAAAAGAAAGTAGCAACAGTTTGTTAATGTACCAGGAAAAGAGAAATCTATTATGAATATATATTTTAACTAACATGAAATAAGGAAACCAATCGGTAAGATCTAACTACAGAAACTAACAGTGTTGTGTGGTCATTCTTCCTTCCTTTATCTATAAAGCTTTCATTTGCCAAACAGTTTTTGCAGTTCTTTTTTTTTTGTCATCTGGGAGATTCATATACCTTAAATTAACCATGTAGACTGAGAGAGGCATTTGCAAAAGATGCCTCAGAGTGTTATTACCAAAAGAAAGGGAAGTGATCCGGGGTAGGTCTTAGTAGCAGAGAGATCCATTACAAAAGGCATAATTTACATTTACACACAAGCAACTGTAATTTAAAGAGAAAAAGAAGATAGTCTGCTTCACTGTAACTATCTTGTAGGCATGGTGGCTTCTCCCAAGGAAAAAAAAGCAATATCCCAATTCTGCAGAACAGTAAGAAGGATTTATGTTGTGAGTATATTCAAGGAATGCATTCTCACTACTCCCAGAAGGAAGGCATTTGATAACTATATTACCATCTTCAAACTAAAGGCTACAGAGATGACTTTATGTAGACATAAGTGATTGAGTTTTATGGACATTCTGGAGTACATATCTTTCAATGTACTAACATTTTAATGGGAACACAGTTACTACTCAAGAAACTATAAATCCTAGACATGAACTCTTGAATGCTATGTCTGTTTATCTTTGCATCTGTACTGGATATAGTGCCTGACACACTGAAGGCACTCAATCATTTCTTGTTGAGCCAATGAGTTAAAATGGATGGAAGACAAGGCAAGTCTACTTATTTACTTAGTAGTGAAAGGTACAGCCCAAGGGTACCTCAAAAGTATTTCCTACATAGGGAACTGAAGTCTGTCTTGAAAAAAAGTGAGTATGACTTGAAAAGAAAGCTGTAGGTCTGTACCATTACTGCATCTTGCAAGAAACTATTCCATTAGCGCTGGCCTGCTCAGGGAGCAGCCATAGGTGATTCCTCACAGATTGGCACTTTCCCTGTGCTACACTGATGAAATGACGCTCAAGCATTGACACCTGATCTGTCCACTAAGTACTGGTTTGCAGCGTGCATTCATCATGATTTTAAATTGGGCCAAATTAAATCTGTCTCTTGAGAATCTGAATGGGGGCTCGGGGGAGTCGGGCAGTTTGTAAAAGGAGCACAGATACAAAGACATCCAGAGTGGAGCCTTGTAAATGATGTGCACTAGAGCTGGTATAAAACACATACTTGTTTCTGAGGCCCCAATTACTAGAGATCCTGACCAAGACTTAAGTTGTTGATCAACTACTACAACTACTGTTGTGTCTTTTACAGAGTCCAGTCTCAGCGAGATCTGGCATTGTGGTCAGAGAATCATGTATAATTTCTATTTGTGTTAAAATCATGTTAGTAATCATGAATAATTTTGAGCACCACATTTTAAATAGGTAATGCCAATTGCAAGGTATTCAGAGAAAGGCAGGAAAAAAGGCTTGGTTTTAAATGTGAATGAGGTATGTCCATAAGGAGTGCTCATACATAGACTGGACAAAGAGGATATAAAGAGATACTTGGAGGGATGTAGAAAAGAGGTTGAGTGTATTCTTGGTAGCCTAAGGAAGAGGCCAATGCATAAGAGAAACAGAGAGGTAGATCTGTTTACACTTAACTGAAGAAAATTTCCAACCTTTTGTTGACTTATGGAAGAGTGATCTTGGATGTTAAAATTGCAATGATAAGATATTCTAGATGAGGTTTCTAAGACATATAGATAGATAGATAATTAGAGATTCTTCAGTTTTAAGAATATGTCATTGTCCGGTTTTGTAGAAACTTTGCTCTTTTTAGAAAACTAGGCTAATTATCACAGGTGGACTTACCATAAATTTTAGAATTCCTCATTTGTCATTGTTTGGGAAAGGCCCAGACAACTCCGTTTTTGTATTTTTGTATTGCTTAATTAAGAAGGCCCCCCAAATTACAGAAACTCAAGGTTTCATAAAACCTGAAGTAACCATTGTTAATAGTAATGATTAACAATACCACAAGGACTTACAGCTACTCAAATTTGAGTGATTATTTTAATTTATGTATATAAAACCCTTATATGTGGAATTCTAATAGAACAGCTATGTTATTTGTGATGCACTGGTGAACATTGAACCACTGTAATAAAGAACTCTACAGAAATGCTGGCTCATAAAGTATCAATACAAGTCTAAGTGTGGAAAAGTAAAGGAACTGAAATGCATATTTAGTGGAAAATCAGATTTAAAGAGTACATTTTTATCATAGAACCAGGCACATAGCAGGCATCCAACAAATATCTGTTTCTCTGTTGGGGATATTACATTTCTGTGATTTTATTTAAACTTGATATTTAGGTAGAAACATTGCCATATACTAAAACTTACTTTTATTTTGCAAGAGGTAAGTTGACATTCAGTTTTACTTGGTAGAAAATACATTTTACGTTTAATGGTGTTAAAATAAAAAGGAAATCATTACCAGCAAAACAAAATATAACTAACATAGGAAGACAAGAAATAAATGAAAGTAGTGCTCTAGATTTTATTGCAAACAAGTAAAAAAAACAAGTTTTGCATTATCTTTTTATTAGCCCACTTTTAATAGTTAATAGTTTAATATTTTATAAATGGCATGAATAAAGTATGTCTCTTATGGGTTCTTGCAGAAGAAGTGATGATTTATGTAAAATATTGCTCTCGTAGGAAGTTAAAATATTAGGTAAGAAAGGAACCAGTTATCTCACTTGAGAATACTTAATTATTTTCAGAGCTGCAAGTTTTATCTTTGAGAACTCCTATAATCAAGTTTCCCTTTCATGCAGTTTTATTTAGGACTGTGGTTATACACAGTTTCTACTCAGTCTCTACTCAAACAGAGGTCATTGCTGTCATATAGAATGGCAATAATGCTTACAAGATGCAGCAGGGAACCGTAAACTCTGTTGTAATTTTTTTTTTTTAAAGAGAGTATGACCTTTACGATAACATGACCTAAAACAAAGATGGTTTTCCACTCCCCTCCCTTCCTTCGACCCACACCCCCACCACCACACAGATCCTGTCCTAGCTCTTAGCATTTCAAGGCTTTCATTTTCATTTTTTTGGTATATTCTATTCCTCCAGAAGTTTCCACTGCTCTTTGTGATTAATTTATAATAGAAATTGTAGAACACCTCCAACCATATTCATCTATTTTCAGTTGTGACATATCTCTGTACTGCATCCCCTAAATGTTTTTTCACTTCCAATTTATACTTGCATTCCTTGTTTTCCAAGAAAACAGTACAAATTCTTATTTACCAGGGCTGATTCAAAGGAAACTAATCAGTGAAAAAGAAAAATTTCAAATCTTTTTAATTTCACCTAGAACCTGAAAAGCTTGGGGATTATTTATTTTTGAGTATGGTTTAAGAAGTGAATTTTAAATCACAAAATGTAGTTTGAAACTTCTAAGATCATGTGGTTATATTTGAATCTTTACAAGATTCAGGAGTTGTTCTGGTAAATTCTCTAAGTCTTGCTCTTCTGCATAAACATTTTTATTAATTTTTAGTAGGTTTTTATTTTTTAGTTGGTTACCTTTTAAGGTAGTTTTTTAAAATTAATAATTATCTTTCTTTCAATTAGGTTCATAAAACTGTAAATATAAAGTGGGATTATTTTTATGTCAGAATAGCTCTTGCCTATGAAACAGAGGCCAATTTGAGATGTGAGGTGTGGCATGTGAGATGTGGTATATTCATCACTAGATGATTCTGAGTTGTAAGGTCCTGCACAGCAGTTTAAGTTAACTCTTGTCATTGACAATTCTCACCAGGATTAAAAAATGTCCCAGTGTTTGTTGATGCTAACGCACCTTTCCAAATGATGAGTTCCCATCTACATGCTCATACTTCAAAGGGTAATGACTTGATAGTCGTGATGCTGCTCATTAATTATTTTAATAAAAACATCTTTTGGTCAGACAGTATGTTTTTACTTTATCAAATTATTCACAAATTTTCTTTAACCCCACATTGTTCAATCTCAGTTTCTTTTAAACCTAAAATGTATGTGATTGATAGAATGGTATAACTATATGCTTAGAAAATACCTATATGACATATGAAACTATCTTAATTAAAATTCTTGACATAAATAATACATTTTCTGTATGTATTACATTTATGTGGGATTCTCTGTTTTTGGCAATCTCTAATTGGGAAATATGAATAAATTTTTTATTTGCTTAAGTTTATTTGGCCATCTAGTTTCAAATTTACCCCTGTATTTTAAGAATATCTAAAGAAACTTTCCCAAATGATAGAGAAAATTTGTGAAAACAGAATTATTCTATGAATAGGTATCCACATCTGAAATAAAACTACGGTTAGGTTTCTGCTTTGAAAATTACTTTGAATTGTGAGTGAAGCATTTTACTGTGTATAAATCTTCTGACAGCTACAGATCAAATTCAATTTCTTATAGTAGTGATTTATATTTATTATAAAAACTCATTCATAAAAATCTCTCTTCTCAGATAATCATTTTGTGTCAATGTTAACAGAAATATGGGAGTGTCCCTGTATTATGTTGTTTTGGAGGAGTAATACTTATAAAGGCCAAATTAAAGTTAGGTGTTAATATTTCAAGAATACATGCTTTGTTCAGAAAGAGAACTTTCGACTTCATAAGACATTTGGACTTTCTTCTCTCGTAGTTACGACTACACCAAATGTGTGCGAAATCGAAGATGGTCACATTAGTTCCTTTTGAAATGTACATAATCTCAATTTAAATGTATGAGATTTGGAATAAAATTAGCACATTATAAATGGTAATAGAGCAATATATTTGTAATCAGTAAGTAATTACATAAATCATATTCTGTATTCCAAGCCAGTAATCTCATGTCTAACTGTTCTTCCTCTATCTCATTTCTCTCCCTGATCTAGATCATGGTACTGTGCAGAAGGTGGTGGTTCTTCCTACTAACAGCTCTGCCAGTGGTGAGCTCATTCTGGAGGAGCTGGAAGTCTTTAAGGTTTGAACAGCTCTTCTATTAGTCCCAGCACATGCATGATGAGTGAAATTATTTAATCTTACAACTACTTTTGAGGGAAAAAGTATTTGATAGAAGATCAAATAAATGAATGTTACAAATTTTTGAGGGTAAGAAAACACCAAATAAAATAAGAAATTTAGAACAAATATTTTCTGAAGTTTTTTTTTTATTTCAAGTTATCTTAACATGAAAGGATTCATTTTTTTAGCTATCATCGCAACTTGAAGAATTTTGGCCATCATTATTTTAATAAAATGAGTTCTTGTGGTCAAGGTCTAGAAGATTTGCCATGAAAAGGCTTTTATCATTTGTTTTACAAGCCAGTGAAACCTAAATGCTTTCACATTATTAATTGCTAGATAAACTTTCTCATATTTTTTTAGCCAGGAATTTCAAGAAAAACTGCTTTGTGTTCTCTTGTTTTATTGCTTTCAATTCGAATGTCATGCTAGTTAAATAAAACAAATGTCTCTTTACCACTGAAAACTTCATGTTCTGTCTGAACTTGAGAATTCATTGCATCATTCTTCTTGCCCTTAAATTTGGGATTTAAAAAAAACAAAAGAGAAAAGGAAAAACACAACAAAACAACAAAAAGGCACACAGTGGAAGTTCAGTCCTGTCATCTCTCACCTGCTCAGAGCAGAATGCCTGTTCTTTATGTATCAGTGACCCTGGAGAGCAGGTTTTGGCATCCTGCACACCCTTTTCCTTAAGGTGTAGATCACTGTAGTTCAAGTGGTCTCTCTTATCTGCGTTTGGAAAGCTGGGTAAACACAGCCAGAGGAGCTGTTAGGATTTCAAAGAAACTTTGGTTTGGAATCAATCCTACTGCAGACTACTATTTCCAGCGAAACCAATTAAGGAAAAATGGCTTACGGACTCCAGAAGACCAGAGTCAGTCTTTAACTGAGTAAAAGAAACACTTCAGAACCCCTAGGAGCAGATAGTTGCTCGTCCCATAAGTTGCTTTGCTTAAGATGAGTGGGTTCAGAATACATCAACTTATTAATATACAGGCCCTCAGTCATCAGAAATACTGAGTTCAGAAGCATGTAAGTGATCAAGACGCAAAGCTGGAAGATAATGCTAATAAAATGTTAATGTGAAGAAATATTTTTAGAAAGAAGTCAAACACAAAATTTGAGGAACCCTGGCAAGTTTCCCAATGTGTTATTAAATTACAGTGTTTTATGCTAGATTCACCTTGGCGTAAGGTTCTTCGTGAATAGCACATCGAAACTGTGCACATAAATGTTAACGATGTGCGGTCACGTGCCTTTTCTGTGCCTTGTTTGGTAAACAAATTGATCGTTTCACTAGATTAACCACGATCACATTATGAATAAAATATTTTTTCTCATTCAGTTCAGTAGGGATAACTTGGTTGGCCAAAATAATATAAAGTTCTGTATTCTGGAGTTTTCTTGAAGATAGTGAAAATGCCATATTGTAGGACTTCATTTTTAATTCTGAAATATCTTTTCTTGATAATCAGAAAACATTAAGTGCATACAGCACAAACCCGAACATATTATGTTATGGAAAGGTCTAAAGAAATATGAGTTATTCTGAGCATGTGCTAACTACTCTGGTCTGTTACGTGAGTTACGCTGGTGCTATAATCATGAAGAATAAACTGTCAGTGGAAAAACAGTCAGTGAAAATGTACATTGGGGACATCAGCCCAAGAAAGAGACTTAAAAAGTTTGAGCTTTCTTACGACTGTGTGTGCCAGTGACCGATGTGGCTAAATGGAGAGACGTGGTTACCACATACAGTCACTGTCTTCAACATGGTGTCTGTGTCACATTTTCTGAGGTGAGGTAAAAATAAGTGGGCGTGTCTGATATACTGTGATTGGCACGCGAGGAAATAATACATTTAAATTGAAAAAATTCCTTCGCTAAGTGTCTGATACACTGCAGAAAACTCAATTTAACTTTTTAAAACCAGGCACTTTGTTTTTATAGAGTGCACAACCATAATCTCTTATTTTAATCCTCTGTTGGGAATATTTTCTGAAAACATGTACTGCTTCCTTAAACCTGACTTGCATCAGAGGAACAAGTATTGGTAGTTGCGTAGATGGATATAAGTTGCAATGCATTTTTTGCACCTGTGTGTATTTCTAAGTGATAACTAAAACTTGTTGCAATTGAATGTTTAGAGATATCATTTTCTCTTTAAGTGTTTGTAGAGAATGTACAACTCCAGAAAGCAAAATAATTGTAGGTACAGTTGATTTTGAGGCTTGCTCCCCTTGAATTATTCAACTTAAAGTTCACGGATCTTCATCAGGTTAGCAGAAGGCTAGTGTTTAATATTTAAAGGAACTAATAATGTTCAAGAAGCAGAGTTATGCATAGGGTGTATTTTAGGTCCTTCCACTAATTCACATTTGTCAGAAGAGGATCTTTTCTAACAAAGAGAATTAATAAGTATGGTTCGGGATAATACATCTTTCCAGAGTAACATTGGCAGGTGAACAATAGTGTCATATGCAGAGCACTTATATTGCGGAAGAATAATACAGGGTACATGCCAAAGCCCCCGACCACCTCCTCTCCAATCCTGAGTTATTGATTGTGCTCAGTATTCCAGGATATGCTTTCTCAGTTCTCTCAATTTTCTCAAGTATTTATATTTTCTAATAACAGTATTGATAGATAAAACTGCTGCTTTTCTTAGTATAGGCATATACTGTATAACAAATCCACCCTTATTCCCAATAGAAAAATGTACTTTATAGATATGTATTGTTAAACTTCAAAAGTACTTGTGAATGTATAGAGAAATGATGATTTCTTGAATTTTAACAAAAGACAAATTTTGAATGCAAAATCCTTTTTAAGGATTTGAGCAACTAACAATGTTTTTCCAATTTTTCAGAATCATGCTCCTATAACAACAATGAAAATTTCATCCAAAAAGGTAAAACAACTCCATTTTAATTTTCCATACATGTAAAAGTTTTCCTATTATGAAAAAAATACATTTTATAATTTCTGAAAAAAATAATTTTAGTATTAGCCAAACAAGAGTGTTTACAGTTTGCCACAAAATCACTTTTGATGTAGAATTTACTAGCTATTAGCGGAAAACAAAATAAGATTATTTTGTTTAAAATCCATCAGAGCAGAACATATATGTTATATATATGTTTTATGTATGTGTGTATATATGTGTGTGTATATATATATATATATATATACAGCAAGATACTCCATCATTCCATATATCCTATATTCTCAAATATTACAGTGTATGAAGCCAACAAAAATAAAAATAATCTTTGTGAAGGAAGAATTTAACATAATGTTTGGGCTACTGTAACATCACAAGCATTCTCAGGGGCTTGGAATGAGTAATGAATCCTCTTTTGAGTTCTTGCTGCCGTCACATGTTTGAAATGTCCAATGCATTCTTTTTTGCATATTTCTAAGGAAGTGCCATTTTTGGGGGTTTATACATGTCATTAAAAAAATCTGAATGTCTCATATCTAAGCCATATAAGGGTTCAGGGTTTGGGGAAGAAATGTGTGACTATGATTATCAGAAACATTTAATCTTCCAATTTGTGCCTGCTCATGCAAATACGCAATGACCATGGAAAAGAAAAGCCCAATTCCAATCTCTACATGTGGAGAACACGCGCCTCTCCAGCCCCCACAGGTGTTATCTCAAAAACAAAATTTCAAAGGATCCGAGTAGCATAGTCAAAGACGAAGTAGGCTTCTGAGTTGTACTGACATGCATTTGAATCCCAACCTGACTATAAATTATGAACAAATCACTTAACTTCCCTAACCTGAGTTTCTGCCTCTGCAAGGTAATGTTTTCTCACATCAAGTTAATTTATATAAATTGCCTAAAATAAGTGGGTCCTTGGTAACTACTGCTCGAAAGAGACTAAGGCTTATTTTTCTTGGAATATGGAATAAAGGTTTTGTGTGTTCCAGCAGCTGATGACATAACTTTGGTGTTCTTCCCCATATTTGGTCTGTTGCAGATGAAGGTATTCCACAGTCAGTCTTGTACTCTTTTCACTTGACTACATTTTATGAAGAAAAATAAATAGGATACAAGGAAACTAAAACTCTCATCTGTAAAAATGTTTGTATGCTGCATAACAAACATTTTCCCAAGTAACAAAAAGCCATTCATCATTCTCGCCAATGTCCTGGGGAACGGCTCCCAAGTCAGAATTGTCTTTGAAGTCAGCGGGAAAGCCCTTTGTTTACAGTAGCTTAATGGAAAGAGAAAGTAGCAGAGCAAAATTCAAAATGAACACAAAGCCATTTGTGTGGCATAGCAGTGCATTACACAATTACAGGCTTCAGCTACTGGTTCAACTTATAACTTGTAGTTCATAATCCCTTCCATTAAATTGCAACATATTGACACACACCAGGAAAAACTGAGTATTCAATGTGTCTTCAACACCTTATATTTTAAGTAATTTTAAAATGTTTTATTAAATCAGTTAGAGTCTGGGCAGGGTAATTGTTTGACTTGGGAGAATTCATTTTCATAACTGTATACATCATTATTTTTTCCGTGTGAAAGAACTACAGATTGCCAGTGGTATTTTTAATATATTTAAATACCATGAATTTAGTACATTCTCTAGTGCTCACACGATTTTATTGTCCATTTTATGCTCTTTTATTCTCTTATTTATTCTTGCAATCCATATAGCAGGAAATAGTTGGATGAGTAAAAAAGAAAATTACTGGAATGAAAGTATGAAACTACCTGTATCATTTCCTCAAATAAACCAGTCCTTAAAGTATTTTGAAGAAATGATGCACTCACTCTATTATTTGTTAATGTACTCAATAAACATTTTAAATGTTCCTAGAGAAATGATTATTCTCAAAACATGCAGTTGTTTTCTTATAGTTTCAGTATTCAACTGGAGATCATTTCAACTCAATTTCTGAAAAATCAATCGATCTGAATAAAATAATTATTTTACATTAGACAAATACAGTGAGATGATTCAAATGATTAATTAGAGTGGAAAAACATAAATTGATAGTTTGCTAATTGATAGTTTAATCTACTACTACTACTTATTTAATACTTATTGAGCACTAAGGAGCCAGAAACCATTATAAGCATTTTATGTGGAATTAGCCCCTACATTTAGTTCATACAAAAACCCTTGGATAGATGCTATTTAATCTCAAGGAGGAGGAAGCTGAGATTGAGAACATTTGCACAGCAAGTTTGTGATTAACGAGGGATTTGAATCCCAGAAGTGGCCTCCAGTGGACCAGTGGTGCGCCGTTGATTTAATTTTAAATTGTATATATATATATATGAATATATACAGACGTACATATATTAAAGTTGCAGCTTAGGGATTTTATGCTAACTTTAATTATGTAATAACCATTCTTTGTTAAATAAGGAGTGTTGATTAGAAACTTATCCTTTCAACTCCTGAGAACCATTTTATGCACAGCTAAAGGAAGTATCTTAAACTTTACACGCTACAATGAAGGAGAAAGAAATTTTTACTTATGATTTAGCTAGGGTGCTGAATTTTACTGGATTATACAGCAAGTTTAAGATATATCTAAATATAAATACTTACGTTCTTCTAAATAATTTAAAAATTGCTTTTTTTAGTTTTATCTAATATTACTTACTACTTTTTTTTCCAGACTTAAAGATGCCCTCTATTTTAGACTTGACTTTTTCAAATTTATATGGTGGTGGTTTGCCAGACTTGAAGAATAAGAAAGCTGCCTTGTGCTTTGCTAAGAGACAGCATTTAAAGAAAAAAAGCAAACATCATAATTTAAGTCTGTAATGTATTAGCTCAAATCTGAGAGAACAATGAATCCCAATGTCTAAAACACATTACCATTCTACATGGTGCTCTGAGCTTTTTTACTTTTTGAAACAGGAAAGTGGTAATGTTAGAGGCATATTAACATAGGAAAATTCTATTTATTTTGGCTTTATACCCTCCTATACTCTGCTTCTAGTTTTTAGTCTATTTCAAAATGAATCCAAGGATTTCTGGTCATATTTTAAAATGTGTTCTTGCTGAAACTCCTCTTTGAACTTCCACGTCTGAAATAAATCATTATCATTCCTCTAATAGCAACAGTTGTATGTGAGCTCCAATGAAGGGGTTTCCCAAGTCTCTCTGCATCGTTGCCACATCTACGGTACAGCCTGTGCCGACTGCTGCCTGGCAAGGGACCCTTACTGCGCCTGGGATGGCCATTCTTGCTCTAGGTTCTACCCAACTGGGAAGCGGTGAGTGCTTATCGTTCAGCTGAAAATGAAAACCGGTGTCACCAAACCACTGAGCAGTGCTCCCCATCCTGAGAATCAGTGCTGTTGCGGTGTTCTTTAAAAATGGCACTCAAGTGGGGACTGTGGTTGGCACTGCTTATGGTCTTTGGAGAAAATGGCCATGCTTTCTAACGTGGGGTTCTCAAGGATATATTAATTAGAGGACAGAACTTTGGAAAAATTCCTTTCACGTTTGAAAGCCCCTCTGCAACACAGTGCCCCACCTGCAAGCCATCAAATAATTCGGGAAGGACTCTACTTTTTTTTACATTAGCTAATTTTTATCTTTTTTGTTTTATATGCTTCAGTGTATCATTAAATCCCACCTTCTTAGGGTTTCCCTGTACCACTAATTCTCCTATGATTAAATGCGTGTCCTTGGGGCAACAGGAACGTTGCTCCAGGCTGGGGACCCTGAGTTGCTTTGCAAACCTGATGGCCACGCTTTACTCCTTGGAATGGTGAGCGCGCGATTGCTGGTTAGATGAAGAGAGGAAGGCGGTCTGAGGCAGGGCAGCTTTTATCCGAGGAAAGACTTAAGTGGGGAACCCTGAACCATTTTGCACCACGATGGAAGGGACCACCAGTACTGAGATTGTAAAACAAAGAGTATGTGGAATGTAGGCCACCCAAGGTCACAGCTCTTTTCAGTCATACTTAGATATGGGTCATGATTGGTGACAGAGCCAAAACCTATAAAAGTTATGATCATCAGGAGAGAGCAAATTGGATCAGCCATAGCAACCAGTGATTTTTCAGGTAAAATCACTGGTGTGATGGTGTTTTATAGCTCATTTATTCTCTATTATAGATTCAGGCTTTTAAGGTCCTAGGCATATTAAAATAACCCTAGCACCTCTGCATATCAAGATTATTCTGATCCTTTATCTATTAGTTCAACAAATTTGTGTCCTGGGACAGTTATTTGCCAGACAGTGTCCTAAAGCTAGGCATATAACATGAAAAGCAAGACAAAAATACCTGCCTTGAGGGATAATAAATTCTAGAGGGGAAGACAGACTATAAGCAAACAAAAAGGTTAAGGATTTCCTTAAACCTGCTAGTATATCAAATAGTGGTAAGGTCTGTACAATTAAAAGGGTAAACAAAGGAGTTAGGGGACATGGGAAGCAGGGGGTGGCAATGTTAAATGATTGGTCAGGGAGGCCTTACTGAGGACGTGATATTTGAACAAGAACTTGAATGTGGTAAGGAATGTCGCCAAGGCCTTACGTGGGAGAATGGCATTCCAGAGAAAGGGACCCGAAATCCTTAAAGCTGGAGCATGCCAGGATGATTCTAGAAACAGCACCAAGACTAATGTGCTATCCTAGAATGAGAGAAAGGAAGGGTAGGAAGAAATGAGGTCAGAATGCCAGATGATATAGGACTTAGTAAGTCACTGAAGGGCTTTTATTTAGAGTGAAATGGAAAACTACTGACAGTTTGTGAGCACATGAGTTATACCATTTTACTTTTGGTCTAAAAATATCATTTGGTTACATTGCTGGAATCACAGCCCTGGGGTAGGAGGAGGACGGAGGTAGAGGGGATAGAAGACAGTTTGGTTAATGTAATGATCCAGATGAGATACAGTGCTTGCTTGCACAGGAATAATAGAGGCAGAGGTGGTGAAAAGTGGTATGATTCTGCTGATGTATTACAATGGGATGTTAGAGTTTCAAAAATGAACCGCTGGTAATGAGTGTTGGAACTGAGCATTCCAATTCTCAGAACTGAGCATTGGAAACATGTAGATGTCATTTCCTGAGAAACAGAAGACTATGGAAGGAACGAGTGTGTGTGCAGAAAGATAATGTTAAGTCTATTACACCTATGAAATATTCAAGTAGAGATGTTGAGTAGGCACTTAGAGATAGGAATCTGGAATAGAGGGGAGTGGCCTGGACTGAGTAATTTGAAAGTCTTCTGTACTTAAAGGCATGACATATGAAAAGAATTCCCAGTCTTTAAACAAGGAGTCTTTAGTATCTGTGTTCAATGACCCATATTCCTCCATGCCATGTTAAGATTCAGTCAGGAGTTCTGTAGGCTGTTTTGATTTCCTTAGAATTGCTAGACCTCATTACCCTGAGATCTTCTGTCTGCATGGGTTGGAGCTCTGAACCAGGACACAGAGTGTGAGAGGAGCAAATTCCAAATTTAATCTCAAATAAAGTGATTTCTGTGCCCATTGCTGGTATTGTCAACCACATTTGTTTTGCACTCCCAGTTATGAAAAGAGGGGTATTTAAAAAGTATTACCATAGGAGCCATGGATATGCAATGAGGAAATGACAGCCTCTTCAACAGCTGGTGTTGGCAAAACTGGACAGCTACATGTAAGAGAATGAAACTGGACTACTGTCTAACGCCATACACAAAAGTAAACTCAAAATGAATTAAATACCTGAATGTAAGTCATGAAACCATAAAACTCTTAGAAAAAAACATAGGCAAAAATCTCTTGGACATAAACATGAGCAACTTCTTCATGAACATATCTCCCCAGGCAAGGGAAACAAAAGCAACAATGAACAAGTGGGACTATATCAAGCTGAAAAGCTTCTGTACAGCAAGGAATACCATCAATAGAACAAAAAGACATCCTACAGTATGGGAGAATATATTCATAAATGACATATCTGACAAGGGGTTGACATCCAAATTATATAAAGAGCTCATGCACCTCAACAAACAAAAACAAATAAGGCAATTAAAAAATGGGCAGAGGATCTGAACAGACACTTCTCCAAAGAAGAAATTCGGATGGCCAACAGACACATGAAAAGATGCTCCACATCACTAATCATCAGAGAAATGCAAATAAAAACCACAATGAGATATCACCTCACACCAGTTAGGATGGCCAACATCCCAAAGACAAACAACAACAAATGTTGGCAAGGATGTGGAGAAAGGGGAACCCTCCTACACTGCG